>CATIWC010000894.1:0-470000 GCA_948472305.1 Vicia faba | reverse complement strand
TTTACTATTTTCCTCCGGTTTTTGATTATGTAATCCCCCTCCCCAAAGCCTTGTAATAACTAGGTTTAAATTTCTCGCATTTTATTTCTCGTCATTATAAACTGTTAGATGATTGATAATAGGGTTGTATGGGAAAGATAAATTCATAATTTTAAAACGGTAGAAAACCCTAAATGTGCAAAGACTAAATTGACTGAAAAACAAACACTTGAACATGCTCACTCCTAGGTTTTTCCCCACTTAGGTTGCCTTCGATTAATGATCATGAAGTATAGGGAGTCTTAGTGGTTGTCCTCTAGTCCCAAAAGATAAAAAATGACCCATTCAAATGTTTCCTCGGAGAGATCTTTAGGGCTCTAGGGTAATTACTAAGGTTTCCAAACCATTGCTTTAGTGATCGTAATTGTCCATTTCGTCCCTTTCGATTGTCCCTTAAACTCCAACGATGGAGCTACCTACTCCTTAATAGTAGGATAGTGTTGTCTAAAGGAAATAAGAAAATGAACATACTTTTTTCGAGTAGGTAGAAACTTTTAGGTACTTGCTCAAAACAAAATTTTTCTTACACTTACTCTCTCAAACAAACTTTTCAAACTAAAGTTTTCAAAACACTTTATCACACCCTTGAGGACTGATACAAGGATTACCCTAAAGTGAAGCGCCGCACTAAGGCATATTTCAAAAAAATTCAAACACACAAACACACGAAAGCAATTTAAAAAATGAGCAAGTACCTAAGAGCCCATGGAAAATCATGGATAGAAAGGGTGCTAACACCTTCCCTTTCTATAATCTACCCCCCGTACTAAGAAACATCTCGGAAAAGGTTTTTTTTTTGTTCTTTTTCCTTTTCCTTTATTGGATGAAATAAAAGTCGGTGGCAACTCTTGCTTACCGCGACATTTGCGAACAAAAAACACAAACCAGTAAAACAGTCAGTTCTGCCACCGTATCACACACACAAATAGCCTTAGGTTTAGGCTTGCATGGGTTTTAAGGTAGTACCTTATTGAAGTTGGATTGGTTCAACCTGTCCTAAAATAGTAACTGGGTTATAAGGGATCTCAATATTACTGACCCTTCCCACAAGCTTCGTTTGATAGGCGATTTACTTGCAACCAAACAAAACTCAGGAGTCAAGTCTCAACGAGTGTAGCATCGAGTATCTGCCTACTTTGGGAATACACCAAAGACGACCATCTCACTACGTCCTAATGGCCAAGTTGTTCATTTAAAGATTATAAGGTCAGCTGAAGCTTTATGACACCATGCAACGTCCCCGTATTCTCCTTGATTAACTCAAGGGCTACCGGGTACCAACCAAAGTATCGCATCAACGTGGCCATTGCTTCAACCGTGTCGGTATACCCCACACAATTTCCATGATCTGTTGCTACTTACCTAAAAGGTGCCCCAGATCCGGGTGTAGGATCTATAGTAACCCCAAACAGAGCCCTCAAAAGTAAAGTAATCAAATCACACAAAGCAGTTAAATAATGAACTAACTCTAAGGTAAGCCCACTTTTTGTTTTTCTCCAGCAGAGTCTCCAGTTGTGTGATACAGTGGCAGAACCGACTGTTATATACTGGTTTTGCATTTTTTTTGTTTGCAAATATGTGGTAAGCAAGAGTCGCCACCGTCTTTTCTTTTATCCAATTTAAGGAAAGGGTGAAAAGAACAGAAAAAGACCTTTTCGAGAATTTTCTGAGTAAGGGGGGTAGATTATGGAAAGGGAATGTGTTAGCACCCTTTCCATCCGTGATTTTCCACGGGCTCTTAGAGGTTTGCTCATTTTTCAAGATGCTTTTATGCTTTGTGTTTGAAAATGTCTTGAAAACGCCTTAGTACGACTAACTTTGTAGTGTTTCTCGGGATAGTAGAGAACGTATACAAAGTGTTTGAAAAATGTCTTTTGAAAACTAGTTTTTGTGTATAAGTGCAAAAAGTATTTTTGAGCAAACTTCTAACAATTATCTACTTTGTTACTCGAAAAGGTTATTCTCTTCCTCTTTTCCTTTAGACAGTGTTATCCTACTATTAGTGAGTAGGTAGCCTTGTCGTTGGATGTTGAGGGACAATCGAAGGGACGTTACAGTCACGAAGGCAATTTATGGAGATGCTTTAGCAATTTTATTTTAAGGACGAGATCATTTACCGAGAAGGAAACTGTATGATCATCGAGGGACTATAATCTTTTGATTTTACGGGTCTTTGCTTAGGCATTCCTGCCTCATGACTGTTTTTTAAAGGCAACCAAAGTGGGCGTACCTTAGAGGTGCTTGTGTGCAATTGTGTTGTGTTTCAGTTATTTATCTTTAAACGTTTATGTGTTCTACCGTTTTTTTCAGATCTTGTCATGTAATCCTAGTTAGCATACATCTATGCAGTTAATATATGTACAGGAATTTAAAGTGCGGGAATTGTAAATCCTACGCTATTACAAGGATTTGGGGAGGGGATTTACATTATACAAGGATAAAGGGGATAAAGCAGTAAATATCCTAATTTTAATCTATTACATCCGGTAGGCAGATACAATAATAGTAAAAAATGCGGAATTAAATAAATACGCATGAAATAGAAAAGACGTCTAAAAATCCTAAAGAAAAGAAATCTTTTTTTTTGTTTTTGGTATAAAACAAAAAAAGGCCTAAGTCTATTTAATTTTAATTTTAAGAAAAAAATGTTAAAATACTTAATTAATTTATTTGCAAAATTAATTTAGTTGGAAAAACAACTAGCCTAATATTTTTTTGATTTTTTTATTTAATGTTAATTAAAAAGATAAAAAGTCCACTAAAAAAATAAAGAAAAGAAACAAAAGAAAAATAAGAGTACAAAAAGGCGTCCTTCGATTGAGGTGAAGAAGGGGGGATTTCGATCCAAAGGGGAAGAGATATGGCCTTTTCAATTCAGGAGAGAGGCCTTCTTTCGATTGGGCTAGGGAGTGGGGCGTGAATAGCCTTCGATCCAGGGATGGGATTGCCCTTCGATCCTGGGGAAAGGGAATGTTTTTCAATCCAGGAAGGAGATGTCTTCTTCGATCACAAAGGACATGGCTTCAATCCAGAGAAGGTGTCTCCTTCGATCTGGGATGCTATACCTGAAAAGTACATTAGAAAAATAAAACGCAGGACCTGGGTATCGAAACCCAGGTCCTTCGATCCTGCGCGCGTTGGGTCTTTTCAGGCTAAATCTGCAGCAAGTGTTAGAAAACGAAGAACATGACCTGGTTGTCAAACCTAATCCCTTTGATCCTGTCTAGGATGACAAATCGAATGTAATAACAAGTATGGATGTGCTATGCAAATACAAGGTTGGACAATTTACCCTCTCTTACCAATAGGTTGAACCTTTTGATTTGGGCACTTCCTGGATGTGAGCAGCTTCGATCTGGAACTTCTGGGCTTGGATACTTTTGCTGAAGGGTGGCTTTGGCTTGGAAAATTATGACAACCTTTGATGGATTTTATGGACAGCATCTCCCCAATCTTTTTCGTTCCTCCCCCCCCCCCCCCCCCCCCCCCTCTTATGCAACACTTTGTGATATCTTTATATAGAGGGGTAGAGGGGACAAAAAGGCAAAGGTTTAAACAACCTTGATTATGTGTTTGAATGCCATGAATGAGAATTTGTAACATTGGCCAAACACATGGTATCTTGTCCTTTTTTTTGAATTTTGAATGATATGTAACTGGCCTTTGAATTCTCCCTTTCGAATGGGTTGATGGCCTCCTTCGAACGACCCTTTGAAAGCTTCTTCGAATGGACCTTTGCATGTTCTTAGAATGGACCCTTTGAAAGCTTCTTCGAATGGACCTTTTGAATGCTCTACGAATGGATCCTTTGAATGCTCTTCGAATGGAACCTTTGAATACTCTTCTAATGGACCCTTTAAAAGCTTCTTCGAATGGAACTTTTTGAATGCCAATCGAAGGGCCTTTGTTGACATGCCAATCGAAGGAAACTATTACCATGCATGTCGAAGTTTCCTTGGCACAATGCCAAATTGAAGGATCCCTTGCCATGCTAATCGAAAGGCTTGGCCTAGGATCAAACGAAGGAGTCTTTTAGAATGCCAACCGAAGGCCTTGACACAATGCCAATCAAAAGGCTTGTCATGAGGCCAATCGAAAGGCCTTGTATCCACTCCAATCGAAGGGCTTGTCCACCATGCCAATCGAAGCATTTGGAATATAAATCGAAAGGCTTGGCTACAATGCTAATCGAAGAGCATTGTCCATGCCAATCGAAAGGCTCCTTCAGAATACCAATCGAAGGGTCTTTCAGAATGCCAATCGAAAGGTATTAAAAACACCACTTAAAAATTTTCCTTTTTTTCTTAGGCAAGGGTTTATGGTCAATCATGTAGGGGAAGACCTTGGAAAACATGAGAGGGAAAATTTTGGGGTACAACAGTGGGTATTCTGGATTTAACGACAAACGATGCTCCACGATATCAGTATCCAACCCAGGAATGTCTTGATAGGACCAAGCGAAGATATCAAAATACTCTTTCAACACCTCAGTCAACCTTCTCTTCACCTCTAGATGAAGCAACAGTCCAATCTTGACCTATTTCTGATCTTCTTCGGAACCCAAATTAATTGTCTCCAGCAACTCTTTGTAGGGCTGAATGGTTTTCTCTTCGTGCTCAAGCAACCGAGAAACCTCTTCTAAGATTTCAATCGATTCCTCTTCTTCAGCTTCATACACATGATATTCAAAGTTGGGAGAGGGTGTCGGGTCATTTTTTTCAATGGTTTTATTAATTAATCTTCACATATGATAATGCTTGATTTTAGAAACAGATAAATGTAACAACTGATTATGAAAATTTATTGACAGTTATTATATATTTTTGAAAGGTTTTTTTATTATCATTTTCCAAGAAAAAGAAGAACATAATTGGATAACATAAATGACTTTTATTAATGATTTTAAAATTTTAAACAAGCCCGACAAACATGACTTTCACCTTGGGTAGAAAGAAAGGATTTTTTTTAAAAAGAAAAACAAATTACTTCGAAATGTGAACACAACTAGGAACATCAACAGAGATCTGATTATGAACTCTTCTTCCACATGTCACATAATTCGGCCTTTCTAGCTCTGGCTCATCTTCAAGGACCTCTGAAGGAGTTGGATTGATGAAGCCCCCACTGTGGAACATGTCTTGGTAAGACTGGAAAGCAGACTTCAGCTTTATAACTTTATTCTAAGGAGAGAAACCCAAACCAGTTTTGTTATTATTCTCAGGTAAATCAATGACTTGGCCCTAAACACTACTAGGACTATTCTGGACAAAACAAAGAGATAGAGTCTAAATTCTTCTGCACATCATCAATAGATAAAGCTTGGAACATAGTTCCAACAGCAGCTTCATATGCTTCAACATAGCTGAAAGAAGATAAATTGGACACCAACATGGAATGTTCACCATTATTAATCACTATCTTGCTATCTCTTAAAAATTTCAACTTTTGGTGTAAGGTAGAGGTAACAACTCCTGCCTTGTGGATCCAAGGATGACCTAAAAAACAACTATAGGCAAGAAAGATATCCATAACCTGAAATGTAATTTGGAACATATGTGGCCCCACCCATACAAGTAAATCCACTTCTCTGATAACAAACTTCTTGGAACTGTCAAAAGCTTTCACTAGGATACCATTATAGCGCATAGAAGTTCCACGATAGGCAAGCTTTGACAAAGTACATTTTCGCATAAAATTTAAAGCCGAGCCATTATCAATTAGCACATTAGATAAGGCATCTTCTTTACAGTTCAAAGAAATATGTAACGCTAAATTGTGGTTCTTTCCTTCATCTGGTAATTCTTCACCACAAAAACCAAGGTTATTACAAGTTGTAATGTTACCCATAACACTGTTGAATTGATCAATTGTCACATCATGGTCAATGAAATCCTGATACAAGACTCTCATAAGGGAATCCCTATGAGCAGTGGAGTTCATTAATAAAGAAAATATAGAAATCTTCGACGGGGTTTGCAATAACTGATCAATAATTAGGTAATCACTCATCTTTATAATATTTAACAGATTATCAAAATACTTCTCTAAATTAGCACCACTAGTATGGCCTTCCACCTTCCTAGGCTCTGCACTAGTTTAAACATATTGGTTTCCAAGATCAACAACTTTCAGAGGTGCCATAGAAAATACTCGAACACTGCAGGTCACCCGACTAGCTTCAACAATATTCTCAATAGTCCACAAAGGCTTGATTGGAACTTCTTTACCATCTTCCAACATGGTTGCATTATACTTGTAAGGCACAACTTTATCGAACCCATAAAGAACAAGTTCTGGTAAGCAGATGACAAGAGGAGTCACATCAGGTTTACCATGATATGCAATTTCCACAGTTTTAAGAATATCAAAGTGAGGAACTATGACATTCACTTGAGTGTCTTTGACTCTTCCTTTATAAATAATAGTCTAAACATCTGTATTAAGATAATCCTCAACTATTGGCATGGGATCATGTGACACTTTTGTATTTCTTTTCTTATCAGTAATAATAGCCATTACTCCATCTTTAAACAAACCTAAGTTCTTCAAAATATGGAGGCCTCTTCTCATAGTAGCACACCCATGAGGTCTTCCTTCACATCCTGCACAACTATCATGGCTAAAATCAATCAACCCCAATTCAACGTACTTGGCATGTATCTCTATTGGAGTTACCATGCAAGATATGAAGTTACATGCTTATCTGAATAGTTTCTAACCATATTCACCTCATTATACTCATCTCTTTGTTTGCACACATGAATAATACCTTGATCCATCATCTTTTGGAGATCTCTTTTTACTACAACACACCACGAGGATCTTCCCTACCAACTCTCCAAGCCCCATGATTATGCTTGTAATGTCTGTATTCACAGAGAGTGGCATGCAATTCTACCAGGTAACCTCTTATTAGATTCACATTAAAGATCTGAAACTCACCGGGACAATCGTAAACCATTTTAACTGCATTTCCCCCATGATTAGGCAACGAGTTTTCCTGCATATTCAACCCCACGTCTTTGAAAGACAGAATACTAGCCCTTACTAATTTTTGAACCTTATACTTCAATGGATAACAATTCTCTATGTCACGCCTTGGGGATCCTTAATTAAAAGCACAATTTAAATCAAATTTGTAATACCAGGGAAGTTTTACAGGAATATTATGAGGAGACCTAGTATGCACTAAGTTCTTCTGAATCGATGTGGGTAATAATTCAGCATAGCTCATGGTAATGGGATCATAGGGTTCTCTCTTCTAATTTTCCCCTTGATTATTCTGCTGATAGGCTATTGATGTATTTTTTTAGGAGGTTGATAAGCAGCTGCTGCATGAGCTATACTGACAACCGAAGTCACTGAAGCAACATGCTGCTGATGTCGGTGGTTTATTCCACGAGATCTACGTTGTCTTTCCTTAGAAATGGAATTAGAATCTCCTTATTAATTTTTGAAAAACCCAGAAGTGTGCTCTACCAGAACTCTCATCCCTTAACAAACAACTTTCGTGGACAACTTCTTCCAAACAAACACCCATTCCAACCATCTATGTAAAGTCACTTGGTGCACTGGCCACCATCTTCTCATAATAGAATGATCCAAGAGTCTTCAGGAGAACCTTGGTCATTTCTTACTCCTCCATGGGGGGAACTGTTGTACCCCAAAATTTGCCCTCGCATTTTTCCACAAGAAATCACAGCTTCAGGCGTTTCCTGATTTTTCAGATTGGCTCAAGAATCGGTCAAACAGACTTTTCCCGTCAGTCAGACGCAATTAGGGTTTTTATTGATCTTTCAGGGCTCTAGATTGTTTTACACAGTTGGCTTAGGGTTTTGGTTGACTTTGACTCAATTTTGATCAGGCGAATGCTCTTTGGCATTTAATCAGGAATTAGGGTTTGTGCGCGCGTTCTCAGAAGAATTTAAATTCCACAGCACTTTGCAAGTTATTCCGAGATTTGATTTGAATTCGCATTGTTTGATTTAATCAGTAAAAGAAGGCAGTTGGTTTGAATTCACGTTCGTTTGATTGAACCAGTCAAAAGATATGAGCAGTTTGAATTTACAGTGCTTGGTAAAAAAATCAAGGAAAAAAGGAATGCGCCTGATCAATGTTTTGATTAACTATTGATTCGCTTTGGAGATACCAGGTTTAACTGATCAATGTGCTAAAGTATTGTTTATTTAAATTATTTATTATTCTAAATTAAGTGATTTAAATTTATTTTTCAATTATTTTAATTCAAAGAGTTTTAAATAATAGATAAACAATAAAGAAAGAGGAAATAGAATTGATTGGATAATAAAGACTTTTATTGATTCTTGAATTATTTGTACAATCATTGTTTATAATTTAATTACAAACAATGGTTTTACATTAATTTAAATATTAAATAAAAATAAAACTATCCTATTTTTTCTAATTCTTCAGTCTTCATTTAGTACCCCTCCATCCATTTTTATTCATCTGCAAATAAAAAGGAGAAAAGTCAGTGACTGATAAATAAATAAAGACAGATAAAAGAAATTCGTCATTAAGGGCCACTGATGGGGATCAGTTAACCCTCTCTGCAAATCACGGGATTGCTCCCGGTTCACAAAGAGGGACGAGTTTTATTTGCTAAAGTATGAATGCACAAAAGCCAAATTGCATAATTCAAAGTGTCAAACTGCATAAATTCAAAGTCTCAAACTCCAAGTTCAAACCCAACTAAAAATCAAATTGCAACTTTCTGTCAAAATCCAAAAGTACAACTTTCTGCCAAAAAAAATATAAAGCATACTGTCACAAAGATATCAAGCTGGCCAAAGAAGATATGCAGAGAAAATGGGATATGCAAGCAACTACACTTTCATCATTTCCCCATGTGACCCTTTCAGAAAAGTACAGAAAAGAAACATAGTTTAATATTCAACTGTACTGAGAGAGAAGAGTGGAGAGATAAGAGAATGCAGGTTTTTAGGCTTTAGGCAGGCATAGATAGAAACATAGATAAAAAAGTACAAAAGCTGTCAAAGAGGAGAAAAACGAACAAAAAAAAAGAAAAATATACAAACTCCCACTGCATAAACCTGATAACAAAAAACAAGAACCTAAAAACACATAACCGGCCTTAAACCTGCATTGGCTCAAACCTGTAAAAACTAAAAGCCTTACCATTTGCAAAACCTGAACTACCATACCAGCATAAAACATGTACACCCAAATCATTACCTACTGTCAAACATAACCTGCATTGGCTCAAACCTGCTGAAACCTCACATAAAACCTTGTAGCCTACTGCATAAACCTGGATATACCAATACCGGCCTAAACAACGAAAACATAAACAAGTCACAAGCATAACCTCAAAACACATAACCTGCAATAAACCATACCAGCAAATAACCAGTCAAAGCCTCTAACCCTCAGATTTACATCATCATAGGGCATAAACCAAAAATCACAACCTTATGTCCAAACCTCATAGCCTGCTGCCTATGAACTAGTAAAACACAATTTCCAAACCCCAACACCAAGGCCCTCAGGATACCATCATTGGGCCAGCAACCAACGCTTCAAAAACAATAAACAATCCAAAGGAAAACCACTCAAGGCAAGCATACGAAGGTATTAAGGCAAAAGAAAAGGAGAAAGTCAAAGGCAACCCAGGCATTCAACAAAGGCAACATAAAGCCCTCAGTAAAAAAACATCATTGGGCAAGCTCAACAATCAAAAGGCAAAACGTTCAAAGGTAGCTACTAAGCAGTTTCAAAGGCAACCAAAGCAACTGAGATAGAAGAAGCAACAAAGGCAACTCAAAAGGCAAAATCGTTCAGAAGCAATAATCAAAACATACAGGCGAGGCCCTCAGAACTCTGAGTTCATCATAGGGCGGAAAAAGGAGCAACAAGCGTACAGTGGCGAAAAGGAGAAGAAGAAAAGAAGACGTGTATCAAGCTTTCAGTTCAGATCATCATAAAGCTTAAGAAAAGTACAGAAATACCAGGGTCACCAAGAAGTTGAGCTCATTGTGCCTTTCCTCCACCGACGAGCCTCCTAAGCACCTCCATTTTCTCCCTCTCCTCCGTCAAGGTAAAACATCTCCTTCTCCATCCTCGTTACATAAACCAAGTCAAACACTTAATCAAATAAACAGAAAATCACAAGAATGCAAGAACTGAAAAATCCCTAACGAAATAAGAAAGCGAATGGTACCTTAGATCGAGCGCCCTAATGCTGTCGTTAGAGGGAAGAAGGCATGATGGTGCTGGTGGCTCTGTGGCGGAGGGTATCACTCAGAGAAGACGAACGAAAACGAACCACGAACGGCGCGCTGCTCACGAAACCCTAAAGCCTTGTCCCAAATGAAAATATTCAGTGAACCCTAACAAGAAAACTTTGTCTCAACTCTGGGCCTAATCTGTTTCCCATACAAAGCCCAACGCATTCATCTATTCTTTTAGTTCTTTTACATAACCTAATTTGCTTTTATTCTCTCCTTAATAAACTTAAACAAACACTTTTTTTGTTTTACAATAATTCTTTTTATTACTAATAAAATACATTTGTTCAATACTTAATTAATTGAAAATACATCTTTTTCTTTAAACATATAATTAAAATATTTTTCTTATACTTAATCAATACACTTTTCTATATACCTAATTTAGTTAATTTAAAACACTTTTGAATATACATATTAAACACATATACATAAAAATACATTTTATTACACAATGTAATTAAGATTGAAAACATTTTTTCTTTTCCCTTAATTAAAATACTTTTTGTATATAATAAACAAAGATACATTTTTATACATAATCTAATTAGAATTTAAGGCATTTGATTAAAACATTTCTTTTTGTACATATTAAGAAAATACAAGATTATTAATTAAATTAAATAGATATTTAATTTTTCTTTAGGTCAAAACAAACAAATACCTAACAATACTTTCTTAAATTCATATTGTCGCATCTGTAAATAATTACATACTTACACAATACATCTCACACTTACACAATACAAATACATTTACTTTGCTCCTATACACATTTGTTTATCTTATACATTGATATACGTTATTTACATTTGATTGCAAATTTGATTTGGTTGTAACTTATTGGATGCTATAAGTCTCATCCCCATTCATAAATTTGTACCCCCACTCCCGGATACTCATTTTGTAATAGCGTAGATTTTACATTTTCGCAATTTACCGCTTTCAATTATACCATGATTAGACCTAAGGTTTGCATATACATAAAATCAAACGCTAGATAACCTAATACAAGACAAATACATGAAATCAATACACAATCACACTTGCACCCTCTAGGGTAATCCCACATGTTGCCTTCCAAAATGGGCCATGCTTGCACGTCGAGTATCTTTGGCAAAACAAATTCAAATGATCATAAGTCCCTCGATGACGCTTTCGAATGTTGCCTAAAACGGAATGATCATAGTCCCTTCAAAGCAAATTGCCAAAGACACTTGGCACCATTGCATTCATGGTCCATACGATGACCCGCGCTCGTCCCGAATAAACTTCCTAAACGCAAGATTGTCCACCAATTTCAATGGTGGAACAAAATTGTTAAAAAGGGTTGAAAACATAGAGAAAACCTTTGAGTACAATAGGGTAGACAAAACTCTTAGTTACTTGGGACCCACTTGCAAAAATACTTGCCTTCTTTTCAAAAACCACAATCCACAACACTTTCAAACAAACTCTCAAAACATTTTGAAACATCTTTTCGAAAAGATACACGCCTTTGTAAAATATTCGAGTAAAGAATTGTTACAAGGTTAGCCTAAGACAAGGCATCTTCTTCCAAAACATTTTCAAAAACACTCACACATACACCATTTTCAAGCAATCAAGAATCAAGGCAAGTGATCTAAAAACCAAGTAACTAAGAGCCCATGGATAACCATGGATGAAAAGGGTGCTAATACCATCCCTTTTCATAATCTACCCCCCGAACCCACGAAACATCTCAAAAGGTTTTTGCTATGCTTTTTTAACCTTTCCTTTAGGATAAAATAAAAAGTCGGTGGCGACTCTTGCTCAACCGCACAAGTGCGAATACGAACGCAAAACTCACAGTCAGTTCTCCCACCGTACCACAGAACTGGCGACTCTGCTGGGGACAATCTTTAAAAGTGGGGTTACCTTAGGGTTTAGATCACCTTTACATTCTTGTTTTGTTTGCCTTGATTGATTTATCTTTTGGGTCCTTGTTTGGGTTTGTTGTAAATCCTACACCCGGATTTGGGGCACCTTCTTAGGTAAATAGCAAAAAAACTGCGAGGGAACTGTGCGGGGTATACCGACACGGTTGAAGCAGTAAGCTATGTTAGTGTGACATATTTGTGAGTACCGGTAACCCTTGAGTAGTCAAGGAGAGTACGGGGCCGCTGTGTGATGTCAGGAAGCACTAACGAACTCTTAGAACCTTATTTGACCATCTTAGCCTTTTTAGGGGTAGTGAGATGACCGACTTTGGTGCAGTCCGAAGTTGGTAGATCCTCGATACTACACTCTTTTGAGGATTGTTTTCTTGGAATATTTTGGTCTCCAGTAAGTGGCTAAACCGAAACAATGAACACAGAAAACAATCCAATGATATTTGAGCTCCTTAGAACCCGGTTTCTATTTTAGGACAGGATGAGCCAACTAACTTCAAGAGGGTAGTACCTGAACCTCATGCAAGCCTAAACCTAAGGACTTGTTTGCTTTGTGTGAATATGTTTGCCCGTATATACACTCACTTGCTTGTGCATACATGTACATAACATCATGACATCATACTATAGCATTTTCAATAACCATTTCAAGGATCTCGAGGGTTCTTTTTATGCAGGGTTATGTTGAACCAGACAAGAGGTTTCTCCTCTAACCAATGCCAATCAAATTTCAAGTACAACAACTTGAATCAGTGGCTATGACCCACTCGACATGGTGAGCTTAATTCTCGTGGAAAGACATCCACCGATACAAAGTTCTCCAAACAAAGATCAAGTACAACAACTTGAATCAGTGGCTATGACCCACTCGACATAGTGAGCTTGATTCTAGTGGAAGGGCATCCGCCGATGCAAAGTTCTCCAACCCAAGAGCGAAGTTCAACCTCTAACATTTTCTTGTGTTTACCCCAAGAGATCCTTGAAAGCATGCATCCACATATCGTGCATTGCATTTTGACAATATTTCATTTTTCAGGTTTCCTTACTCTCCTGCTGTTTATTTCAGCAAGAGATGGCCCTAGAAAGGTCTGTCAAAGACATTCAAGACCATACTGCTCAGCTGCAGGAGATGTTCCTGAACTTGTCTCTGAGGCAAGAAGAGATGAAAGCTCTCCTCACAAAGAGCTTGGAGAATTCCAACAATACCAGGAGTGATCAGCTTGCGGAGCTGCAGTTTGATCTAACAACCTTGAGGACTCAAATGATGGGACAGTTGGTGGGCCAGATGGCTCTCATCCAAGACCTATCCCAAAGACAAGACGAACTCAGAGTTCTTGTCCGCCAACTGCTCCCAAACAACCTAGGGCAAACATCTGAGGTTAAAGAGCAAGTCACCGCTCAACCTCCATCCACGCAAGAAGACAAGGGGAAAGCTCATTTTCTTGCTTCAGGGTCACAAGCCCATCAACAACCTCGTCAGCGTCAACAGGGTAGTCGGCGTAAGCAAGAAACGTCGGGAAGACAGTTCACGGAGACTGAAATACCATCATTTTTCATACTGAAGAGCCTGATGGAGGTCAACTTGCTTACCTTAAAGGACCCTCCTCAGAAGCCCAATACCTCCTCTCCTCACTATCATCCTGACGCATTTTGTATTTACCACTCCTACAGCCCGGGACACGACACCAACGACTGTTGGGCCTTGAAGAACAAGATTCAAGATCTAATCGATATTGGGGTGCTGGAATTCATGACAGACGGCGAGATGAAAATCTTCCGTTAAAGGGTTCTCCGCTTGAAGTGACGAAGCTCAAGCTGAAAGACTTTTGCTTCTTTTTGAATTTTCAAAGTTGTAATTTCTTTTGCTGTCAAACAATTATCTATTGATGTTAAACTCTGTTTTCATTAATGCATTGCATATGTTTGTCTTGAATCCATCCATTCGTTTCACTACTCTTATGCTTTTCTTTATGATATTTGACTCTTGATAAAAAGCTGTAAGCCTTTAGAGGGAGGATGACGAAACAATACCATGATCTTATACAGTATGCTTTTGAACAGACCTCGCTGATGATGTACAGGCATTTCTTTCAATCCCCAAACACTGGAGTTATAAGGAAGTTAATCCCTAGTCAACCCCTTCGAGCCAAAGAAGTAGGAGTTTTCTGTTCTAAACAATCAAAACCTTTGATATAAACCCGGGGCAGGGTAGTATCTCAGTTAATTCAAAGAAAATGCGCATTAAAATCGTAAACTCTCGGTTCGTAATACAACGAAAAATGTCAAAAAAAAGAGAGAAAGTATTCCTTTGGAATCAAAAAACAAGGGTGGTTCCCTATCACATAGACAGTCAATCTCTCAAAAGAGAAAAGCCTGCCGAGCCAAAACCTATAAAGGAGGCTTAAGAAAGCTGGGGCATCCCGCTGACAGTAATCCCAGAAAACGGTAACAGTCAGGCAAAAGTTAGGGATAACAAATCAAAATCAAAATAGTGAGGTCATTACAAAATCCTCAGCAACATGAAAAAATGTTGAAAAAGAAAAAAAGGAGATAATGACTGTCTCCCCGAATTCAACTGGTGAACCATCGCCCAAAAGTCGTTCCAAACTCAAAACAGAGTGTGACACACAATTAACTGAGCTTAGGTTGGAGAACATCACGAAGAGCGGGTGGGTACAAATATACTTTGAGCCTTTATCCTTTGTTTCTTAAACCGTGAACCAGGCCACATTACAACCCTTCAAAAGTCCTAATTGAAGCGTGGGTTAGTTCGAAAGCATACTGTTACAAAAGGTATCCTGACTCCTGTAAGGCTTTACTCTAAATCTTGTGTTGATTTGTCTTATAAAAAGTTTTCTGCTAAAAACGCATTTTTCAAAACTTCGAGACAAACATAAACTTTGCATTATTTGAATATCTCTGTCCGCATTTGGCTTTTTGTTTGACAGCAAAGAAATTCATACAGCGAATGTTCGGGGGAATGAAAACTCTCTCGGTAAGTAAAAAATCACTTCAAGAGGATAACACTTCCATCAAATCTCCTATCAATAAGGGGCATGACATGTCGCCATCCAATTAACCTGGGGCAGTCCAGTCAAGGTCCAACAGATCTTTCAAAGTTCAGTTAACCTGGGGGAGTCCAGTCAAGATTTCAAGAAATCTCTCAATATGCAGAGTAATCTGATTCAAGACTCCTTCTCCACCACTTGGGGCATTCGAATGTCAAAAGTGTTCAACAAATCAACTATTACAATTCCAGATCAACACCTGTAACAAGCCAGGAAAACATCTGTCAACGACCGATTGTAGACCAACACCTGTAATAAGCCAGGAAATTATCTACATCACCACTTGGGGCATTTGAATGTCAAAAGTGTTCAAAAAACCGATGCAGCTTTACACGAGCTCATCATCAGGAAACCCTACACCGGTTCCTCTTCAAGACTTCTGAAAACAGTTCACGGGTTCTCCAAGTAACGGATGTTAACCTATCACTTGTTCAGACCCTTCTCAACCGTTGAAAATAGTTTACGGACGCTTCCCAACAACGGATGTTGCTCTATTGCTGATTCAATCTCAAGATTTCTGAAAACAGTTCACGGGTTCTCCAAGTAATGGATGTTAACCTATCACTTGTTCATATTCTTCTCAAGACTTCTGAAAACAGTTTATGGATTCTTCCCAACAACGGATGTTAATCTATCAGCTTGTTCAGATGCAACTTTCGAAAACAGCTTACGGACGCTTCCCAACAACGGATGTTGCTCTATTGCTGATTCAACTTCAAGATTTCTGAAAACAGTTCACGGGTTCTCCAAGTAACGGATGTTAACCTATCACTTGTTCAGATTCTTCTCAAGACTTCTGAAAACAGTTTATGGATTCTTCCCAACAACGGATGTTAATCTATTACTTGTTCAGATGCAACCTTTGAAAACAGTTTACGGACGCTTCCCAACAACGGATGCTGCTCTATTGCTTATTCAATCTCAAGATTTCTGAAAACAGTTCACGGGTTCTCCAAGTAACGAATGTTAACCTATCGCTTGTTCAGATTCTTCTCAAGCTAACTCCACTCAGAGTCAAGCTTCATTATCCCCAGCAAAGCTAAAACTTCAAATTATCAATCCCCAGCGGAGCCAGACCATTGAACCTTCTCCCCACAGAGTTTCGGGAGGGCAAATCTTGAGTTCCCCAGTGAAGTCGCCAGAGTTACTTCCCACCGAGCTGAAGATTCTCAATCTTACCTCTCCAGCATGAGTCTACTAGTTTGGAACTCCCCAGTAGAGATCATCAGGAACTCTCTTCCCCCAGCAGCAGCCAAGGATTTATTTTCCCGGCAGCGGTCAAGATGCTTTTATCTTCGGCCATCTCAGATTCATTTATCCTCAGCAAGATAGCTCATCAGCTTACATGCGCATTCATCACATTCATGTCATAAACATTGATGTCACATACATTGCATCATGCATCATGACATTGCATACGACTAACCCTTTACTTTTTCAGGTAAGATCAGTCGACAGACAAAGTTCACCTCCCGAGATTCATCGAGAATTAGTTCAGATGTGACCCGGACACGGTGACATTCTGATACTTATTCCGGATCCATTCAGACGTATCATCAAGAAACCCTACACCGGTTCCTCTTCAACTTCAAGACTTCTGAAAACAGTTCACGGGTTCTCCAGTAACGGATGTTAACCTATCACTTGTTCAGATTCTTCTCAACTTTTGAAAACAATTTACGGGCGCTTCCCAATAACGGATGTGACTCTACTGCTTATTCAATCTCAACTCCTGAGGATAGTTTACGGATTCTCCAAGCATGGATGTCAATTTATTGATTGCTCGGACCCCTAATTCAGAGATGTTCCAAAACATGAGTGCCTTTCTAATACTCGTCCAGTCACCATTGACATACAGTTCAACACTTCCAAATGGCATCCTTAAGCCCATAACCAAATGGCATCTTTAAAGCCCATTCACCTCTACCATCACATCGACGAGTGCAAATTTTCTGGGCACTTTAGTGTCCAATCTTCTTTTACCTTCAAGTCGCAAAAGGCAAAATTGCCAATCTAACTCTTCAGGTTCAAGAAGATTGAACAGGGGCAACTGTTGTACCCCAAAATTTGCCCTCGCATTTTTCCACAAGAAATCACAGCTTCAGGCGTTTCCTGATTTTTCAGACTGGCTCAAGAATCGGTCAAACAGACTTTTCCCGTCAGTCAGACGCAATTAGGGTTTTTATTGATCTTTCAGGGCTCTGGATTGTTTCACACAGTTGGCTTAGGGTTTTGGTTGACTTTGACTCAATTTTGATCAAGCGAATGCTCTTTGGCATTTAATCAGGAATTAGGGTTTGTGCGCGCGTTCTCAGAAGAATTTAAATTCCATAGCACTTTGCAAGTTATTCCGAGATTTGATTTGAATTCGCATTGTTTGATTTAATCAGTAAAAGAAGGCAGTTGGTTTGAATTCACGTTCGTTTGATTGAACCAGTCAAAAGATATAAGCAGTTTGGATTTACAGTGCTTGGTAAAAAAATCAGGGGAAAAAGGAATGCGCCTGATCAATGTTTTGATTAACTATTGATTCGCTTTGGAGATACCAGGTTTAACTGATCAATGTGCTAAAGTATTGTTTATTTAAATTATTTATTATTCTAAATTAAGTGATTGAAATTTATTTTTCAATTATTTTAATTCAAAGAGTTTTAAATAATAGATAAACAATAAAGAAAGAGGAAATATAATTGATTGGATAATAAAGACTTTTATTGATTCTTGAATTATTTGTACAATCATTGTTTATAATTTAATTACAAACAATGGTTTTACATTAATTTAAATATTAAATAAAAAGAAAACTATCCTATTTTTTCTAATTCTTCAGTCTTCATTTAGTACCCCTCCATCCATTTTTAATCATTTGCAAATAAAAAGGAGAAAAGTCAGTGACTGATAAATAAATAAAGACAGATAAAAGAAATTCGTCATTAAGGGCCACTGATGGGGATCAGTTAACCCTCTCTGCAAATCACGGGATTGCTCCCGGTTCACAAAGAGGGACGATTTTTATTTGCTAAAGTATGAATGCACAAAAGCCAAATTGCATAATTCAAAGTGTCAAACTGCATAAATTCAAAGTCTCAAACTCCAAGTTCAAACCCAACTAAAAATCAAAATGCAACTTTCTGTCAAAATCCAAAAGTACAACTTTCTGCCAAAAAAAATATAAAGCATACTGTCACAAAGATATCAAGCTGGCCAAAGAAGATATGCAGAGAAAATGGGATATGCAAGCAACTACACTTTCATCATTTCCCCATGTGACCCTTTCAGAAAAGTACAGAAAAGAAACATAGTTTAATATTCAACTGTACTGAGAGAGAAGAGTGGAGAGATAAAAGAATGCAGGTTTTTAGGCTTTAGGCAAGCATAGATAGAAACATAGATAAAAAAGTACAAAAGCTGTCAAAGAGGAGAAAAACGAACAAAAAAAAAAAGAAAAATATACAAACTCCCACTACATAAACCTGATAACAAAAAACAAGAACCTAAAAACACATAACCGGCCTTAAACCTGCATTGGCTCAAACCTGTAAAAACTAAAAGCCTTACCATTTGCAAAACCTGAACTACCATACCAGCATAAAACATGTACACCCAAATCATTACCTACTATCAAACATAACCTGCATTGGCTCAAAGCTGCTGAAACCTCACATAAAACCTTGTAGCCTACTGCATAAACCTGGATATACCAATACCGGCCTAAACAACCAAAACATGAACAAGTCACAAGCATAACCTCAAAACACATAACCTGCAATAAACCATACCAGCAAATAACCAGTCAAAGCCTCTAACCCTCAGATTTACATCATCATAGGGCATAAACCAAAAATCACAACCTTATGTCCAAACCTCATAGCCTGCTGCCTATGAACCAGTAAAACACAATTTCCAAACCCCAACACCAAGGCCCTCAGGATACCATCATTGGGCCAGCAACCAACGCTTCAAAAACAATAAACAATCCAAAGGCAAACCACTCAAGGCAAGCATACGAAGGTATTAAGGCAAAAGAGAAGGAGAAAGTCAAAGGAAACCCAGGCATTCAACAAAGGCAACATAAAGCCCTCAGTAAAAAAACATCATTGGGCAAGCTCAACAATCAAAAGGCAAAACGTTCAAAGGTAGCTACTAAGCAGTTTGAAAGGCAACCAAAGCAACTGAGATAGAAGAAGCAACAAAGGAAACTCAAAAGGCAAAATCGTTCAGAAGCAATAATCAAAACATACAGGCGAGGCCCTCAGAACTCTGAGTTCATCATAGGGCGGAAAAAGGAGCAACAAGCGTACAGTGGCAAAAAGGAGAAGAAGAAAAGAAGACGTGTATCAAGCTTTCAGTTCAGATCATCATAAAGCTTAAGAAAAGTACCGAAATACCAGGGTCACCAAGAAGTTGAGCTCATCGTGCCTTTCCTCCACCGACGAGCCTCCTAAGCACCTCCATTTTCTCCCTCTCCTCCGTCAAGGTAAAACATCTCCTTCTCCATCCTCGTTACATAAACCAAGTCAAACACTTAATCAAATAAACAGAAAATCACAAGAATGCAAGAACTGAAAAATCCCTAACGAAATAAGAAAGCGAATGGTACCTTAGATCGAGCGCCCTAATGCTGTCGTTAGAGGGAAGAAGGCATGATGGTGCTGGTGGCTCTGTGGCGGAGGGTATCACTCAGAGAAGACGAACGAAAACGAACCACGAACGGCGCGCTGCTCACGAAACCCTAAAGCCTTGTCCCAAATGAAAATATTCAGTGAACCCTAACAAGAAAACTTTGTCTCAACTCTGGGCCTAATCTGTTTCCCATACAAAGCCCAACGCATTCATCTATTCTTTTAGTTCTTTTACATAACCTAATTTTCTTTTATTCTCTCCTTAATAAACTTAAACAAACACTTTTTTTGTTTTACAATAATTCTTTTTATTACTAATAAAATACATTTGTTCAATACTTAATTAATTGAAAATACATCTTTTTCTTTAAACATATAATTAAAATATTTTTCTTATACTTAATCAATACACTTTTCTATATACCTAATTTAGTTAATTAAAACACTTTTGAATATACATATTAAACACATATACATAAAAATACATTTTATTACACAATGTAATTAAGATTGAAAACATTTTTTCTTTTCCCTTAATTAAAATAATTTTTGTATATAATAAACAAAGATACATTTTTATACATAATCTAATTAGAATTTAAGGCATTTGATTAAAACATTTCTTTTTGTACATATTAAGAAAATACAAGATTATTAATTAAATTAAATAGATATTTAATTTTTCTTTAGGTCAAAACAAACAAATACCTAACAATACTTTCTTAAATTCATATTGTCGCATCTGTAAATAATTACATACTTACACAATACATCTCACACTTACACAATACAAATACATTTACTTTGCTCCTATACACATTTGTTTATCTTATACATTGATATACGTTATTTACATTTGATTGCGAATTCGATTTGGTTGTAACTTATTGGATGCTATAAGTCTCATCCCCATTCATAAATTTGTACCCCCACTCTCGGATACTCATTTTGTAATAGCGTAGATTTTACATTTTCGCAATTTACCGCTTTCAATTATACCATGATTAGACCTAAGGTTTGCATATACATAAAATCAAACGCTAGATAACCTAATACAAGACAAATACATGAAATCAATACACAATCACACTTGCACCCTCTAGGGTAATCCCACATGTTGCCTTCCAAAATGGGCCATGCTTGCACGTCGAGTATCTTTGGCAAAACAAATTCAAATGATCATAAGTCCCTCGATGACGCTTTCGAATGTTGCCTAAAACGGAATGATCATAGTCCCTTCAAAGCAAATTGCCAAAGACACTTGGCAGCATTGCATTCATGGTCCATACGATGACCCGCGCCCGTCCCGAATAAACTTCCTAAACGCAAGATTGTCCACCAATTTCAATGGTGGAACAAAATTGTTAAAAAGGGTTGAAAACATAGAGAAAACCTTTGAGTACAATAGGGTAGACAAAACTCTTAGTTACTTGGGACCCACTTGCAAAAATACTTGCCTTCTTTTCAAAAACCACAATCCACAACACTTTCAAACAAACTCTCAAAACATTTTGAAACATCTTTTCGAAAAGATACACGCCTTTGTAAAATATTCGAGTAAAGAATTGTTACAAGGTTAGCCTAAGACAAGGCATCTTCTTCCAAAACATTTTCAAAAACACTCACACATACACCATTTTCAAGCAATCAAGAATCAAGGCAAGTGATCTAAAAACCAAGTAACTAAGAGCCCATGGATAACCATGGATGAAAAGGGTGCTAATACCTTCCCTTTTCATAATCTACCCCCCGAACCCATGAAACATCTCAAAAGGTTTTTGCTGTGCTTTTTTAACCTTTCCTTTAGGATAAAATAAAAAGTCGGTGGCGACTCTTGCTCAACCGCACAAGTGCGAATACGAACGCAAAACTCACAGTCAGTTCTCCCACCGTATCACAGGAACAAATTGAGCTGCAATCTCGCGCCAATGCTACACATACTCTTTAAATGACTCTTTATCCCTTTGAGCTATATCCCTGAGCTGATCACAATCGGGCTCCATGTCCACGTTATACTTGTACTTCCCAACGAAAGCTTCACCAAGATCATTGATGGTACAAATTTTAGCACTGTCCAAGCCCATATACCATTTCAGCGTAACTTCGGGTAAATTATCCTGGAAGTAATGGATTAACAGACGCTGATCGTCAATGTGAGTAGACATTTTCCTAACATACATTACCAAATGAGCTTGAGGACAAGAATTTCCCCTGTACCTCTCAAATTCTAGAAACTTGAACTTACCAAGCACCTTGACATTGGGAACAATGAAAAGGTCACTAAAATTCTTACTAAACAACTATTTTCCCCTAAGAGCTTTCATTTCTTTATGCATCTCCAGAAACTGGTCCAGAAAATCATCATTACGGTCATAAATCCCCAAGCTCTCACTTGGTGTAGCAACATGATAAATCTAATAATTAACAACGGGAAACATATGCACAACAAGAGGTGTAGTAACCATAATAGGTTGAACATGATTAGAAACTTGAACAACTGGATCATAACCTTTGGGGATAAAGTTCTCAGGCATACCCCAAGGATAACCTCGAGGTATCTAATACTGAGCACTAGTACTAATAGGAGCAATATGCACTGAAGTAGGGAAAAACTTCAGAAATAAGAGAACCTGAGGTTAAGTTTGAGCTTGAGATTGAACAGGAAGTGCATCATAATTTTGAGTTTGGGTTGCGATTAAAGATTCAACCTGAGCAGTCAAATGATCTATATCGGTCCTCAGAGTGGTAACTTCTTCTCTTAGTTCTCAATTTTATTGTTCAATATTCTATATTCTCCTTTTTTTTATTAGTGCGCGTATTGTATTTATGAGACAACTTGGCTTCTGAACAAAGAAGAGAAAAAGATAAGACTCCTGAGAAACTTGCGAAATGCAAAATTAAGTGCGAAATAATGCATGATATGCAATGCAAATGATTGTTTTGTTTGTTGAGTTTTCAAGGAACTTTAAAGAATTGTAATAATTGTAAACTTCAAAGAAATACTGAACAATCCCATTTCATAAATAATTTGGAATGATTACAACTTTAGTACATGTTTTAATAATCCTAAAATAAAAGAGAAGGTAAGCTAGAACCTACGGATCCTAAGGAACCACATATGAAGAAGACCTCACTCCATGCTGACGCTTTCTCTTGAGCCTTCTAAAATGGTCCTTCAACTATGTATTCTCTATCACAATGTGAGAGAAATCCTGGACGTATGTGAGGAAAATATTGGAAACTAGGAACTGGTTGAATGCTAGAGAAAAATAAATCCTCTTGCTCCTTGATCCTTTCCACAACATGTCACTTGAGAATCTCAATCAAGTCATCCTTTTCATTCAACTACTCCTGAAGTTCTGGGTACTCCTTATCTATAACTTGATACTTGTTCTTTCAAGCATCCTTCTCTTGTTAAATCTTGACTAAAGCAAATTGAAGCTCTTCAACACCAGTCAAAAGAGGAAAGGTAAGTTCCATAATCATTGCAGGTAGAGGTTCCTGGCGAGGATAAGGCATCTTCAACTGAATTTCCCTTTCTTGCATTCAGTGAAGATAAGGCTCCAAAGAAATGAAGCCTTTTTTCCCTAATGATTCTCTTCCCTTCACTACTACAAAAAATGCATCTAACATCATACGCGAAATGTATTTTACCTCAGCATCTGAAGCGACATAAATAAGTTCTTCATGAAAAGTATTGACTTAACACCTAATGTTTTTAAGACCGAGGTAATTTTTTTTTTGCGCATGGGTTTGATCCCCAGTCTCTGCACTTTTATTAATTAAAAAAGCTAGGGCCTTTTTATCTCGTGTTATCAAGAAAATCGAGGGGTTATTTCTTTTTTGAAAATAAAACTCATTACATTGTGTACCAAGAATATTACATTTTTATACAGAAAAATAAAATTAATTGTCAATGAAGAGCATATGTTGGATCTTCAATTCTTTGATATTTTGACAAGATCAAATACTTGGAAACTCCATTCTCCCACAAAAGAAAAAAGGTTAGGTAAATTAATTTCGAGAAGATCTAGATTTTAGATCTTCAAACCATATAATTTTAGGGTAGACCAAATGTTATGTGCAAGGATGTTTTCAATCGTTTTTGCATGCATTTGTTTCTGATATGAACAAAACAAGGGTTAGTCAAAAAAAGGGTTAGATAAATAAATAATTTTTGATAAAAAAAATTTAAGAACTCTTCGTGGAAAATATTTAAATACACAAATCTTAAACCCAAATAATTGTCTGCTCTTGCAATCCATCATAGAGATCTCTTCATGGAAAACGCTCCTGCAAACCTTAAACTCTTCATGCTTCATAATGCTTTTATAATGGGAGGCACAATGGAGGTTTTTTATGTTTCACGCGGATCACTAATGGTTAGGTCTTGAGCATTGATAGTCATGAAATGGACGACAAGGATTTGATTAAGGATTTGATAAATGCCCTCGATTTTAACGCTAAGGTCCCCTCAGTTTTTTAGGAAAATCGACAGGTTAGAATATTTATTTTTAAAATAAAAATACAATTAAAATAGAGGTTCAAAATTTATTTTAATGCTAAATTTTCCATCGGTCTTTAGGAAGACCGACAGGTTAGAACATTTAAATACAAAGTTAGAACACAGATGTGGCGCGCATGCATTGGAATTATATCACTAGAATAGCAATGATCATATATATTCAAGTTTTAATGTCTCTTTTAGATTCTTAATGAGGCTTTTAAGCTATTTAAACATCTAATTACCAAATCATTAATTCAATTTTTTTTCCAATTTTCAACGTCTCATTACCAACTCTATGTATCAAAATATTTTTTATCCAAAAATTGATGCAAATCTGTTGTTCGTAATCAATGAAAAGTATATTGATTTCAATGAGTTCGATCATTTTGAAATAAGGAAAGTTGTTAACAAACAAAACTTGAGTGGTTACTTTGATATTCTACACGGCCCCATTTACACTAACCTCGTTAAGGAGTTCTGGATGAATGCGTCCGTTGTGCCAGTTGGTCATGAAAAAAAATCATCAAATCCCATGTCAATTGCACTCCTTTATACATTACTCCATCACTGATTGCTTTGACAATCAACTAAAGAGTTTGGTAGTTGTGTTGAACATTATAAATCTAATTATGTCTATGAAAACCACCTAAATTGAATTTATGCCAAAGATACTAATCTCTCTAGTCATGCTTCTCTACGCCCTATTGAAAGATTTTGGTTTTAACTTCTAGTTTCAAATCTCCACCCAAGAGAGAAAGACTTGGAAACACTTACTTGGTATGCCAAGCATATCTTGTTATTCCTCACCTACAATATTGGAGTTAATCTTCCTCTTACCATTTGAAACTTCGTGACAGAAACGATGAAGGCTTCTTGGGAGGAGAAGACTTTTCTCATACCTTATGGAAGAGTTTTTTTTGTACTTTTCAATAAGTTAGGGATAGTTAGGGGTGATGTTGAAGTTGAGTGGATCGAGAAGTTTGAATTTGTTGAGTAGTTTTCTGTGTTATTTTGCTTTTTTTTATTATCAATGAAATGTTCCCTTTTACTATTATTTCCTATTCTTGTGATAAATCATTGAAAAAATTATTAAATGTGGCAATAAGGATTCGAAGCAAGGTTCCTTATAGTTATATTGCCTCGGTTCTAAAATAAAACTGAGATAACAAGTTTATTATTATTTTAAAGATTATAAAAGACGCTAACTTATAGTTGAGTTACTTGGTTTTTTATAACACCGTGTAACATGTTGTTTATCTTATTAATAAAATGCTCTCAGGTCACATCCTCTCGGTTTTATCTTGTTGGACATGAAAGCTTCATCACGAAATATATTATTTTTTGTAGTGCTTCCTATGGATATGACACCAGGCTTAATCAATACTTTATTTGGATGCTTTTTTGTCTCCTCCCTCCTTAAGAAAGAAACCACTTTCTAAAATGTTACTTGGTTTGTCCCTCATTGGATATCCAAGTTGACGACGTGCCAAAATTGGGTTGTAGTTGATGTCTCCCTTTGTACCAAAAAGAGGTACATTGGGAAAACTACCACAACTATCAATAATATTCACTCCATAGTAAGCTTGATTGTACCAAATAATATCAGAGTGAGTAAGAGACATGATCTTTTGGGACCAGCGTAATCCATAGTTGAGATCCCAAAAGGCATCAGACTGGGGAAAGTGAGAAATAAACCACTTGCATAGCAAAGATGCACAACAGATAATCATTCCCTCTTGGTAATAAATCCTGAGGTGAAAGGAGTAATAAGAATCTCCAAGAAACATGGGGACTGGGTTCCCAATCAAGAATATCCTAATGGAATTAACATCAACTAAATTGTCCACATTTAGGAACAAGAACAATCCATATATAAGTAGAGTGAGAATAGCCTAAAAAGTGTAAATGGTCTTCATGTTAGAAAATTAATGAGCTCTCTATCAAGAACTTAGCAGGAAAACCCATAATACCTCCCTTAGAAATCATATGAGCCTCAATCTCGGACTTCTTCAGGTGAGTAACCGATGCGATATCTTGAGACTTAGGTTATTCTTCCGAACCAGAGAAAGGAACATGATCAGTAATAAGTCGACTAAGCAGATGAGAATACTCCTCTAATGTAGGCATAAGCTAATAATTAAGAAAGGTGAAACATCAATACAATGGATCATATAACTATACCAAAGTAGTGAGAATTCCTTCTTTCAAGTTGGTACCTAAAAGAGATAAAAACCCTCCATATTTCCTTCTGAAATCCTCATGATTGTCAACCAAAGCTCCCAACTTTCTCAACTCTCCTACCTTGGGAATCTTGAAACTAGACTTCTGATTCTTTCTCCTTCCAAAGTCCATGGTCAAAGAATACATGTGATATTTTCAAAGAGAGTTCTTAAGTTCCTTGAAAACTTGGTCAAAAGAATATTCATGGATGTATGAATGCATGATTATGCAACAATCACACACAAGATCACAAACATGGGGGTTCATACTTCAATATCACGAGCATGAAGTAAAAGGTACTACCTAAAAGGTATGAACTAAAGGTTTCAAACACCTGTAGAAAAATGTTTTTAAAAAGTTCCCAAAATCGTCAATCCTCCTTTGGATATTACAAATGTTTCGATTACTCGAGAATTAGTAATACTCTCAAGAGAAAATCGTCTGAGTGTTGTATTATGTATAAACTATTTCAGGACAACTCCTTCGTAGTCATCACACTACATCCTAAAAGGCCAAGATGAGTTAAGGTTTCTATGTTCCTTAACTTCACAGGCTCTCAGGTCGAAAGCAATAATGTCTTCCCGATTACTTGGTAAACAAATACTACAGTCAAAGGGGCCTCCACTGAGCGGGGAATCTCATGCCAAAATTTTCAGGACTACTCCTTCAAAGTCAACATGACTATATCGGCCGTCCTAAACTTAAGTTTTCCCAAGTATGGATATAGGACTTCCAAGAGATCACCAAGCACCCTGAAAACCCGAAAAATCCAGACAAACAAGCAAACAACAATTATAATAGCACAAACATAGATAAACAAATATAGGCTCAACCCACTTAGAGATTTACCCAGCAGAGTCGCCAATTTTTCTATAGGGGGAAAATTTGAGAATAAGCCATTGATTGACTTAACTCATAAAATGAAAGTCGCCACCACACTTTATTTTTTTCAAAGGAATGGGAAAAGAGAGAATAAAACCTAAAATAAAATAGAGATCAAGGTAATGGGGTTGGTTATACAAAGGGAAGGTATTATAAGCCTAAACATATTCGGTATTCCGCAGGAACCTCTTTGAAATTTTATGTATTTGGCTAAAAAGAAAGTTGTTTGCAAAAAATGATTGGAGGGATGAGAAGAGAAGTGGTTTTCATAATTTTGATTTAGAAAAACTACAATGAGCTATGTGCCTACATACCATCAATGTGCAATGATAAAATTAAAACCTCGTAGTTCTTCTAAAAAAAGTTTGAAAGTTTGTACGTTGGTTAATTTTAAGAGAAGAGTCATCTTGTCATATTCGAGTGGAAAACATACTTACTACCCACAATTATGAGGAAGAAGAATTTGCATCATCTTGAGGTGGAGGATATTGGATTAAAATCAAAAAGTCATCACTCAACACCTAAGTGGAATAATGTCAATCACTTTACTACATATTGTACAAGTATAGTAGCTTGCATCACTATAAGAATTAAAAAGAGTCTAATCCTTGAGAAAAAAATTTTAAAGAGAAAAGTGCACAAAGAGGCACAAAATGATTTTAATGGGTTCAATTATTTTGTTACCTTGAAAAAAGATTTGGTGATTTGAACCACATTAAAGACTATGAATGAGATGAAGCATAAGGTTAGGAATGTACCGCCTCATATATCTTCCAATACTTAAGGCTTATGATAGATGCTTCTCCTCTTTATTATTAAGTGTTTTTGAGATTTGATTAAGAAAAATAAATTTGAAAATGCATGGACCTAAGTCCAAGTTTATTATGAAAGCGGTTCAAGTTTGAAAACAAGAAGAGTTTTGAAAAGGAGGGAGAAGATTTTGAAATTAAAGAAGATGTGCAAGAGATGAATGGACTACCCTAAAGCACCAAGTAAAAGCTAAGGTAGGAAAGGTCTAACCAAACAAGAAGCCAACACTTAACATGATGAAGTCAATATAGCACACACATCCTTTGGATTAAAGCATAAGTAAGCATAATACTTGGATGAATACCAAGAATCAGATGAATCTATAATCTTAAGCCAAAGAACCAAAGCTAAAGCTAGATATTCATTATTAGCCTATGTATCATATGAATCTCTTAAGATCAAAATAACAACACATGCACATAGAAAATTTCCCAATACACACACAAAATAAACAACAAGGAAAAATAAGATCCAAAGGTCCCAAGGTCTAAAAGTTACAAGGCTTCTAATCCTAAGTCCAAGAGGTCTAAAAATCAAATAAGCTAGAGATAGTAACCAATAGTCTAAAGAGCCATAAGTCTTTTAATGTTCAAGTTGATTTATTAAGTGTTTTCAAAATAAAAAGAAAGCTCAAGTGATCAAAGATAAAATGACATAAAAATAAATAATCAAGTGAGCAAAAGTCAAATAGCATGAAATGGCTCTTGTCATGTAAATAGAATTTGTTAGGGATGATAAGAATAGTTCATAGAAAAAAGAATCACTTAAAAGTGTTGAAAATTGAGAGTGTTATGCACTCGTGACCATAGAATTAAGGACTTTCTAAATTAGGTCAAACAACTTGAGTCAATTTGAATCCTTTGAGATTTTCTTGAAATATAAATCACGATGAAGCAAATAGGAACTTGAAATGATGTCATCTTAAAGCACACTTGATGATGAAGCTCATAGCCTGATGAAACTTGTTGAAGAAGGCATGTAAATAAACACATGAACCTATGAAGTTTCTTAGTGAATCAAACCATAATTCCTTGAGATAAACTTGACCATATGAAGTTGAGAGAGGTTCAAGTCATGGAACTTGGATAATAGAAGCATATATTTTCAATTCATGCCTTTGAGGTTAAATGAATAATCAAATGATTGAAGATTAATCCTAAAACCCTAGCTTAAGAGACGAGATAGATACTCTTAGCTCAAATCCTACAATGCATAAAGCATTAAAGGGAAACAAAACATCTTTTTTTAAATTTTAGTTAGAAGTTAGTAAACATAAAACATGTATGTACAAGATACACAATTAGGATGCTTAGTGATCTCTCAAGGATAAACTTAAAGAATGGAGCGAGCATGAGTGGGAGACAACCCAAAGTTGTGATCTTGATGCACTGTGAGGATGTGGAATGATGAGGTATCTCAGGGGGTAAAAATCATGGTATAACATTGATCTTTATCAAAATTAAATAACATGGTTGTTTTCTGACCTTATTTGGTAGAAACATTCTCCTATAGGTTGAGTTTTATAGGTGAAAACATGTAATGATACCCAAAACTGTAGGTGTATGACATGGGTTATTAGTCATTACGATGTAATAATAATACTAAGATGGAAATCCGGTAGTGAGTAGGATTATATTTAGTGTATTTGTTAGAAGGTGTTGTCGTCGAACTGTAAAATGTATAGTTTTGTAGGTGTGACCCTTCTAATTTGAAACGACCAAAGGCCCAAATTACCAAGGCCTAACCCATATCAAATCCACTCAATTTGATCCAAAATATAAAAATAGTTCACACACTAAGAACGAGGGATAACATCTGATCTCCAATTTCATTATACTCATTTTGAATCTTGAACTGACTTAGGTGTTGGAGTGTTAACCATGTAGGTCAACCTTGCGCCACCATAGAAGAGATCAGAGAAACCATTTAAGATCACCATTTATCCAACTATCTTCATTTATGGTTCCTAAATGGAGCTAGAGCTCCTATTTATGGTTCCCAAACGGAATAGGGGCGCCGTATTTGTGAATTGACTTCTGATTCCTACGATTTCCACGAGAATCATGTTCGCTTCATAAACACAATCTATTAAATTAAGAAGAACTATATTTGGATTCTGGCATTTCATATACAAACCTCTGATTTACCAGTTTGTAACCTCTTTAGGTTACTGAGTTAACAATAAATCAAGTCCCAATATCAATATTTCTCGCGAAATCACAATCATATTCCATCTTCATTATTTCAAAATCAAACATATGGATCCTATGCATTCGAGTCAATTAATTGCCATTTATGCTCACTCTTCTCAAAATGTGGATCTCTGGTTCCATAGAGAACTCCACAAAATAGCAAATGGAAGGGTTTGAGATCCATATCTAGGTTTACGTTAGAGTCTGAAGGTGATTTCTAAATGATCAAGCTAGATATTCACAATTCACCCCCAACCTAATGTCATCCTTACATTACACACAACTTCTGGGGTGCTTACGTGGGAGTCATCAAAAGATACCACAAGTTCATATTTAACGTCAGATACACATCCATTTTTATGGGCCTTCTATATGTATCAAAGGATCTCTAACCGATTAATGGTACTACCTTACACCGTCCTCTTTGTTTTCCTATTTGCCTATCCCACTCCTATCTGTGAAGGCCAATAACAGCGTCACTTAAGGAATAAAGGCGTCTGGGCTTAAATATCGGTCCCCGATGTTGTACCCCAATTTTTGCCCCTAAGGTCCCTTCATCACACCATGTTAATTCCATCACAACAAGATGACATTAGGATTCTTGGTTCCCCTCCTTATATTTAGCTTGGCTCTTTGAGGAATCACCAAGCACCTTGACTTGTGTTCTTTTGTGATCATGAATATTTTTGTCTTGATTTCTTCTCTTAATTAATAAAATGCAATGTTGGTTTTTCTTGCTTGTTACTCATGTAGGTAAAGGCAATAAGATTCAACAAGTTGCTTCATGGGTTCATGAGTTTATTTCCATGCCCTAGTCAATAAAGCTTGAGAAGTTCAAACCTCACCATTGGATTTTTTTGGAGGAAATGGAATGGCAAGTTTATTTTGGTTCACAACATTTCAATATTATCAAATTTGGTTCAAAAGCACAAGGGATTGATTGGAGAAGTTGTCATGCTTGGATAAGGCTTTGTTCCCATTGGTCACAAATGCATATTTCTCTCAATTCTCAAGATATGGAAGTGGTTGTGGTTTCTATGAGTTATCATTATCATCCTCAACAAATTATATTTACAAATCATTTGTGTTGGTACAAGAAGTTTGTTCAAAATTGTCAAAGTTTCTCAAGGCACTTTTCTTGATCTAGGAGTTAGGGTTTTGAACTTCAAAGAAGCATATCTTGCTCATCTTTTGGTATTTTGGAGTGATTCCAAAGACACTTTTCTCTTCAAAGGGTTATCAACAAATCACTTCAAAAGTTCCAAGGAGTTTTCATGTGGAAGAAACTTGATGAAGAAGAAAGATTACAAGTCCTCCAGATGAATCCCCAATTTTCCATGTGTGACTTCAAATGATCATAACTTGGTCAATTTTTATCAACTTGAGCCCATTATTTTTCCACAATGATCTTGAGGATGTGAACTTTATGCCTTCTTTTATGTGCAAAGTGAGAAAATGGATGGAAGTTTCCTTAAGGATACAAAAGATTATAGGTCATTTCATGATTTTTTGCCAACTTCAACAATTCACAACTCTCTCAATTTTTGGAGATTTTGAATGGTTCAAGTCCCAAAATGTCATTCAAGAGGTCTATTTCATTCCATAATTTTTGGTCAAGAGCAAAATCCAAGTGGAAGGCCATGCTTGGATGCAAGACATTATAGGTCACTTTTGAAGAAAAATTTGAAATATTTCTAAGTATGGAAAGTCAACCCTTTTTCTCCAACTTTGACTCAACACAACATTCAGCTCAAGCATCCATTTGATTCCATTATTTTTCCATTGAAAAGCTTGTAACCTCATCTTTCTAAAGCATCAAGAATCACTCCCTAAGACCCCTTGAGCTGAGAATGCCATGATTTTGAAGTTGGTAACTTGGAACTGAAGTTTTATCACAAGTCAGATTTTGAAATCTTTGTTTTGGCTTCTAATTACCATTTTTCCACGCGTTTTTTCCTCTAAACATGTTTAGTGAACTTCCAGAATGGATTAACACAACAAACTCACATTTTGGATGAGTTTTGATCAAATTAAAAGTCACACTTTTCTTGTTTGTAACTTCATACGATTTCCCTCCAAACTTCATCATTTCACACGCTTGGACATTCCATTTGATTCCCTATAAATAGAGGGTCATCCCCCATTCATTTCCTCAAGCTTGGATAGCCAAAATCACCATGCCAAACTTGTTCCATAACTCAAAATTTAGCAACTTTGAAATCTATTCTCAAGCCTTTTTCTATCCAATTTTTCCATCAATTCACCTTCCTTGATCTTCCCTGAATCTAACCATATAATTACATTCAAGAATCGTGCCCTATATTGCTCCATAGAAGTCTAGTTTCAGAGCTCTGCAACTCAACTTCAATAGGTAGATTCCTTCATCAACTCTTCAAAACTTTGATATCATCGTGATGCTCTCATTTCCCTAGTTCTACTCGCAATACTTGCTTTTTACTGGAAACACGTTTTGACCATGAAATTTCAAATCCCTTTTTATGACTTTCCTTCCAAATTGCTTGAGTTATGGTTTATATAAATTTGTCACGAGGGTGTGGTTATATCTGTCTTGAAGAGACGAAACAAATGACATAGGTCTCGTGCTCTAATTTTACAGATTGAGCAACCTGATATTGGGACTGGCTGGAGGTTGAAGATGAAAAATGTGTCATCCTTCAACCAATGAAGCAGCGCCATTTGGATTTTTTTGAATTTCTCATTTACTTTTGATTCAGTGCTTTATTCACTAATGACCATGATATGCACAATGCGTCAGGTCCCTTAGATTTGATTACTAACGTGTTTTGACTCTCATCCAATGGTCCACATATTTTTGAATTTTATTTTCTTTTCTGATTTTTATATTTAATTGTTTTAAACTTCAAAAAATCATAAAAAATTCATTTTAAAACCAAAAAATCTGAAAAAAATTATGAAAAATATTTTTGATTATTCTCTTTCTGATTTTTATTTTTTTCACAATTTAATTTTGTGTTTTGGTATTTTTTTTATAAATTTTCAATTTATTTGAATTGTTTTAAATGTTTAAAAATACTTTTGTGCATTTTTAAATTCTGAATAAATTATGGAATGATCCAATGATATTGTGATAAATATTGGTGACCTTATTTTATTTTTGTTTATGATTTTGTTAATTTTTATCATTTTTGGTTTATTTTACTCATTTCTTTTAATGTTAAAAAATAGTTTATGACTTTAAAAAATTACCAAAAAAATTATAAAATCATTTGAGTCCTTTTCTGATTTTTCTACGGTCTTACTTTTTATTTCTTGATTAATTTGAACATAGTTGATATTTTTCTCTTTTATTTCTATTTTAAAACTTTTTTTAAAAAACTTTTTTTGTATATATGAAATGTAATATTATTTTGTGACTATTTCCTGGCTGATCTTGGGTTAAATTTTTGATCATGAACTTCATTAACATCATTGGATCCATGGTGTTGAGTCTAACTTCACAAAAATTGATGAATGATTTTAATAATAGTTTGATTAAATTTAATTCAAAAGTGGTTTGTATATTCTCTCCCACCCCTCTTCATCTCATCCCTTTCTTATTGCACTAAGTGTTATTGGAGCATGATCTCTATATCATGTCTCAAAACAAATGGTGCATAGATTGCTATTGATCGGCCTCAAAATAGGTGCGACTTCTATATAAGTCCACTTACGATTGCTTAACATAGGGCTAAATTTTATCCTGATTCGAATAAATGATCATTCGTGACCCAAACTTATGTTTTCAAGCCCAAGTATGTTAATTTGATCTCTTTGATCCAATAACCTTGAGATTCATTGTGTGGAGGCTTTGGTTCTACCAATCCTCTAATAGATCTACAACACTTTTGGTCAACGCGGATCACTTAAACGTCGTTGATCATTAAATGGTACTTATGAGGATTCCAAATGGATGATATACTTGACAAAAAGAAAATGCAACTTGTTGTGTGGAGGCTTTGGTTCTACCAATCCTCTAATGAGTTCCAAATGCAAGTTTCAAGATGATCATCCAACTAACCACTAATCACTAATAATTGACTTTATCCTGTATTTTTATTATATGTCCATTTTATTTTTATGCACTATTTAATTTTAGCATTTACATTTCATGCCATTTTCATCTTTTCTCATTTGAGCATTTACTTTCTTGTCATTTTTATTTTGCTCACTTGAGCTTTTCTTTTCTTTTCTTAAGATACTTAATAATCAATATGAACCATAAAATCCTTAATGATACTTGGACTATTTGGTTACTATCCTTGGCATTATATAGCATTGGACTTCTTGGACTTAGGATTAGAAACCTTGGCCTATGTATTGGAGACCTTGTGACCTTATCTGATTATTTTGTTTGGAGCTCTTGAGGTTTACCTCAAGACATTGGGTTGTTTGTTTGTTTTGTGTGCAGATTATTGTGATTAAACTCTTTGTTTGTAATATGGAATTCACCCGTATACAGCCGTTACTCTGTCCAATTTTTGTGAAGACTTAATACACTTAAAGTTTGGTTCTCTCAAGAGGTCTAGTATCTTTGCTTGCTTGGTTTCAATCCAAAGAATGGGAATTCTATCTTGACTCATAATGTCAAGTGTTGGCTTCTTGTTGGTTAGATGGTTCCTATCCCTAGCTTTTACCTTATACTTTAGGATAGTCTCTTCTTCTCCTACCATCTTCTTTAATTTCAAAAATCTTCTTCCTCCTTTTGAAAACTCCTCTTGTTTTGAAACTTGAACCACTTTCATAATAAACTTGGACTTAGGTCAATGCATTTTCAAAAACAATTTCATGAATAAACTTCAATCAACTTAATAATATTTTGACACCATTTTTTATGTGAGAAGACTAAACGTTAATCAATCTCATTTCAAATCATTTTTGCCACTTTGGATTTCTTATTTTAAAACCTTTCTCAAAATATTAGACTCTTGGCAATCCTTGTAGTGATACAAACAACTATACTTCTACAATATGTAGTGAAGAGAGATATTTTCCACTTGGGTGTTGAGTGAGGCATTGTTGATTTTAAAATCCAAGCCATATCCTCCACTTTGATGTGATGAAAATTATCCTTTCTCATGATTGTGGGTAGTAGGTATGTTTTCCACACGAACAATGACGATGATGTTTTATCTCATAAAAATTAACCAACACACTTACATTTTTAAAATTTTTAAAGAGGAACTATGTGTACCCTGGTCCCCTATTGCACGAAAAGGTGGTACGTAGGCACTAAAGGTTCACAGCTGCGGCGGGTGCAAAAACCATAAAAATATATTTCTTTTCTCACCTCCACCATTCCTTTTTTAGACAACATTTCATAGCTAAAGTATACAGATTTTACAAAGAGGTTCCTGTGGAGTACTGTAGATGTTTAGGGTGCTAATACCTTCCCTTTACATAACCAACCCCCTTACCTTGAATCTTTCCCCCTCTTTTTGGGTTATTCGCTCTTTTCCCATTACTTTGGAAACAATAAAGCGCGGTGGCGATTTTATTTTGATTTGTACAAGTCTAGTCAATCTCATGGCTTAGTCTTAAACATTTCTACCGTTACACCCGAGAAGGTGCAACTGTTCCATAAAGGCAGGAGTTCAAGTAAGTATGTTTCTGAACAACGTCCTTCAAATGGCGTCACCTGACTTGGATAAGCTGACTATTAAATCCCTAGAGGGAGGCCATCAAAACTGAATGGAAATAATTGACCGTGCAATAAGAGAAAAGGCATATCAGATTCTAGTCGTCGTTCTAAAGGAAAGAATAGACGAGAAAGGAAACCTTTACTCCTTCTTTATAGGTTGGAGGAATAAGCCTATCAAGAAACTTTATTGACATTCGACCTTCCTCGAAAACCCTAGGAGAAGCCGATCAGCTAGTTGGATTGACCATGAACAGTTCTCTAACCTCTTGTGGGGTAATTGAGGTAGATACCCATTCTGAAATAGGAGGGAGTCAAGGAATCTCAAACCTGGTATCCATAAAGCACTTCACCGAAGCTAGAACACCCTTCTTAAAGTCTAGCCATTCTAATGACGTAGGTGGTGAAGCCCAGAGATGTCCATCCTAATTCGAACCAAGCCTCGATGGCAAGGACAAGGATCCTATCCGTGGTCAGGGAACATTGTAACGCCCGTAATTTAATTAATTATTTAATTAAATTATTTTTGGAATATTTGTGAAGTTGTGTTGTGATTAGTCAGATTTATTTATTTTATTAAGTGGTGAAATAATATTAGAAGGATAATATTATTTGATGCGGGCTTGTTTTAAAGGATAGAAGTAGTAGTAAGGGGGTGTAGGAGTTTTAAGCCCATTGAGGCATAAAGAGAATAATAGGGTTATTTTATTATTGTTAGAAATAAGGAGAAAAGAAGAAGCAGTAAGAGACAAAGAATAAGGGTTAGGAGAGGAGAACATGAAAGTGCAGAAGAGGAGGAAAATAGGCAGAACGAGAATCAACCGGAAAAGTTATAGAGCAACCTTCAATCCAAGGTAAGAGTGGGGTTCTGACTCTATAATAGGGTTTATGATAATTGGTATGTGGGGTTAGAGGTGAAAGATTGTTTGGTTTATGATTGAATTATATATGTTGTTGTATGATGAGAATCGATGAATTATGGATGAATAATGGTGCCCCATTATTGTATGTATGATGTAGAATTATATGATGATTACAATTGATGATTATCTATGATTAGAAGATGTTGTTAGGGCCTAAAGTATGGAACCCGTAGTGAAAACACAGTGAAATCACAGAAAATACCCATAACAAAATAGTATGTGTCAACCGCAATAGCTATGCATCGATACATGAAGGCTTTTAGACCCAGGATGAGTCGATAAATAGGAGCATGTGTCGATACATGCAGTGTTGCAGACTCAGTATGAGTCGATACGAAGAGAGTATACATCGACTCATGCAGTGTGTTAAACCCAGTAAGCGTCGACCCAAGGCATTATGCGTCGATCCGTGTTGTCTAGTTTTTGGCAGAATAAGTTTGAAGAGGCTGTAACTTAAGTTTTCGGGATCCGTTTGAGGCGTCGTTCGAAGCGTTAGATAGCTAACACGATGAACTACATTCTTAAGGATTTAAATGAAGGATAGGAAGGATAATCCTAGTAACCCAATTTAGGACTAGAGTTAGCTTCCCGCGTTAATCGCTATGATGATTTTGTGAAGAATGATGAGGATGAGATGATTATAGATTATTGTTAGGTCCATAACAGTAGGATTAATGATGATAATGATGTAGTATTACAGAATAGTAATATATAGAGGTCTAGTGATTTAGAATTAAGCCTTAGATGATTAATTAATTATAAGAAATATCATGTTGTAGGCCTACGACCAACGTTTCGAGATTAACGAATTGTTGTTGTATTGATGTTGTGGCTGAATTGCTGTGAATTATGTTGATATATGATGTTTGATGATAAATGATGTTGATGAAAGATGTTATTGAAAGATGTTGAGATGCCTTTAACAATTGGCTGCTATTAAAGATGTAGGCTTTTGGCCAACGATGATGTTGTGTTGAGATGTTGATAATTATGGTGTTATCATTACATTCATGATTGTGTCACATACATTGCATTTCAAGATGGAGCTTATGCTCGTTAAAATGGCTTGTATTGGATAATATTAAGATGAAGGCTTATGCCTTGTTGATGCCTCTATTTATTGGCAGATTTTTAAGATAGGAGTTCTGCTCCAATGGTACCACATGCATTTGCATAGTATTGAGTCGCATTATACGATTGCATAAAGAAGTTGTGTATTGATGCGGTGAATGTGTATATTGTGGGTATTCTGTTGCGATTATTGTTGTTTATAAGATGAGAAGTGGTGGTGTTATGTGATCTAATTTAATATATTAATTATCATACGTTTTATTATATTGTTAGATATCTCACCCCTCATGTTTGAATGTTACCCTTACGTTGGTAATGTGCAGGTAATCCAGAGTGAAGGTTGTATACATTCAGTAGTTCGAGTCGGTGTCATTGCTCTGATACGTAACACTTGGGGGATGAACGCTTGTTGCTTTTAATTATTCATTATTTCAGTTGTTGAACTTTAATTTGATTGTTGCTAAGTATGTGTTGTTTTGAAGTTGTTGTAACGATGGATAAAGATGTTATTAAAAATTTCGCTGTGTAGATGTTTAAATTGTTGAATTAAGAGATTAAATTGCTATGTTGATAGTTCATCCGAAGTTTTAAAGTGTTATGTATCCACGATGAATGCAATGTGTTTAGAAAAGATGAATTTTTGGCATCCTGGTTCGTTTGCATGAATGATTATAACTCTGATTTACATTTATAATTATCGAGTAGAATTAGGGTGTTACAAAGTTGGTATCAGAGCAAAGGTTGGTCCGACCTTGTTATCGAGTCGTAGTTGTTTAACAATCGAGTATTGTTAATTTGAGTTCTAACCGTTGTTTATATTGTAGTGATATATTGAGATGGATGGAAGGAATGATGCTGCACTTGCTGCTGCTCTAGAAGCAATGGCTTATGTGATGGAGAATCAAATGAATACTGACGAGAATGATGGATCTCGTAGCTTGGAGACTTTCCAGAGAGAGAATCCGCCTACGTTCAAGGGAAATTATGATCCTAACGGAGCATTGCAGTGGTTGAAAGATATTGAGAGAATCTTCCGTGTGATGGACTATACTCCAGCGCAGAAGGTTCGTTATGGTACTCATATGCTAACAGTCGAGGCTGATGACTGGTGGTTAGAGACTTGTCAGAGATTGGAAGCTGCAGGTGAGAATGTCACTTGGGCTATGTTTCGTAGGGAATTTCTGAGGAAGTACTTTCCTGAAGATGTCTGTGGTAAGAAGGAGATTGAATTCCTTGAGCTGAAGCAAGGGAATATGTCAGTTGTTGAGTACGTTGAAAAGTTTGCTGAGTTGGCTAAGTTTTATCCACACTACGCTGAGGAAGATGCTGAGTTTTCGAAGTGTATCAAGTTTGAGAATGGGTTGCGCTCGGAGATCAAGAAGGCAGTTGGATACCAGAAGATCCGTGTCTTTACTGATTTGATTGATAGTTACAATATATATGAGGAGGAGGATAATTCTCATTACAAGATTATCAGTGAGAAGAGGGGTAAGCACCAACAGAATCGTGGTAAGCCTTATGATACCCCAGCTGGTAAAGGTAAGCAGAAAGTTGCTCAGGGTCAGAGGACTAGTGGGGGAGATGCTCCTGCTGGTGTGGTTTGTTTTAAATGTGGGAGACTTGGGCAAAAGAGTAATGTGTGTACTACTGAAGTAAAGAGGTGTTTCCGTTGTGGTAAGAACAAACATATTGTATCTGAGTGCAAGCATAAGGATGTGATTTGTTTCAATTGTAGTGAAGAAGGGCACATTGGCAGTCAATATCAGAAACCGAAGAGGGCGCAGACAAGTGGTAAGGTGTTCGCTTTGGCTGAGGATCAGACAGCTGTTGAGGACAAACTTATCAGAGGTACATGTTTCATTAATAATACTCCTTTAATTACTATTATTGATACCATGGCTACTCATTTCTTTATTGCTGCTGATTGTATTAAAAGATTGGGTCTTATGTTGTCTTTTATGAATGGAGAAATGGTTGTCGATACTCCAGCCAAGGGGTCGGTGACTACTTCTTTTGTGTGTTTAAAGTTTCCCTTGTCGGTCTTTGACAGAGACTTTGCTGTTGATTTGGTTTGTTTACCGTTAAGAGGTTTGGATGTGATTTTGGGTATGAACTGGTTAGAACATAACTATGTTCATATTAACTATTATGACAAGTTTGTGAGGTTTTCTACTCCTGAAGAAGAGGAAAATAGTTTGTTGTCTGCTAGACAGTTGAGGAAGTTGATGCAAGAAGAAGCACATATGTTATCGTTGATGGCGTCGCTATCTGTAGAGACTCAAGCTATAATTGAGGAATTACAGGTGGTGTGTGAATTTCCTAAAGTTTCCCCCGATGAAATTCCTGATGTACCTCCAGAGAGGGAAGTTGAATTTATTATTGATCTTGTACCTGGTACCAGACCTGTGTCTATGGCACCATACAGGATGTCTGCATCTGAATTGTCAGAGTTAAAGAAGCAATTGGAAGAGCTACTTTAAAAGAAGTTTGTAAGACCAAGTATATCGTCGTGGGGAGCTCCAGTGTTGTTAGTAAAGAAGAAAGATGGAAGTATGAGGCTTTGTGTTGATTATAGACAGTTGAATAAAGTGACGATTAAGAACAAGTATCTGCTTCCAAGAATAGATGACTTGATGGGCCAATTGGTGGATACTCGTGTGTTTAGTAAGATTGATTTGTGGTCGGGTTACCATCAGATTAAAGTGAAGGATGAAGTATCCAGAAGATGGCTTTCAGAACGCGTTATGGACATTATGAGTATTCGGTGATGCCTTTCGGTGTTACTAATGCGCCGGGAGTATTCATGGAATATATGAATCGTACATTTCATACTTATTTGGATCGGTTTGTAGTGATGTTCATTGATGATATTTTGATTTACTCTAAGTCAGAAGAAGAGCCTGCAAAATACTTAAGAGTATTATTGCAAGTTTTGAAAGAGAAGAAGTTGTATACAAAGCTGTCCAAGTGTGAATTCTGGTTAAAGGAGGTTAGTTTTCTTGGTCATGTGATCTCAGGTAGTGGAATTATTGTAGATCCATCGAAGGTTGATGTTGTGTTGCAATCGGAAACTCTGAGGTCAGCTACTGAGATTATAAGCTTTTTGGGATTAACTGGTTACTATAGAAGGTTTATCGAAGGTTTTTCTAAGTTGGCACTTCTGTTGACTAAGTTGACTTGTAAATGTAGAGATTTTGTATGGGATGTTCAGTGCGTAGAAAGTTTTACAGAATTGAAGAAGAGATTGACGTCAGCTCCGATTTTGATATTGCCTAATCCAGGAGAGCCTTTTGTGGTATATTGTGATGCTTATAAGATGGGTTTAGGAGGTGTGCTTATGCAGAGTTATAAGGTAGTAGCTTATGCGTCAAGGCAGTTAAGGACTCATGAGAAGAACTATCATACGCATTATTTAGAGCTTGCTGCAGTTGTCTTTGTGTTGAAGATTTGAAGGCATTATCTTTATGGTTATAGATTCGAAGTGTTTAGTGACCATAAGAGCTTAAAGTATCTATTCGATCAGAAGGAGTTGAATATGAGGCAACGAAGATGGTTGGAATTGTTAAAGGATTATGATTTCGGTTTAAATTATCATCCAGGAAAAGTGAATGTGGTAGCTGATGCGTTGAGTCGAAAGACTACATATGTCGGTAATGATGGTTAAAGAGTAGGAATTAATTGAGCAGTTCAATGATATGAGCTTAGTTTGCGAGGTTACACCACAGAGTGTTATGTTGGGTATGTTGAAGATTAATAATGAATTTCTAGACAGTATCAGAGAAGCTCAGAAGTTGGATGTGAAACTAGTAGATTCAATGGTTGGAATCGATCAGTCTGAGAATAATGATTTTAAGCTAGATGTGCAAGGTGTGTTGAGATCTCGTAATCAGATTTGTATTCCTGATGATGTTGAGATGAAGAAAGTGATACTTGAAGAGAGTCATAGAAGTAAGTTGAGTATTTATCCAGGAGCTATGAAGGTGTATCAAGATTTGATGGGTTTGTTTTGGTGGACTGGGATGAAGAGTTATGTGGCTCGGTTTATGTATGCATGTTTGACTTGTCAGAAGTTGAAAGTTAAACATCAGAAGCCTGCAGGGTTGATGCAATCGTTAGAAGTTCCAGAATGGAAATGGGATAGCATTTTAATGGACTTTGTGACGGGGTTACCTAATACTATAAGAGGATATGATTTAATTTAGGTGATTCTTGATAGGCTTACAAATTCGGCTCATTTTGTTCCTATTAACATCAGTTTTACAGTGTCAAAGTTGGTTGAGATTTACACTAGTGTGGTTGTGAAACTGCATGGTGTTCCTTTGTGCATTGTGTCAGATAGAGATCCAAGAAGCGTTGGGTTCTAAGTTGAGGTTGAGTTGCGTATCATCCTCAGGCAGATGGTCAGACTGAACGGACTATTCTATCATTGGAAGACTTGTTGATGGCATGTGTTCTTGAGCAGGGAGGTTCGTGGGATACTTATATTCCGTTGATAGAGTTCACTTATAATAACAGTTACCATTCCAGTATTGGGATGGCACCTTTTGAAGCGTTGTATGGTCGAAGATGTAGAACTCCTTTATGTTGGCATGAAGATGGTAAAAGTGTAGTACTTGGACCTGAACTTGTTCGTGAGACTACTAAGAAGGTGAAGTTGATTCGAGAAAAGATGAAAGCTTCCCAAAGTAGACATAAGAGTTATCATGACAAGCGAAGGAAAGATTTAGAATTTCAAGCGGGTGACCATGTGTTTTTTAGAGTTACACCTGTGACTGGTGTTGGGCGAGCATTGAAGTCTAAGAAGCTCACTTCTCATTTTATTGGACCATATCATATTTCAGAGAGAGTGGGGAATGTTGCTTATAGAGTGGCTTTACCGCCTAATCTTTCGAATTTGCATGATGTGTTTTATGTGTTGCAACTCCGGAAGTATATTTCAGATCCATCTCATGTGATTCATATGGATGATGTGCAAGTACAGGATAATCTTACGGTGGAGATGATGCCTGTACGGATCACAGATCGTGAAATAAAGACTATGAGGGGCAAAGAGATTGCCTTGGTTAAAGTGGTTTGGCTAGAAGCTGCCGGAGAAAGCATGACTTGGAAGTTGGAGAGCAAGACGCGAGACTCCTATCCTGAGTTGTTTGAGTAAGGTAAATTTTCGAGGACGGAAATATTCTAAGTGGGGGAGAGTTGTAACGCCCGTAATTTAATTAATTATTTAATTAAATTATTTTTGGAATATTTGTGAAGTTGTGTTGTGATTAGTTGGATTTATTTATTTTATTAAGTGGTGAAATAATATTAGAAGGATAATATTATTTGATGCGGGCTTGTTTTAAAGGATAGAAGTAGTAATAAGGGGGTGTAGGAGTTTTAAGCCCATTAAGGCATAAAGAGAATAACAGGGTTATTTTATTATTGTTAGAAATAAGGAGAAAAGAAGAAGCAGTAAGAGAGAAAGGATAAGGGTTAGAAGAGGAGAACGTGAAAGTGCAGAAGAGGAGGAAAAGAGGCAGAACGAGAATCAACCGGAAAAGTTATAGAGCAACCTTTAATCCAAGGTAAAGATGGGGTTCTGACTCTATAATATGATTTATGATAATTGGTATGTGGGGTTAGAGGTGAAAGATTGTTTGGTTTATGATTGAATTATATATGTTGTTGTATGATGAGAATCGATGAATTATGGATGAATAATGATGCCCCAATGTTGTATGTATGATGTAGAATTATAGGACGATTACAATTGATGATTATCTATGACTACAATATGTTTTTAGGGCCTAAAGTATGGAACCCGTAGTGAAAACACAGTGAAATCGCAAAAAATACCCATGACATATCAGTATGTGTCAACCGCAAAAGCCATGCATCGAAATATGAAGGCTTTTAGACTCAGGATGAGTCGATACGTAGGAGCATGTGTCGATACATGCAGGGTTGTAGACTTAGTATGAGTCGATACGAAGAGAGTATGCATCGACTCATGCAGTGTGTTAAACCCAGTAAGCGTCTACCTAAGGCATTACGCGTCGATCCATGTTGTTTGGTTTTTGGCAGAATCAGTTTGAAGAGGCTGTAAGTTGAGTTTTCGGACTTCGTTTGAGGTTTCGTTTGAAGCGTTGGATAGCTAGCACGATGAACTACATTCTTAAGGATTAAAATGAAGGATAGGAAGGATAATCCTAGTAACCCAATTTAGGACTAGAGTTAGCTTCCCGCGTTAATCGCTATGATGATTTTGTGAAGAATGATGAGGATGAGATGATTATAGATTACTGTTTGGTCCATAACAATAGGATTAGTGATGATAATGATATAGTATTACAGAATAATAATATATAGAGGTCTAGTGATTTAGAAGTAACCCTTAGATGATTAATTAATTATAAGCAATATCATGTTGTAGGCCTACGGCCAACGTTTTGAGATTGATGAATTAATGTTGTATTGTTGTTGTGGCTGAATTGTTGTGAATTATGATGATATATGATGTTTGATGATAAATGATGTTGATGAAAAATGTTGAGATGCCTTTAAGAATTTGTAGCTATTGAACATGTAGGCTTCTGGCCAACGATGATGTCGTGTTGAGATGTTGATAATTATGGTGTTGTCATTACATTCATGATAGTGTCGCATACATTACATTTCAAGATGGAGCTTATGCTCGTTAAGATGGCCTGTATTGGCGAATATTAAGATGAAGGCTTATGCCTTGTTGATGCCTCTATTTATTGGAATATTTTTAAGATTGGAGTTCAGCTCCAATGGTACCATATGCATTTGCTTAGTATTGAGTAGCATTATACAATTGCATAAAGAAGTTGCGTATTGATGCGGTGAATGTGTATATTATGGTTATTCTGTTGCAATTATTGTTGTTTATAAGATGAGAAGTGGTGGTGTTATGTGATCTAATTTAATATATTAATTATCATATGTTTTATTATATTGTTAGATATCTCACCTCTTCTGTTTGAATGTTACCCTTACGTTGGTAACGTGCAGGTAATCCAGAGTGAAGGCCGTATACCTTCAGTAGTTCGAGTCGGTGTCATTTCTCTGATACGTAACACTCGGGGGGGATGAACGCTTGTTTCTTTTAATTATTGATTATTTCAGTTGTTGAACTTTAATTTGATTGTTGCTAAGTATGTGTTGTTTTGAAGTTGTTGTAACGATGGATAAAGATGTTATTAAGAATTCTGTTGCGTAGATGTTTAAATTGTTGAATTAAGAGATTAAATTGCTATGCTGATAGTTCATCCGAAGTTTTAAAGTGTTATGTATCCAGAATGAATGTAATGTGTTTAGAAAAGATGAATTTGTGGCATCCTGATTCGTTTGCATGAATGATTATAACTCTGATTTACATTTATAATTGTCGGGTAGAATTGGGGTGTTACAAACATTCCTCTGTAACAAGGAGCACAATAGCAAGTAGGACCATATAACATTGAATTCACTGATCCCAGGCTTTTCCTCCGGGAGCAAAAGCAATTCGTGAAGCGCGACATGCAATCAATATTATACTACAACAGACACTAAAACAATAGCAAGTATAACAACTAAAATGATAGCTAACATCATTCAACACATCAAGTTACAAAAAAAAGGAAAACTCCATAGACGAACTTATCATTTCATTAACAATCCAATGTACGATTTTCTTCATAAATAAAATAGTTAAGGCTCTCGTGACCAAAAAGGATAAATTTCATATCTGATGAGTACTGGTGGTTCGACATAAACAGACAAACTTCATAGGGTAAAAAAACAAGCCCCAAAATTATAACAATTCATAAACAACAATAATGACAAAAGCTCTAAAGTGAATGACACTTGAATTATCATGGTAAAATATTTTCATTAAATGTTAGACATTATAACCTCTATGGTATAAAAGGTTGGGAAACATTGCATGTAATAAAATAATAGAAAAAAAAGAAATCAAGTCGAGGTATCTAGAGCCGAGGCACTGGAACCACCTCCCCGAAAGCGCACTTAAATGGGTCCAACATTTCAGAAAAAGTTATGGTATCAGGGAAGAACCTCCTAGAATGTTCCATAATTCACTCACAAAATCCTAGCACGTCCTGCATATTCTGCCGAAGAGAGTCATGGATCACCCTCCTCAGACGAACCACCTCGTCTTGAAGAGCTTTCAAGGCCTTTGCATAGGCCTCGGTTTCCTAAAGAAATGTTTTATGATGCTCTTCCACCTGACGAGTCTTCTCTTCATTGGAATAAGAGGAAACCTTATACCACTTACCCATATTCTCGAGGGAATTCTCTCGCTTGGTCACACGAGCTTCCAGAGTAGAGGGTGAGCCATGTGTTTTTCTAGAGATTACTGCACCTTAGCTCCATATCTTCAGCCTTACCTTTCCAAGTATCCTTTTACTTGAAGGGACTACCTAGAGCCAAGACATCTAATTATCCAGTAGAGACAAGAGAAAAGATAGAAGCGGCTTTGAACATTTTGTAGGCAAGCTCAGAGGGCATTTTCATATTATTCCCCAAGGATATTCTGGACGAAGGATAGATCTGACATTGAAACTATAGTAGCATCCTCCTAAGAAGTTTACGGAAGTTGGGAAGAAAATATATATGATATCTTTATGAAGGGAGTTACCTCCCCGGAAGCATCTCCCTCAATGACTCATGTCTGCTTTGGAGAACCCTCATTCTGGGGGGATTATTATTTATCATCTCGGGCCCTCTTTGTTGAAACTATGGATGAAATTGACTCCTCCATAATTAAAACGGTCGCTGCATCCATAAGTTGATCCACCTCGCATACAAAAGAAAAAGCTTTTATAGACGGGGTAGGAAAAGAAGTCAGGTAAGAAGCAATGATCGTTAAAGGAGTGGGGGGAGGCAGAAATCTCAATATTTACTACAACCCGAATACCTTGATCATCTACAAGGCTGTATAACATATTACACTTCCTTACTTTATCCATGCTATCTATAAAATGCAATAAAATATGTTAAAAAACACGAAGACCCTGCCCTCATCAAAAATATTTCTTCTCTCCACTTGGATAATTACACTCAAAATAGCATAAGTATCAATTTGACTTTTTTTCACATCGGCTGAAGGCACCTCACCCGAGTTGAATAACCCTTCCTTATAGTCGAGCCTTTACAACTAGGATTGCATTTCCTCCTTTATTGTGACCTTATCCAGAGAAAGAAAACTAGGTTTGGTATTGTAAAGGTGAGCATTCTGATTAAAATGGAGTTTGGACACAGGCAAGGAGAATCGACATGGAGATAGCAGAAAACAAAGTGAGTCGCAGCGGTGAGGGGATTCACCAATAAAAAATGTCCTAGGAAGTCATCATAGTCTTGAGTAAATGGGTTGAATAAATGGTTAACCGAATGAAAGTAAATAAGGCCTTGATTACGAAATTTTTCCAGGGAAGTACTCCTCGGATGGAAAAGATGAAAAAATAAACTAAGAGAGGGCTTATAGGATTTGTGCTCGTCGAACACTTGGAAGACCCTTATGTATGTCCCTTACCTTGGATGAAGTTGGGAAGGAGTGATTTTATTTTAAATGTTTCAAGACTGCCACCTCAAATTCAGAAAAAGGAAGCCAAAGTCGTATTATTGTAAATAGGAATTCATGAAATGAGACCTTGTAGTCATCAAAAGAACTGGATATCCTCTTCTTCTTTGACACTAGAAGGACTAGGCATTCCAAAAGATCACCCACAACAATGTCATCATCACTTAGGGTGGCCTCAATGCTCAGATCCGAAGAAGTGCCATCTACTTTTGCATCCACTGAGTCATACTCCAGCAAATTCGGAAAAATTTTAAGATTTAAGTGGTTAAGCACATCACCATCGCTAGGCTCCCAACCTTCAGTCTTCAGATGATGCTGAATAAAATATCTAGAACGTTTCCTCCTTTGTAAATTTTCTCATACCTCCTCTTTTGACAACGTGAGACGCATAGAAACCTCAATATGACTTATTCCTCTGCCAACATTTGATATAAAGGTATCTAACGACCAAGATGAAGAAGTTTCTTCCTCTAAGGAATTCTCAGACACTATTTCTGACCCAAAATCGTCGGACAAGGTTATGATTTATGATCCTATGTGATCACTACTAAGAGGAGAAAGATAAGGATCAACGAATTCCCATATTGTTGAAGTAGATGAAGTCTCAACATCAGATTCGCTCACTAGATCAAATCTATTATCACTCATCTTGGATAAAAAATAGGAAATGTTGAAGATAAAAAGCTTGAGTTAGAAATTGTGTTATCACTCAAGTGCTCTGTAAACTGCACCATACCTTAGAGGATCATGCCACTGCACGTGTTAGAAAAGGGTGACAAAGTGTTTCAATGATGAAACGACATTAAATGAACTTGTTTCCCATTGTGACTTTTTCAAAAACTGATCCCAAGCATTTCAGTTCCATTTCACATTAGAATACGACATAAAAGTCGATCAATGATACTTAAGGCTTACACCGGCTCCTTTAGTGCCCAGAAAAACTTTGAGGGCAACTGTTCTACAGCAGACAAAGGCTCATATGACCAAGCCCAAATCCATCTCAAATTCACTCTCTATGACCCAAAGTATAAAATAGTTGACACGTTAAGAAAAAGGGACAATGATCTGATCTCCACCATTGAGGAGATCAGATCCGTCATTTAAGATTATATGTTATCCAACTATCTTCATTTATGATTCTTAAGTAGAGGTAGAGCATTTTTTTATGGTTCCCAAATGAAACACCTTCATAGAAGATAGATAAATATTTTCCACTAGGATATTGAATTCTAGCTATTATTGTATATGCGTTAGAGTATTCCTTATACTCTTTTAATAAATTTTATTTATAAAAAATATGATATTAAAAAAGAAATAACTCGAAATAAATAAATGTGACTAAGAGAGAATGAATTGTTACGTAAGAACTAGTGAGATACTCGTGCGTTCACACGGGTACTGGTATGGTATACACATTTATTCCCACAATATAATAAAAATGAAATGAAATTTAAAAAAATAATAATACATGAATAATATATTATTTTTATATAAATATTATTTTTATTTTGGAATTGTTGTAAAAATTATTTTAACCAATTATTTTAGTGATATGTTACGCACATTTGTTTCTACAACATAATAAGAAAAATAAAATTATTTTACCAACAAACTTTAACATAAAAAACTATTATAAAACTTTAATATATAATAACAAAAACCTTTTATATAATAAATTAAAACTAAAACATAAAAAACCATTGTAAAACCAAATTTACATGTCAAGACGTTTATAAATCATGTTGTAACAATTTAAACATTTGAAAGTAAATCCTCCATACCATTAATCTGATCATAGATATAATAAGTAAACAAAATTTGGACATGGAAGTTTAAGGTTACTTTCTCTCACTTGAGTTTGGCTTCAGATCTCTATCTATGACACCACGGGTCAAACTCCTGGCCAACTTTAATTGTTTGTGCTCAGAGGGATTAATCTTTCCCACTTCCAGGTCCCAAACAATAACAATATCATTTGTTGAAGCTATAGGGGATGGAAACAAAACATTTGCACCAGATTCCTATATTTTTCAATAGATAAGAGTTAATGCATGTGTAAGATCTATATCAACATTATATAGAGATCCTATATACCAGTGAAATTCAGACAAAAGTATATCATATTATCATAAACTGGTGTGAGAATGACAACCAGAGAACAACCTCAAGTTATGCAACATGCAGCATACACTTTATTAAGTTATATCTCTGAAGAATAGATTTAATAATAAAAAACTTTAATATGATAAATTAAAACTAAAACATAAAAAACCATTATAAAATAAAGTTTATATGTTGCAGACATAACTATTTAGATAACCCCCTAAAAGATGTAATGAAAAAACAAAGGTTTACACAAAAAACCTAACTATTAAGAAAAATCACTCTATTAGTTCATAATACTATACATCTCAACCATCTTTTCTACTGCCAAATCCTCATTTTTGATCCGCTATACTTTCATACATCTTCGAAAATTTCATCAGACAGTTGCTTCTCGATCTGTAATGCACCTTCGTGTTACGACTAATTTCACGTAATCAACTGTCCTTGATGAAGTAGTTGCATTCGCATACAAGTAATTCAAAAGAACATTTTCACAGTTAAATAACTTGTCCATAATTTATCTTCCTTGTTTAGCTTCCTTACCCCAGTACCTCTTGAAAGCTTGTTTTGAATCGATAAAAGAAGCACCAGTAAGAATCACGTTGTAGCCTTTATGGCTTCGCACATATTTTTCTCTCCTGCATGTTAATGGACTCTCGAGAATAAGCCGATGATAGAATTCGACGATCCGGTCACGATGTTGACGCCAGACATTTAAGCCTCGCTCGACATCATCATATGTCATCATAATGTCGTCGTCGAGCTTGAGTTTTTATCAACGAGTCTTCCTTGAATCTTTTATTTAGAGACTTTATCCTAATCTTCACTGGTGCAAAACCACAAAATGTAAAAACAACACCTTTGTAAAGTAAAAAAAATCAATTGTTACGAGAAAAAGAGTAAAATACATGAAATACCTAGAGATTATGAGAATTTCCAAAATATTCAAATCTAATTGGCGGAAGCTTCATAAAAAGTTATGCATGGCTTAATGATCTTCACAGTTGAGCCATTTTCCATCCAACAGCTTTCAAGTCGGTTGAGATGAAAAGCACACCATTTCCAGTTGTGATACGGTGGGAGAACTGACTATGAGTTTTGCGTTTGTTTTCGCAAATGTTTCGGTTGAGCAAGAGTCGCCACCGACTTTTTATTTTATCCTAATGAAAGATTAAAAAGCACAGCAAAAAACCTTTGAGATGTTTTCTTAAGTTCGGGGAGTAGATTATAGAAAGGGAAGGTATTAGCACCCTTTCTATCCATGGTTATCCATGGGCTCTTAGTTACTTGATTAGATCAACTTGCCTTAATTTTCAATTGTTTGAAATGGTGCTTGTGTGTATGTGGGTTTGAAAAGGTTTTGAAAAGAAGCCAATGTGGTGGCAACCTTTGTAATGATCCATGTTGGGAGGTATACAAAGGTATATGTCTTTAAAAGAGGTTTTCATTTGTTTTTGAAAGTTGTTTTGAAAGTGTTGTGAGGTGTGTTTTAGAAAATAGGCAAGTGTTTTGTTTTTGCAGGTTTGATTCAAGTAACTAAGAGGTTATCTACTCCTAAATTTCTCAAAGATTATTGCTATGTTTTAACCCTTTTAACAAGTTTGTTCCACCATTGTATTTGGTGGACAATCTCATGTTAGGATGTGAAAGGGACGGGCGCGGGTCATTGTTTAGACCATAATTGCAATGGTGTCAAGTATCTTTGGGCAATTTTCTTTAAGGGACTTGATCATTTGTTTAGGCAACATTTTGAAAGCGTCATCGAGGGACTATGATCATTTGATTTGTGTTTGTTTTGCCCAAAGAGACCTAACATGCAATATGGCCCAATTTTGAAAGGCAACAAGTGGAATACCCTAGGGGGTGCAAGTGTGATTTGTGTGTCCATTTTCATGCTTGTTTATCTTGAAATTAGGTCAAAACTATTTTCGTTGTTTTTTCGCATACAAACCCTAATTCTAACATGGTATAATTAGAAAGCAATAAAGTGCGAAAATAAATTTACTAAGCTATTACAAAACCATATATGGGAAGGGGGGTACAAATGTTCAAATGAGGATTTTGACAAGTAATTTAAACCTAAACTAATACATCAATATTAAATTATTTACAAGATATTTATTTGCACAAATCAAATGAAATAAGAATAAATATGCAAGATGCAAAAATGTTTTTTGTATATATATATATAAAAAAGTATTTTTGTGTATCAAAATAAACAAAAAGAAAAGTATTATTTTTGGGAGTTTTTCATGTTTAGGATTAAACCCTAATTCTATTAAATAAAATGCATTATTTATTTATTATGTACAAGTATTTATTTATTGTATACAAAAATAAAATAAAATGAAGTATATTTGTCAAAAGATATTTTTATATTAAATATTAATAAGAAAAATAAAAGTGTGTATATTTTGTAATTTAACCTAAATATGTTAATAAATGTATATTTATATATGTATTATTTCAAATATGTATTATATATACAAATTAATAATATTTAATATTAAATAAAAAAAAAGTATTTTTTATATAAAATATTTTCAGAAGGTAAAACAAAAATAAAAATGAAAATAAAAGTGTTTTTGCATATTTCTTAGTATTCTTTAATAAAATGTATATATTTATTTATTTGTGAATAAAACTAAACTAACAAATAAATACCTAATAAATTCAAAAATGGTGTAAAAAAATATTTTTATATTTTTTATATTATGAGGAAAAATAAATAAGTCAAACTAAAAAAAGAAAAGTCAAAAAACATTAAAAATAAACAAAATGGGCTTAGGGGGTTCAGAAGCAAATGTATGGTGCAAATAAGAAAAACATTCCAGGCCCAGCCCAGAACCAGTCATCTTCAACCTCAGAACAAACTTGTTCAAGCAAGCACGCGTTTCCTATCTCCCAATTCCTGGACTTTTAAGCAAAACTTTCAACATGAAAAGTGTAGAGCATGAGAAGACGAATCCAGGGATATAAAAAACTTGACTTAACTCTCTAAGATGAGGGAGAATTTCTTCTCCCCCAATTCCTGACCTAGCTTTTCATCAATGTTCAGACTCAAAATTCTTGCAGCACACATAATATAAATGAAATCTAATCATATGGGCATGTTCAGGGCTATGATTGTGACATGTTTCCTTCACAAACCTAAAGCTAACAATGCCTATACTGAGAGATAGAACTTCATGAACATACCTGTTCAGTTGGAGTCGTGCCTTGCAACGGGGGAGTTTTCAGAGCAAGATGATGACTTTTACAGCTTCCTTGAAGTGTGAGGATGCTATTCCAAGTTCTACTTTATCCTGAAACTTCTTGAATCGTGCTAGAGAACTCCAACTGCAAAACAAGAAAATGAAAATGGTGGAACTGGTTAGAGGAATTACAGGTCGTGTTTTATGTTTTGGTTAGCTTGCATTGATGGTAGGGAAGATGTTTGATGAGCTTTTAGCAAGAAAGCATGAAAGGGATGAGAGTTGGAACTCAATCTGCAGAGGTTACTCTGTTTGGGCAGTTTGAAGGTGATTTTGAGTTTGTGGAGGTGTTGGAGGTCTTAGGGTCGTGCTTCAGCTTAGGATGAATGTTTGGAATGTGTTTGATATCTTTCTCTAAGGCTTGGTTGACTGATATGGGAGTTGGTATGTCATATGCAATGTTTCTTGAACTTTAAGCAAGCAATGGCCACTTTGTGTTCTAGACAGGTAGAGGACCCCTAAACCTGCTGCAAAACCTTGTCTTGATCAGTGCAATATGTCTCATAACTTGTGCCTCTGAGATTTCTTTGTACTTCAAAGATATGAGAACTTGACATAAAGCAATCTTTTCAAAAATGGCTAAAATGCTTTTTCCATAAATGGCTTAATTCAACATGTAATGCACAAACTCATGAAACAAGGCCTTAGCACAATGAACATGCATTAAATTATTGAGTGTTGGATGGTTTAGAGGCCTGTAATGTAGCACAAACCAAGCTGACTTGAAAATGGCATAAGTTATGAACATGTACATGACCAATTCAAAAGTGAGTTTTTGCCATATTGCAAAATTCGATTCTCTCAAGTTATGAGGTTGTTTGATGAGTTCTTGGACATTTTGGAAAGCTTGGAATGTGTACTACAATCCATATTTGAAATGCAAATTGAAATTCCAAGTGGAAGTGTATGGAAAATGGTCTTGAAGTTAGGTAGAAAACTTTGCCAAAATAGGTTAAAATTTCACTAAGTTAAGAATGGTTTAGTACCCTTATTCCAAAAATTGTAACTTGAGATACAAGCCTCTTTTGGGAAAACTTTGTGAATCAAAGTTGTAGATTATGCAATAGGCTACAACATTCATGTTTTGACTTTTGCTTGAATCCAAATGAATCTTGGTGAGAAAGTGGGGCAAAGTTGGGAAAAAATTAAAGTTTTTCATAACTTAGAAAAATTCTAAGTTATGAAAAATTCTCATTTCAAACCCTAATTTGCAACTTTTGATTTCTTGGTGAACAAGTTTCATGATTTGGCATGTTTTGATGAAAAATGAATCTTGACCCTTGATTTTGACCAAAAAGTCAAAGTTTGACTTTTCAGTATACAATCAAAATTGATCAATTAACTGGGAAATTCAACTATCAATCTTGTGTATTTGGGATCTTTTGAACTTGTTGAGCATGTCAAGATAATTCCATGGGGTCCTTGAGTCCATATGTGAGCTTGGTTTGCCATTGGCTAGGTCAAACAGTCAAAAATTGCCCTTGTGCAGTCAAAACCCTAAAAATGACCATTTTGCCCTTTTGATGATCTGATCAAATTTCTTGTGGAATTGTGATCCAAACTTGATCAAATGGTCCATGTGAGTTCCTAATGTTGATGTGGTTCAATTTTCATGAGATTTGACTGTCAATTGGCCACAATTGACTTTTCCCCAATACAGTTGATTTCTAGGTCACTTGTCCAATTGACTGGGCAAAATTTGGAATCAAGACTTGAAACTTGGTATGGATAAACTTGGGAGTCCAACATGAAGCATGAAAGTCATCTTAGGCATTTTAGGTCAAAATATCTTTGTGCAAACACAAACCCTAATTTGGGTCAACAGTGCAAGGTGAAGTCTTGAGCAGAGGAAACCCTAGTTGGATCTTGAACTCCAAGGGTCTTATGGTGAGAAAATGTTGAGGAAATGGGAGGGAAAATTTTGGGGTACAACACCAGTATTCAAGTAGGTATCATTGTAATAGTGATTAGTAAAAAAGTTATAATAGTACCTGTGATCGGTGGGAATGAGAACTGACTGTTTTTTAATGCTGGTTCGCGTTTGCGTTTGTTTTTGCAAAGTGTCGCGGTAAGCAAGAGTCGCCACCGTCTTTTATTTTATCCAACAAGGAAAGGACAAAAGCACAGAAAAATTCCTTTTCGAGATTTTTCTCGGGTTCGGGAGGTAGATTATAGAAAGGGAATGTATTAGCACCCTTTCTATCTGTGGTTATCCACGGGCTCTTAGGTACTTGCTCACTATGTTTTCAAAAGTTTGCTTTTCTTTGTGTTTGTGGGTTTTGAAAAGAGTTTTGTTTTGTTTTTGAAGAAAGTGTAAGTGCGAAAAGTTTTGTTTTGTTTTTTTAAAGGAGCAAGTACTTAAGAACCTCTACCTACTCAAAAAGGAATTAAATTATTCTAATGTCCTTTAGACAATGCTATCCCACTATTGAGGAGTAGGTAGCATCGTCGTTGGAGTTTTCGGGTCAATTCGATTTAAGGGACATGTGGTCACTAAAGCAGTGTTAGGATGCTTTAGCGGTAACCCTAATGTCTTAGATCATTTTTATCGAGGCAACCGTTTCGAGGCAACTTTGATCTTTAGACAGGAGGGCGACCTCTAAGACTTCCTATACTCAATGACCACACTTGAGGCAGCCAAGTGAGGTATACCCTAAGAGTGGCATGTGCGAGTGTATTGTTTTTTTCCAGTTATATTATCTTTGCATGTCATGGTGAGCTATTGTTGATTTTAAGATCTTGTCATACAATCCTAGTTAGCATACATCTAAGCAGTTAATATATATACAGGAATTTAAAGTGCGGAAATTGTAAATCCTACGCTATTACAAGGCTTCGGGGAGGGGGGTTATTTACATGTCCAAAATTGGGGGAATAATAAGCAGTTACAAAAAAATAAACGCGCGTGAATCTTAAAAATCCTAAGAATATAATCTTTTTGTTGTTTTATTTTATTTTTGGGAAAATGCTAAATGTTCAATTAAGTCAAATTTAATTAATTAAAAAAAACTGATTAAAATTAATTCTAAAACATACCTAATATTTTTTACATTTTTTGTTTATGAAAAGGATTGAATTCAAATAAATCCTAAGTCTACTGATTTTAAAATTGAAGAAAATAAGTTAAAATAATTAACTAAATTAAATCCTAATTCTAAGTTACTTATTTTTATGATTTTTATGTTGATTAAAAAAACAAACTAAAAGAAATAAACAAAAACAAAGTACACAAAGTACAAATGGGCCAGGCAGCAAATCAAGAAAAAAATATAATTCTGGAGGCCTGGGTCGAAAGAGGTGTGGGCTTTCTTTCGACCCAGTGAAGAGGCTGGATCGAAGGTGCGTGAGGGGCTGCACTCTGAGGGTGTTCGATCTGGACATGTCATCCTTCGATCTGGAAATCCTGGGTCCAGTTCGAAGCTAAACTGCTGAGCTTCGAAACTCTGAACAGGAATCTGAGAATATAGTTCCTGCAAAACGAAACAGATGTTAAAGGTCCAGGCGGGATTTTACCCCCCTGATTCGAATCTCCCCCTTATTCGCACCTGCTGAATCTGGGTCTGGGTTTGTTTCATCCTGGGATTCAAAGGAGAAACTCAGATTGTGCCCAAGCAATGGCACAATCTCATCTCTGTGTTGTAACTTATATGTAGCACATTAAAACATTCACAAATAGCAGTAATAACATGAATATGCAATCAGAGATCGAAATGAGTTTGAGATTAGATTTCTTTACCAAACAGAGGTGCTTTGATCTGTAGTTCTGAGGGTGGAGGTGTTCGCTGGGTGGCAGCTTTGGCTTTTGCAAGGATTGGGTATGGCTTCCTGGAAGTGCTGATGACTTTTGGCAGCGTATCTCCAAGTTCTCCCTGCTTCTTTTCTCTATTTTTTCTGTATATTTTCGTTGTTGTTGTTCACCCTTTGAAATGCGCCATTGGCCCTTGTATTTATAGGAGCATGGGGGTCTAGTAACGGCAAGAGACAGCCAATTAAACAGGCCATTAAAGCCAGGAGACAAGAATTAGACACATTAAATTATTTCCTTTTTTGAAATATTCATGTCTCTTTGGAATCCTGAATGAACCTGGACATGTTTTGATTTTCGAATGCCTTCAGGCCATGCTCTTCGATTGGCCTTGAGTTGCCTCCTTCGAATGGACTTCTCATGTACCTTTCAAATGAGCCTTTTGAATGCTTCTTTGAATGGTCTTGAGTTGAACAGAAACACTCTGGTCGAATCAGCTCTTTAGGAACAGAAAAGGCAAGAATATGGCCTTTAACTCAGGAATTAAATCCACAATCAGCATTTAATTATTTCCATATTTGCAAGGGAAACATGCCATTTTCTCATGTTCAGTGTACCTGGACATGTTTTCTGAGTGCCCTTTGATGGCCTCTTCCAAATGGCCTGGGAGGTGTTCTTCGAATGGCCCTTGTCCAAATATCAATCGAAGGATCCCAATCGAAAGGCTTTGTTAACAGGCCAATCGAAAGGTGTTGTTCATGCCAATCGAAGGACATGGTTAATCATGCATGTCGAAGCTTCCTTGACATAATTCCAATCGAAGTGCTTGCAGAATGCCAATCGAAAGGTCTTTCAGAGTGCCAATCGAAAGCCTTGACATAATGCCAATCGAAATGCTTGTCCATAAAGCCAATCGAAGAGCTTGACATAATGCCAATCGAAATGCTTGTCCATAATGCCAATCGAAGAGCTTGACAGAATGCCAATCGAAATGTACTTAACGCACCACTCAAAAATTTTCCTTTTCCTTAGGCAAGAGTTTGTGATCAACCATGCAGGGGGGAGACTTTGGGAAACATGAGAGGGAAAATTTTGGGGTACAACAGTACCTATTTATCAAATGAATATATTTGGCACCATTCATATGTTGCTTAATTCTATTCCAAATAGATGATTGAACATGATAGCCAATGGGAGCTTTATCTCTAAGGAATCCATGTCTGCATAAGTCAGACCACCGATTAGGTGAGTAAGGAAATTCTAACATAGATGAAGTTTCTAATCCAACTATCAAGCTTTGAATCACCATAATACCAGATGTATCAATGTAAAATTTCTTTAAAATACTGGCTAACATATAAGCAAATTCACCTGCTCCAACCTAAAACATTAGTTAAGCTATAAATTTCTCAGCCAACATATCAAACATAAATGTGTAACCAATTTTAAATAACCCAACACACTACTGATTTCATAAATACTCCAATACCTCTCCTCCTTCTAAATGATAACCTAGACACCTGAAAACAGTAAACATATCATATGATTCATGTTAATAAACACAGCCCATATTGTAAAATGATAAGTAAAAAGGACATGAATAATAAAAAACATAGTTTCCTTAACGTGATGTTAACAAAAAACACAACCTAATAGGAAAAAGCATATATAATCCCTTTTATCCCTTTCAATTTCAATTACAAGATACATCACTTTAAGTTTTGACATAATGGTGCCAAAAATCTTAATAAAACAGATAACTAAACTTCGAAAATTTACAAAATCATATAGATGTAATAGACATGAGAATCATCCATACCTAATGTGATATGGTGGCAGAACCGACTGTTTAATATTGGTTTTGCATTTTTTTGTTTGCAAATGTCGCGGTAAGCAAGAGTCGCCACCGACTTTTCTTTTATCCAATAAGGAAAGGGTGAAAAAAGAATAGAAAAAGACATTTTTTTCGAGATTTCTGAGTTAGGGGGTAGATTAGCACCCTTTCCATCCATGGTTTTCCATGGGCTCTTAGGTACTTGCTCATTTTTGAAAATTTCTTTCGTGTTTGTGTGGTTTGAAAAGCTTTGAAAAATGCCTTATTGCGGCGATTCACTTTATGGTAACTCTTGTATCAGTCCTCAAGAGTGTGATAAAGTGTTTTTGAAAACTTTGTTTGAAAAGTGTTTGAAAGTGTGGTGTGAAATTTTATTTGAGCAAGTACCTAACAGTTATCTACCTACTCGAAAAAGACTGTTCTTTTCCTCCTATCCTTTAGACCGTGTTATCCTATTATTAGTGAGTAGGTAACCCTAGTCGTTGGATGTTAAGAGACTATCGAAAGGGACATAATGGTCATTGAAAGCAACATGTAAGGATACCTTAGCATTTCAAAAGGACTATCATCATATGATCATTTCTCATAGGTAACTCGAGGGACATTTAGGGACTATGATCTTTATGATGAATTTAAACTGAGGGTCTTTGCTAAGAGTATCCCTATGTTCGAGGGACATGACCATTGTTTTTCCGAAGGCAACCAAGTGAGGCAATACCCTAGGCGTGCAAGTGTGCTTTTTCAGATATATTTATCTTAAATTTAGTGATCTATTGATTAATTGAGCATACACGCCTAGGTTGCTAACAATTATATACAGAATATAACAACAAGAAAATAAAGGCCCTAAGCTATTACAAGGCTTTGGTGTAGATACATAAGGAGTTGACTGAAAGAAAAGTGCAAAAATAAAACTCTAATTAAGCTATTACAAACTGGGCGTAGTTACATAATTGATATACATAATCGTACGATAAAAATAATTACGCGCGAGAATAAAAAATTGAAATAAGTTTGAAACCCTAAAAAAAACCTAATTTGATCATTGAAAATATTTTTTGGGATTTTTGTGAAAAAGATTGGAGTTTGACCTATTTTTTCTAATTAATTTTAATTAATGAAACAAATTAAAGTTGATGAAATTAATTAATTTACAAAAGATTAATTTATTGAAAAAAACTAACTCCTATTTTTTTGTGATGTTGATTTTATTATTTTATGAAAAAAAAATTATTTAAACAAAATAAATAAACTAATTTAAATAAAACAATATTAAAAGGGAAAATAGAGTAAGCCTGAGGGGGTATGAACCTAAATTGGAAGGTGCATGCTGAATTTCTGTTTAAAGCCCAATCCAGTTGACCCATAGTTGCGTGTGATTCAGTGTGACTATGCCAGGAGTGCCCACCATGGGGGAGCTTCGTTGGAGGCATTAGATCCAAGTGTTAATTGATCCAAGGATGAGGATTTGGGGGCCTATGGTGTGCGCGCTTGTAAGGATAGCATGGTATCTGCAAATAATTGTTAGGAAAAATAACATGTAGGAGGCACGAATCGAATCTCTAACCTCCTACACATGCGCGCTTTGAAAACCTTTCCCTTTGCCACTGATCCAATCGTACAATCGTTAATATAAACAAACAACATATATTATATGTGATGAAAAATCAGTGTAATTAATAGAACGCGTGAAATTCAAATGGGCCACTCAGGTTTGGACACGCCATCGTCTTCCTCGTTGGGACTGTCGTTTTAGCCTAAAGGTTTTACCTACAGACAGCGCTGTAGCTACAAACCTGCAATTCTAAAAAATCAACACCATACAATATAAATTCAAACCAAATATACATATCAATTGGATTTGGTCTCGTGAGTACAATGGTACTCATCGTTTATCCTGATTTTGCCTGAAATAAAAAACCCTAAAATGAAGTTTCAAACTCTAGCAATGGCCTCCAATCAAATATGCATCAAAACACGTAATTAATTATGTAGACATGTTCTAAACGATTATACAAACATGAATATGTATTTAGAAGTCATTTATCATGCGTGTATAGTCTAAACCGATTTCAAGAAAAAGAGCAAACCGTGATACCTGTGTAGACTGTTTCTGGATGTGTTGATGTGTGAGAGTGGTCTAGAAAGCTTCCAAATACGCCTAGGAATGGATTAGTCTTTGAAACGCCTTGAATCCCCCTCTAGAGCAAAACTAGATCAACACTTTCTGTCAAAATTCTGAGCAGTCTTGTGTGTTCTACACGACCAAAATTCCTACTCCTTTGATCAGGGTTTGTTATGTATATATAGCAGAACGAATTAGGTTAACAAAATTGAACTGAATCTTAAATATTGAGTGAGAAAAGATTTGATTTGTGTCTTGTATCTTTTGTTTCTAAAATGGACAAATCTTTGTGTTTTTATTCCAATGTGTCTTCTTTGATTTGCCAGCCTGTTTCACTTTTCCTTTGATGGGAAAATCTTCTTTCAATTGTGGGCTTTCTGGCTTGTTTTTGAAAGAATCTCATCTTCATTCCTTCGAATGCCTTCCTTTCCATCCTTAAACTTCAATTTGAACTAATCAGGACTTTCTTCATTAGAATCTTGCTCTTCTTAATGGTTCTGAGTAGAACTGTGCCAGCTTCAATACTAAGACTCCTTCGACTGGACCATCCTTTACTTCAATTTCCTGTCCTTTTGAAGAGAAGTCCCTATTCAAATCAGCTCTTATGGACTTGTTAACAAACAAGGCAAGAATCTGGCCTGGGCGTATTTTCCGATTGCCCTCTTAATGGCCTCTTTCGAAATTCCTGGAGGGAGTTCTTCTAAGGGTCCTTGTCCAAGTACCAATCGAAGGGTCTTTATTGGAATATTAAACAAAGAGTCCTTTGCTACGTAAATCGAAAGGCTTTGACACAATGCCCATCGAAAGGCTTGTCATGAGGCCAATCGAAAGGCCTTTTGCAGATGACAATCGAAGGACGCTATGTAGATGGCAATCGAAGGATGCTATGTAGATGGAAATCGAAGGACGCTATATAGTTGGTAATTGAAGAGCATTTTGGAGATGCCAATCGAAAGGCACTTTAGAGATGTCAATCGAAAGGCACTTAGTAGATGCCAATCAAAGAGCCTTGTTAATAGGCCAATCGAAGGAAACTTAGAAACAAGCCAATCGAAGGAAACTTAGAACCAGGCCAATCTAAGGAAACCTAGAAGCATCATTTGAAAATTTCCTTGTCTTTAGGCAAAGGTTTGTAACCACCTATACAAGAGGGAAATCTTGGAAAAATATGAGAGGGCAAATTTTGGGGTACAACAGCTGCCCATGTTCAATCTTCTTAAACCTGAGGATGTAGTTTGACTGGTCTGTCTTTCGTGATCGGAAGGTGAAAGATGATTGAACACTAAAGTGCTTAGAAATCTACACTCGTCTGAGATGATACTTGACTGTGTAGATAGTATTGGGAATGGTCCTATAGATGCCATTTGGAAAACATGACGGTAGATCGTCGGAGATGGGCTTAAAGATGCCATCCATAGAATATGACGGAGAGTCATCGGAGATGGGCTTAAATATGCCATCTAGAAAAAATTTGATTTCATGAGATATCCCTTTGTGGGAATTCCTGCTCTTGCTGTTTAGAGAGGACTCCGCTGAGGAATGTTGGTCTCTGTCTTGGAACATAGAGTTTTAGGAGCTTCAGTTGTCTGTTACTCTACTGGGGAGTCATCTCTTGATTGAAGAGACCGAAGTGAACTGCTATCTGGTCAAGATCCAGGCTTTACAGTGGCTTGCTAAGGATAATAAAACTAACCATTATCTGGTTGTGATCCATACTTCATAGCGACTTACTGAGGAGGTGAGATTAAAATGTTATCTGGTCAGGATCCAGGTTTCACAGTGTCTTGAATTATTGATTGACTATTATATGGTCAGTTTCTGGGCTTCATATCTTCTTTAACTAGAGTAGAAATCTTAGTATCAATTTGACTGGACCAGAGAAAGGTCTCAAGTTGTCTTCAATTGGGATAGAAATATTAGTATCGATTTGACTAACCAGAGAAAGGTCTTGGATTAACTTTGACTGGCATAGTAATCAGGAGAATCTTAGTAGTGATTCAACCGACCCAGATGAAAGTATTGGAATATCTTCAACTGGGATAGTAATCAGAAAGATCTTAGTGTCGATCTGGTTGATCTAGAGAAAACCTTAGGTTGTCTTTGACTGGCATAGTAATCAGGAGAATCTTAGTAGCGATTCAACTGACCAAGACGAAAGTCTTGGAATATCTTCAACTGGCATAGTAATGAGAGAGATCTTAGTGGCGATCTGACTGGTCCAGAGAAAACCTTAGATTAACTTTGACTGGCATATTAATCAGGAGAATCTTAGTAGCGATTCAACTGACCCAGACGAAAGTCTTGGAGTATCTTCAACTGGAAAAGTAATCAGGGAGATCTTAGTGTCGATCTGGCTGATCTAGAGAAAATCAGAGAGTAACTTTGTTTGAGATTTAGGAACTGACTCGTGCTCACCGGGAGTATACCGTTGAGGTTATAGAACTTGTCATGTCTGGTTCCAAGTATTAATCTCTGACCTGAGAAAGAAAGATAGCTTTCCTGGCTTATTACAGGTATTAACCTTCATGTAGATAATTTTCCTGGCTGGTTTCAGGTATTAACCTACAATCAGTCGTCCACAGATATTTTTCCTGGCTTGTTACAGGTATTAAACTGGGACTTGAGAAGGTTTTGGAATAACTTCAACTGGATCGGCATCAGAAAAATCTTTAGGAATCGATTTAACTGAAACAGAGGAGGTCTTGGAATAACTTCAACTGGATCGGCATCAGAAAAATCTTTAGGAATCGATTTAACTGACCAGAGGAGGTCTTGGAATAACTTCAACTGGATTGGCATCAGAAAAATCTTTAGGAATCGATTTAACTGAACCAGAGGAGGTCTTGAAATAACTTCAACTGGATCGACATCAGAAAAATCTTTAGGAATCGATTTAACTGAACCAGAGGAGGTCTTGGAATAACTTCAACTGGATCGCCATCAGAAAAATCTTTAGGAATCGATTTAACTGAACCAGAGGAGGTCTTGGAATAACTTCAGCTGGATCGGCATCAGAAAAATCTTTAGGAATCGATTTAACTAAACCAGAGGATGTCTTGGAATAACTTCAACTGGATCGGCATCAGAAAAATCTTTAGGAATCGATTTAACTGAACCAGAGGAGGTCTTGGAATAACTTCAACTGGATCGACATCAGAAAAATCTTTAGGAATCGATTTAACTGAACCAGAGGAGGTCTTGAAATAACTTCAACTGGATCGGCATCAGAAAAATATTTAGGAATCGATTTAACTGAACCAGAGGAGGTCTTGGAATAACTTCAACTGGATCGGCATCAGAAAAATCTTTAGGAATCGATTTAACTGAACCAGAGGAGGTCTTGGAATAACTTCAACTGGATCGGCATCAGAAAAATATTTAGGAATCGATTTAACTGAACCAGAGGAGGTCTTGGAATAACTTCAACTGGATCGCCATCAGAAAAATCTTTAGGAATCGATTTAACTGAACCAGAGGAGGTCTTGGACATAGCTGAGAACTTAACTGGATCTTTCCTGAAAGGTAAAGGTCAGTCATATGCAATGCATGATATGGATCAAGCAATGATGTTCTCAACATAAATGAGATTGTATGGTATGATGCGTATATGCATGTATCATGATGTATGGAAATGTGATGTTTTAGCTGGGGAAAATAAATCCCGGAGCTGCTGGAGAATAGAGTTGAGTTCTTAGTTTCCACTGGGGATGACGAATGAAGATGATTGCAAGGATAAACCTGTTAGGAGAAAAGAACTTTGTTGGGGGATAAACATGATGAAGAGATTACTCTGAGGGGAAATACTTTGTGGGGAAGAGATACTTCACTGAGATTTTAACGATAAACTCCGTTGGGGATTCCGTGGATAAGCTCTGTTGGGGATTTTGATGATGAACTCCGCTGGGGGATTGATTACCATTGCTGGTGATATTGAATCTGTTGAGTATAGAAGTCCTGCTTGGGGAAAGAAAGAACTTCGATGGGGATGATCTTTCAGTTGCAACTTGCTGAGGATAACCTTCTGAATTTGGCTGGGGAGATACATTTGTATTCTGCAGGGGACAAGCTTCCAGAATCTACTGGGTAAGATGATTCAACTCTGGCGGGGAAGCCTTTTTAGACTGCGTTGGGGAAATGGCTCCACTGGGGGTATCTTGTATTCCTCCGGGAAACATTCTTATACTCTGTTGAAGAATATTAAGACTGTCGGGGATGCTCTTACGCTTGCTGGAGAATGTCTTTATACGCCGTTGGGGAATATTAAGACCTTCTGGGGATACCTGACCTTTTCAGGGCTGATGGTAGACCAACTCTGCTTGGGGAGAGTATTGCCGACTCGTCCGTAGTTGCAAGTTTTAGCTGAGAGAGCTATCATTATTGTCTTATCCTGCGGGGAGTGAAGGTATCTTAGCCATATTCTTCAGCTGAATATATACCTTGGTACCTGGTGGACAGAGCAACTAAACCGCTCAGACAATTCTTATTGCCCCTACTTCTGATATCACCCGTAATTTGTCTTTTGTTTCGCATGTAAATACTTATGAGCAGCAATTAATGTCAAATGCATATATCAAAAATGAACATTGGACGTTCTTTGCAAAACAAAACAGATAAAGAAAAACAATTTGAAATTTGTTTGAAAACGAATTTGTATTGACTTTGAAGTTTGGCCTGGAAATACGCGTTTTTTACAAGAGGCTGACGTCCTAGTAAGAGAACGCCGCCAAACAAATAGAATTTATACAATTTGTGAAAACAAAACAGCTATGTGAATAATCCCACTGGGTTCCAGCTCTGCTATTGCCTTTATATCTTCAAGCATCTCATCACTTTGCTACTTAGTTGAAGATGAATCTGATTGACTGGTGTCGTCCGAGCCTGATAGTTGATACCGAAGGCCAGATGCGAGGTGATCCAATGAGACATAGTGTTATGCTTTAATACCTAACTTTTTCCTGGACCGCCCTTTCGGGTTTTCAGTCCACCGGGATACCCATTTTTGCCCAAGCCACCTTTTCAGGTTTTCGACTTGCCGGGTGTACAGATTTTTTTATTTTCATCCCTTATTTTTGCCCGAACCCTTTTGGTTCGCCGGGAAGCCCTTATTTTTGCCTAGGCCAGTCAACCTAGCGGGTCTTTGATTATGCGTAGTATCTTTTTACTATGCCTGCATTGACGGGGTGAGGAAGGTCGTCACCGTCCATGGTGGTTAGAATCATCGCTCCTCTTGAGAAGATGTTCTTAACCACAAATGGCCCTTCGTAAGTAGGGGTCCATTTGCCCCTGGGATCACCTTGAGGTAGAATGATGCGCTTGATTACCAGGTTCCCAACTTGATACTCTCGTCGTCTGACTTTCTTGTTAAATGCCTTGATCATTCGTTTTTGGTACGTATGACCATGACAAATAGCAGTAAGTCTCTTTTCGTTGATTAGATTCAATTGATCAAGTCGGGTCTGAATCCAATCGTCTTCGCTCAAACCTGCATCTTTCATGATCCTAAGAGAGGGTATCTGAACTTCAATGGGCAATACTGCCTCCATGCCATAAACCAAGGAATAGGGTGTTGCCCCTGTTGACGTCCGTGCTGAGGTACGGTACCCATGGAGAGTAAATGGTAACATCTCGTGCCAGTCTTTGTATGTCACTGTCATCTTCTGCACAATTTTCTTAATGTTCTTATTAGCTGCTTCTACAGCCACATTCATCTTCGGCCGGTAGGGAGAAGAGTTATGATGTTGTATCTTGAATTGCTCGCAGAGCTCAGTGATCATCTTGTTGTTAAGATTGGTACCATTGTCCGTAATGATTCTCTCCGGTACACCGTATCGACAGATCAGGTTGTGCCGAATGAACCGTGCCACGATGTTCTTGGTTACGGTAGCAAAAGAAGCTTCCTCAACCCATTTCGTAAAGTAATCAATAGCTACCTGGATGAAACGATGCCCGTTGGATGTCGTAGGTCTGATCTCGCCGATCATATTAATGCCCCACATTGCAAAAGGCCAAGGTGTTGTCAAAACATTCAGAGGAACCAAAGGTATGTGCACCTTATCAGCATAGACCTGGCACTTGTGACATGTCCGAGAATGATGATAACAGTCGGCTTCCATTGTGGACCAGTAATATCCTTCCCGGAGGATTTTCTTTGCCATGGTATGTCCGCTGGAATGAGTTCCAAAAGTAACTTCATGCAGCTCTGCCATGATCGCTTTTGCTTCAGTTTTATCCATGCAACGCAGTAAGGTTGAATCATGGTTATGTTTGTAAAGAATTCCATTGCTGATGAAGAACTTTTCCGCGAACCTTCTTAGAAACTTCTTGTCATTAACAGATGCACCCTCGGGGTATTCTTGAGCTTCAAGGTACCTCTTCACTTCATGATACCAAGGTTTTTCTGTTACCTCTTCAGTCTCAAGATCACAGCAATGTGCAGGTTCATCCAATTTCCAAATAATGATCCGGGGATCCTCGCTGTCCCACTTGACTTTTAACATAGAAGACATCGTAGCTAGCGCGTCCTCCAACTGATTCTCCTCTCTTGGGAAGTGTTCAAAGGTTATCTCCTCGAAATGGGGAAGCAACGTCAATACATACTCCTTGTAAGGAATAAGATTTGGGTGTTTCGTATCCCACTCTCCTTTGATCTGACTGATCACGAGAGCGGAATCTCCAAAGACACTCAGAAACTTAATCCTTAGGTCAATTGCTGCTCGAAGACCCATAATGCAGGCTTCATACTCTGCCATATTGTTGGTGCAGTTAAAACATAGTCGGGCGGTAAACGGAGTATGAGAGCCTTTAGGAGATATAATCACAGCGCCAATGTCATTACCCAAAGCGTTTGAAGCTTCATCAAAGTACATAGACCATCGGGATCCTTCCTCAGGTCCTTCATCCGGTCCAAGTGTCTCACAATCAGTCACTACCATGATATTCTCGTCTGGAAATTCAAAGTTCATAGACTGGTAATCATCCACTGCCTGGTGTGCCAAATGGTCTGCCAATACACTTCCCTTGATTGCTTTTTGAGTCGTGTACTGGATGTCATATTCAGTCAAGATCATCTGCCATCTTGCTATTCTTCCGGACAAGGCAGGCTTTTCGAAGATATACTTGATTGGATCCATTTTTGAAATCAACAGAGTAGTGTGAGTCAACATATACTGTCTCAGCCGGCGAGCAGCCCATGCCAAAGCGCAGCAAGTTTTCTCAAGCAGTGAGTATCGGGTCTCACAGTCGGTAAACTTTTTGCTAAGGTAATAAATAGCATGCTCTTTTTGGCAAGACTCGTCATGCTGCCCCAGCACACACCCCATTGAGTTATCGAGCACCGTCAAGTATAAAATAAAAGGTCTCCCTTCAACTGGTGGCATAATAATAGGTGGCTCCTGGAGGTACTCTTTGATTCTTTCGAAAGCAGCCTGACATTCATCGTTCCAACATACCACTTGATCTTTCTTTAGCAGTTTGAAGATTGGCTCACAAGTAGCAGTTAGGTGCGAGATGAATCGGGCAATGTAGTTCAGTCGTCCTAGAAAGCCTCTGACCTCCTTCTCTGTCTTGGGAGCTGGCATCTCTTGTATGGCTTTCACTTTGGCAGGATCCACTTGAATACCTTTGTCGCTTACGACGAAACCCAGCAGTTTACCGGACCGTACCCCGAAGGTGCATTTGTTTGGGTTCAATCTCAGCTTATATAACTTCAACCTATCAAACAGCTTCTGTAGATGGTCAAGGTGTTCCTCCTCAGTTTGGGACCTCGCAATCATATCGTCGACGTATACTTCAATCTCATGATGGATCATGTCATGAAATAAAGCAACCATGGCACGCTGATATATTGCCCCAGCATTCTTCAACCCAAAAGGCATGACCTTGTAACAAAAGGTACCCCACTGGGTAACGAAAGTGGTCTTTTCCATGTCTTCAGGAGCCATTTTGATTTGATTATAACCGGAGAAACCATCCATAAAGGAGAATACCTTGTGCTGAGCAGTATTGTCAACCAGAACGTCGATGTGAGGTAGAGGGAAGTCATCCTTAGGGCTTGCCATGTTCAAATCCCTGTAGTCAACACACATTCGGACCTTACCATCCTTCTTCGGTACCAGAACCCCATTAGCAACCCACTGAGGGTAAGAAGTTACTACTAAGAAACCGGCGTCAAACTGTTTCATAACTTCGGCCTTGATTTTCTCAGACATCTCTGGACGCATACGGCGAACCTTCTGTTTTACCGGAGGGCAGTCTTCCTTGGTAGGCATGCAATGAACCACAATGTCGGTATCCAACCTAGGCATATCTTCGTAAGACCATGCAAAGATCTCCACATAGTCATGCAGCATCTGAATCAACCGTTGTTTCCCACTAAGCTCCAGATTTGCACCGATCTTGACTTCCTTTTTGTCTGTCTCGGTACCCAGATTCACCGTTTCCACTGGCTCTTCATGTGGCTGAATGGCCCTCTCTTCCTGGAGTAGTAGCAAGCTCACCAGGCACTTCGCAATCATCTTCGCCTTCGTCTTCGGCTAAGTTGATCGGATTTTCGAAGTCATAATTGGCAGTAGCAGAGTCGTTACCAGTGAGATCCAGAGTGGATTGGGACCTGTATATGTGAGTGTGTGTAAAATAGTTGTTTTGTAATATAATAAGGAAAGACAAAGAGCGCAAAATTTTAAATTCGAAAACGTCCAATGCTTTTATTAATGATATATGAAAATGGCATACAAAATCCCTCACAAATGAAGCCACGGTGCCCCGGGTAAGACATCGGGCCATCAAGTTTCAAAACATTGTCTGTTACAAATTCGAAACAAAGAGCTCATTACTGAGTAATAAAAGTAATAGGGATGAAATCCTTTGTTGTCCAGTTGTTTGGTCCACCGTTGGTCGTAGGATAGATCCAGCTGTCGAATTCAGACTCCTCCACGTCATCTTCGATGGCATTTACTCCCGAGTTGCTGATGAACACAGGAGGTCTTCCAATCCTTGCACTTCGAACAACCCTCTGAGCTTCTGCAGTGAAACCCAAACCGAACTTGTTAGTCTTCTGAGTGAAATCAGGAAGTCGGCCCCAGTTTGCATACTCACCCTTCTCAATAACAGCTCGGGCATCCTTTAAGGAAGCCATCTTCATGGGAGAATCTTCCATCACAGTCTCAGCTGACGCCAGTGTCTGAGGAACCTCTTCAAAGTGTTGAAATGGGGTCTCAATGAACTCCCCATCCATATCTACGTATCGGAACGAGTTGAGGTGGCTGACCATGTACTCCTCCTCCCCTTGAACTATCACAATCTTGCCTTTAACCGGGTACTTCAACTTCTGATGGAGCGTTGAGGTTACAACTCCCTCTTTGTGGATCCATGGACGACCCAGCAAACAAGAATAGGATGGCCGAATGTCCATCACGTAGAATGTAGAATTGAAGACCTGAGAACTAACTTTGATTGGAATATCAACCTCACCATGCACCATCCTCTTAGACCCATCAAAGGCCCGGACAACAATGTTACTCGGCTTTAGCTCCAAACCTTCGCAATCCAGCCTGTCTAGAGCTTTCTTGGGCAAGACGTTCAATAAGGAACCAGTGTCAAACAACACATGTGCAAGAGTAGTGCCCCTGAATTCAATGGAGACATGCAGGGCATCGTTATGGTTCTTCCCTTTAGCAGTCAGATCAGCGTCGGGGAAACCCAAACCATTATCAGCAGTTAAATTGGCCACACAATCAGAAAATTGATAAGCTGATGTCTCTTGTGGCACGTGGGCCGTCTTTAGGAAAGTAATCAGAGCCTTGGCATGGGCCTCTGAACACAACAGTAGTGACAACATAGAAATCTTGGATGGGGTTTTCCCCAGTTGCTCAACTACATTAAAATCACTCTTCTTAATAATCTTCAGAATCTCTTCCATCTCCTGTTTGGAAGCTTTAACATTGATTGTCTTTGGCGCCTCCGTCTGGGCAGGCATATCAGTGGTGATCCCTTTTCCCCGAGCGTCAGAAGACTCGGCGACAGGGGGAAGGATAGGAATTTGATCAGCAACAGCAGTAGGTACACTTGCAGGCTTAATGACAACAGGTCTTTGGACGGTTGGTGGAGCAATATCAGGTGAGAAAAGTCTACCGCTGCGGGTGTCTTTAGCAGGCCCAGTAATGTTGTTGACACCGGTATCAGCATCAAACTCTTGCTTAATTCCAAGAACATAAACATCTGCCCCATAGTGCCAAGGGACAGCTTTGTCAGAGGTATAGGGGATGGGCCCCAGAACAGTGATGATTATAGGTGCGATCTTCGGAACAAATGTAATTCTAACAGGCGTCCTCGAGGGAGCCTTGGAAGAATTGTCAAAAATGGTAATGATGGCAACTTCTTCAGAATGAACAGATGGAACAGCAGTCTTTTCAAACAGGATCTCCTTGCTATCCATCAGGTTTTGGATACCTGACTTCAAAGATGGGCAACCAGTAGGTAAAACAGAACACAAATGGCAACCTTCACCACAGCCCGGAAATAAACCGGCTAGCAACAGGTTCCTCTTGATAGTCATCAGAGGGGTAACAATATCATCCACAGACACTACAAACAAGTCTTCCTCTACAGCATTTACTCCATGTTTGGGCATGGGAGCAGTCACAACATTAGGCCTCTCGGGCGCCTCAAACTCAATCTCCTTTGCATCAATTAAGTCTTGCACCTTGTTTTTCAGACTCCAACAATCATCTGTATTATGCCCCGGGCTATCGGAGTGATAAGCACAGCGGGCGTTAGGGTTATACTTCGGTGATGCAGCATTTTGATTCTTTGGAGCTTCTCTTAGAGTCACCATATTAGTCTTCAGCAACTGTGGAAACATCTGAGACAAAGTCATGCTGAGACGAGTAAATTGCCTTCGAGGTATCTCGTCCCTTTGTTGGTTGTGATGCTGAGGAGCACCAGCAGGTTTTGAGATAACAACCGCATTGACAGCTTGGTGGCGTTCAAGTCTGTTTTGTCTTCTTGAACTGTAGACAACACTGGACTCTTTCTTAAACGGTCTCTTCTCGGTGCTCGATGAGGCACCCTTCTGTATCTTCCCAGCCTTAATACCAGCTTCAATCCTTTCACCAGTCAAGATAAGGTCTGTAAACCCGGCTGAAGAGCTTCCAATCAAATGGTTAAAGAATGGACCGGACAGGGTCCCCAAAAACATATCAACAAGTTCACGATAAGCTAAAGGTGGTTGCACCCCTCCGGCAAGGTCTCTCCATTTTTGAGCATACTCTTTAAATCCTTCACCTGTCCCTATTGACGTACCCTGGATTTGGGTACGCGTAGGAGAGAGGTCGTAATTATACTGATAATGCCTAAAGAATGCAGCAGCCAAATCCTCCCAGCTGCGAATACTGGCTCCATCCAACTGATAGAACCACTCAAGCTGAGTCCCTGAGAGACGGTCTTGAAAGAAATGGATCCATAAGTTCTTATCAGTAGTGTAAGGTTGGATCTTCCTCACATATGACCGGAGGTGCAGCTTTGGACAGGAAGCTCCGTCATACTTGGCAAAGGCAGGTGCCTTGAACTTATGGGGAATCACCACCCCAGACGATAGACCTAGATCTCCGAAGTCCAGACCGGGCACCTTCTGTACTTCCATAGCGTTTAAACGGTCTTCCAGCTGTTTGTACTTATCCTTAGCAGGAGGATATTGTTCTTCATCATAGTCCGTCTCGTTGTCAGAGACCATAGGGCTAGGAGACCTCCTTTCTTGTGGACTGTCTTTCTCTCCAGACGGGGTGGCCAGATCAATTTCATTTTGCAGCCCGTTTCCAAACCTGCGTCCGGTGTTGAACAGGATGGTCCTCTTCTTCTTCTTCTTCCTCTCTTTCAGAATCAAGGTCTTCAAGTCCTGTTGACCCTTAGTTAGGCTCATGACCAACTCTTGAAATTGGGCATTTTGGGCCTGGAGGGCCTTGATAGCTTGCTCAGTGGAAGGTTCAGCAGACATGATGATTGCTGAAATAAACAGCGAAGAAGATAAGAGACCTGTAAAAGGGTACATGTTATGCATATGATGAATGGTATGCTATTTATGTAATGCATTCAAGGGTTCAAAAATTCAAATTTGTTGCAGACAAAAAAGAACACACGTCATACTAAGAAGAAATTTGTTAGTACATAAGTCCCCCATGGGCGAAATATTACAAAATTCTTAATGTAAAAAGACATTGCACATCCTTTTTGGAGCGATGTAAGTGTTGAGGGTCTCCTCCTCGTGAAGTCGTCGGGTAAGCTCCAAAATCTTCTTTTCACTGGCATAGAAGCTGGCTTCAAAAGTATTTTGCTCTTCCTTGAGTTGGATCCAACTCTTTTGCATTTCTTCCCATGATGTTGGCATGTCAGGGTGTAGGATGGCGTATGGAACCTCTCCTTCCATAACAGGCTTTTTGATCAAGGGGAGAATGTGAGGATATGGCATCATAAGATTCTGGGAGCGGGTTCGTACCCACTTGAGGTAAGGCTCAAGGGGGATAGAATTCTTATGCCCCAGTGTCTTACTATCCACCTTATTAGGCATCCTCCAAGCTCTGATGAACCTTTTTCGAAGTCCTTGCGTATCGTTGTCAAAGTTAAAAACTAGATCAGGAATCAACATGTCATGAGGGCCATCCCTCCGAGCATATCCAAATTGTCTCAAAGCTAGACAGGGGTTGTAGGTAATGCCTCCCCTAATTCCAAGTAATGGAACATTAGGAAATTCTCCACAACGATCAATGATGGTAACATTTTCTCTGGACCGAGAACACCAATGTACATCAGAATGTGTGAGGGTCATCAATCGTTGTGACCACCTTAAACCCTGCTCATTCTTCAAAACTGATTGTGGAAGGTGAGAAATAAACCACCTTGCTAGGAGAGGAGTACAGCACATGAGAACACCTCTTTTCCTCATTGTTCGTGTGTAAAATGAGTGGAGGATGTCCCCAAGCAATGTAGGTATGGGATTCCTGGACATGAAAATCTTGACAGCATTCACATCTATAAGTTGATCAAGATTTGGGAACAAAACCAACCCATAGATAAGGAGTGCCACAATCTCTTCAAAGGCTTGTAGATCAAGAGAATTCCAGCATTCTCGTGCCTTCTCAAACAGAAACTTTGCCAAGAATCCTTTGATACCACTTTTGGTTTCCCAATGCCCCTTGATGTCGGATGGTTGTAAGCGTAATGCTTGAGCATCATCTTCAAGTTTTGGTTCCTTTTCCATACCGTTGTAGGGTAGTTGACTAAGAATAGGAATTCTCAGGAGTTGAGAAAATTCCTCCACAGTAGGCACCAATTGATAATCAGGGAATGTGAAATAGTGGTGTAGGGGGTCAAAGAACTGGAAGAGAACTTTCATCATGTCTTCTTCAATGTTGGTGTTGACCAAGCTGAGGAGTCTACCATGTCTTTCACTGAAGAGAGAATTCTCGGGAATCCTGGATGTAAGCTCCTTGAGTTGAGGAGGGATCCTTACAAGGTTGACTTGAATTATTTTCCTGCGGAGAGACTCCATGTCCTGCAAAACAAGAACAAAGATGAAGATCTAAACCCTTGAAATGGTTAGCAGATGCATATGATGCTTTATGATGTATGCACAAACACATGTACAAGCAAGTCACACAAAAACCCTAGTTTCAGGCTTGCAGGAGGTTTCATAGGTAAGTACCCTCTTGAGTTTAGTTGGCTCAAAACCTGTCCTATAAATAGTAACCGGGTTCTAAGGAGCTCAATATCATGGGATTTTTTTCTATGTTCATCGTTTCGGTTTAGCCACTTAACTGGCGACCAAAATATTCCAAGAAAACAATCCTCAATGAGTGTAGTATCGAGTATCTACCAACTTCGGACTGCACCAAAGTCGGTCATCTCACTACCCCCTAAAAAAGGCCAAGATGGTCAAGTAAGGTTTTAGGTCATTAGTGCTTAGTGACATCACTCAGCGGCCCCGTATTCTCTTTGATTGACTCAAAGGCTACCAGTACTCACAAATATGTCGCACTAATATAGCTATTGCTTCAACCGTGTCGGTATACCCCGCACAGTTTCCACAACGTATTGCTATCTATGAATGTTTCCCAAATCCGGGTGGAGGATTTCAAACCCAAACAATAGAACAAAGATAAAGCAATCAAATAAAACAATAAAAGCAAATATGATCCTAAGGTATACCCCACTTATTAATCCCCAGCAGAGTCGCTAATTCTGTGATCGGTGGGAATGAGAACTGACTGTTTTTTAATGCTGGTTCGCGTTTGCGTTTGTTTTCGCAAAGTGTCGCGGTAAGCAAGAGTCGCCACCGTCTTTTATTTTATCCAACAAGGAAAGGACAAAAGCACAAAAAAATTCCTTTTCGAGATTTTTCTCGGGTTCGGGAGGTAGATTATAGAAAGGGAAGGTATTAGCACCCTTTCTATCAGTGGTTATCCACGGGCTCTTAGGTACTTGCTCACTATGTTTTTAAAAGTTTGCTTTTCTTTGTGTTTGTGGGTTTTGAAAAGAGTTTTGTTTTGTTTTTGAAGAAAGTGTAAGTGCGAAAAGTTTTGTTTTGTTTTTTTAAAGGAGAAAGTACTTAAGAACCTCTACCTACTCAAAAAGGAATTAAATTGTGCTAATGTCCTTTAGACAATGCTATCCCACTATTGAGGAGTAGGTAGCATCGTCGTTGGAGTTTTCGAGTCAATTCGATTTAAGGGACGTGTGGTCACTAAAGCAATGTTAGGATGCTTTAGCGGTAACCCTAATGTCTTAGATCATTTTTATCGAGGCAACCGTTTCGAGGCAACTTTGATCTTTAGACAAGAGGGCGACCTCTAAGACTTCCTATACTCAATGACCACACTTGAGGCAGCCAAGTGAGGTATACCCTAAGAGTGGCATGTGCGAGTGTATTGTTTTTTTCTAGTTATATTATCTTTGCATGTCATGGTGAGCTACTGTTGATTTTAAGATCTTGTCATACAAGCCTAGTTAGCATACATCTAAGCAGTTAATATATATACAGGAATTTAAAGTGCGGAAATTGTAAATCCTACGCTATTACAAGGCTTCGGGGAGGGGGGTTATTTACATGTCCAAAATTGGGGGAATAATAAGCAGTTACAATAAAATAAACGCGCGTGAATCTTAAAAATCCTAAGAATATAATCTTTTTGTTGTTTTATTTTATTTTTGGGAAAATGCTAAATGTTCAATTAAGTCAAATTTAATTAATTAAAAAAAACTGATTAAAATTAATTCTAAAACATACCTAATATTTTTTACATTTTTTGTTTATGAAAAGGATTGAATTCAAATAAATCCTAAGTCTACTGATTTTAAAATTGAAGAAAATAAGTTAAAATAATTAACTAAATTAAATCCTAATTCTAAGTTACTTATTTTTATGATTTTTATGTTGATTAAAAAAACAAACTAAAAGAAATAAACAAAAACAAAGTACACAAAGTACAAATGGGCTAGGCAGCAAATCAAGAAAAAAATATAATTCTGGACGCCTGGGTCGAAAGAGGTGTGGGCTGTCTTTCGACCCAGTGAAGAGGCTGGATCGAAGGTGCGTGAGGGGCTGCACTCTTAGGGTGTTCGATCTGGACATGTCATCCTTCGATATGGAAATCCTGGGTCCAGTTCGTAGCTAAACTGCTGAGCTTCGAAAATCTGAACAGGAATCTGAGAATGTAGTTCCTGCAAAACGAAACACATGTTAAAGGTCCAGGGGGGATTTTACCCCCCTGATTCGAATCTCCCCCTTATTCGCACCTGCTGAATCTGGGTCTGGGTTTGTTTTATCCTGGGATTCAAAGGAGAAACTCAAATTGTGCCCAAGCAATGGCACAATCTCATCTCTGCGATGTAACTTATATGTAGCACATTACATCATTCACAAACAGCAGTAATAACATGAATATGCAATCAGAGATCGAAATGAGTTTGAGATTAGATTTCTTTACCAAATAGAGGTGCTTTGATCTGTAGTTCTGAGGGTGGAGGTGTTCGCTGGGTGGCAGCTTTGGCTTGTCCAAGGATTGGGTATGGCTTCCTGGAAGTACTGATGACTTTTGGCAGCGTATCTCCAAGTTTTCCCTGCTTCTTTTCTCTATTTTTTCTGTATATTTTCGTTGTTGTTGTTCACCCTTTGAAATGTGCCACTGGCCCTTGTATTTATAGGAGCATGGGGGTCTAGTAACGGCAAGAGTCAGCCAATTAAATAGGCCATTAAAGCCAGGAGACAAGAATCAGACACATTAAATTATTTCCTTTTTTGAAATATTCATGTCTCTTTGGAATCTGGAATGAACCTGGACATGTTTTGATTTTCGAATGCCTTCAGGCCATGCTCTTCGATTGGCCTTGAGTTTCCTCCTTCGAATGGACTTCTCATGTACCTTTCGAATGAGCCTTCTAAATTCTTCTTCGAATGGTCTTGAGTTGAACAGAAACACTCTGGTCAAATCAGCTCTTTAGGAACAGAAAAGGCAAGAATTTGGCCTTTAACTCAGGAATTAAATCCACAATTAGCATTTAATTAATTCCATATTTGTAAGGGAAACATGCCATTTTCTCATGTTCAGTGTACCTGGACATGTTTTCTGAGTGCCCTTTGATGGCCTCTTCCAAATGGCCTGGGAGGTGTTCTTCGAATGGCCCTTGTCCAAATATCAATCGAAGGATCCCAATCGAAAGGCTTTGTTAACAGGCCAATCGAAAGGTGTTGTTCATGCCAATCGAAGGACATGGTTAATCATGCTTGTCGAAGCTGCCTTGACATAATTCCAATCGAAGTGCTTGCAGAATGCCAATCGAAAGGTCTTTCAGAGTGCCAATCGAAAGCCTTGACATAATGCCAATCGAAATGCTTGTCCATAAAGCCAATCGAAGAGCTTGACAGAATGCCAATCGAAATGCTTGTCCATAATGCCAATCGAAGAGCTTGATAGAATTCCAATCGAAATGTACTTAAAGCACCACTCAAAATTTTTCCTTTTCCTTAGGCAAGAGTTTGTGATCAACCATGCAGGGGGGAGACTTTGGGAAACATGAGAGGGCAAATTTTGGGGTACAACAGTACCTATTTATCAAATGAATATATTTGGCATCATTCATATGTTGCTTGATTCTATTCCAAATAGATGATTGAACATGAAAGCCAATGGGAGCTTTATCTCTAAGGAATCCCTGTCTGCATAAGTCAGACCACCGATTAGGTGAGTAAGGAAATTCCAACATAGATGAAGTTTCTAATCCAACTATTAAGCTTTGACTCGCCATAATAACAGATGTATCAATGTAAAATTTCTTTAAAATACTGGCTAACATATAAGCAAATTCACCTGCTCTAACCTAAAACATTAGTTAAGCTATAAATTTCTCAGCCAACATATCAAACATAAATGTGTAACCAATTTTAAATAACCCAACAGACTACAGATTTCATAAATACTCCAATACCTCTCCTCCTTCTAAATGATAACCTGGACACCTGAAAACAGTAAACATATCATATGATTCATGTTAATAAACACAGCCCATATTGTAAAATGATAAGTAAAAAGGACATGAATAAGAAAAAACATAGTTTCCTTAACGTGATGTTAACAAAAAACACAACCTAATAGGAAAAAGCATATATAATCCCTTTTATCCCTTTCAATTTCAATTACAAGATACATCACTTTAAGTTTTGACATAATGGTGCCAAAAATCTTAATAAAACAGATAACTAAACTTCGAAAATTTACAAAATCATATAGATGTAATAGACATGAGAATCATCCATACCTAATGTGATATGGTGGCAGAACCGACTGTTTAATATTGGTTTTGCGTTTTTTGTTTGCAAATGCCGCGGTAAGCAAGAGTCGCCACCGACTTTTCTTTTATCCAATAAGGAAAGGGTGAAAAAAGAATAGAAAAAGACATTTTTTTCGAGATTTCTGAGTAAGGGGGTAGATTATGGAAAGGGGAGGTGTTAGCACCCTTTCCATCCATGGTTTTCCATGGGCTCTTAGGTACTTGCTCATTTTTGAAAATTTCTTTCGTGTTTGTGTGGTTTGAAAAGCTTTGAAAAATGCCTTAGTGCGGCGATTCACTTTATGGTAACTCTTGTATCAGTCCTCAAGAGTGTGATAAAGTGTTTTTGAAAACTTTGTTTGAAAAGTGTTTTAAAGTGTGGTGTGAAAATTTATTTGAGCAAGTACCTAACAGTTATCTACCTACTCGAAAAAGATTTTTCTTTTCCTCCTATCCTTTAGACCGTGTTATCCTATTATTAGTGAATAGGTAACCCTAGTCGTTGGATGTTAAGAGACTATCGAAAGGGACATAATGGTCATTGAAAGCAACATGTAAGGATACCTTAGCATTTCAAAAGGACTATCATCATAAGATCATTTCTCGTAGGTAACTCGAGGGACATTTAGGGACTATGATCTTTATGATGAATTTAAACTGAGGGTCTTTGCTAAGAGTATCCCTATGTTCGAGGGACATGACCATTGTTTTTCCGAAGGAAACCAAGTGAGGTAATACCCTAGGGGTGCAAGTGTGTTTTTTCAGATATATTTATCTTAAATTTAGTGATCTATTGATTAATTGAGCATACACGCCTAGGTTGCTAACAATTATATATAAAATATAATAACAAGAAAATAAAGGCCCTAAGCTATTACAAGGCTTTGGTGTAGATACATAAGGAGTTGACTGAAAGAAAAATGCAAAAATAAAACCCTAATTAAGCTATTACAAACTGGGCGTAGTTACATAATTGATAAACATAATCGTACGATAAAAATAATTACGCGCGAGAATAAAAAATTGAAATAAGTTTGAAACCCTAAAAAAAACCTAATTTGATCATTGAAAATATTTTTTGGGATTTTTGTGAAAAAGATTGGAGTTTGACCTAGTTTTTCTAATTAATTTTAATTAATGAAACAAATTAAAGTTGATGAAATTAATTAATTTACAAAAGATTAATTTATTGAAAAAAACTAACTCCTATTTTTTGTGATGTTGATTTTATTATTTTATGAAAAAAAATTGCTTTAAACAAAATAAATAAACTAATTTAAATAAAACAATATTAAAAGGGAAAATAGAGTAAGCCTGAGGGGGTATGAACCCAAATTGGAAGGTGCATGCTGAATTTCTGTTTAAAGCCCAATCCAGTTGGCCCATAGCTGCGTGTGATTCTGTGTGACTATGCCAGGAGTGCCCACCGTGGGGGAGCTTCGTTGGAGGCATTAGATCCAAGTGTTGATTGATCCAAGGATGAGGATCTGGGGGCCTATGGTCTGCGCGCTTGTAAGGATAGCATGGGATCTGCAAATAATTATTAGGAAAAATAAAATGTAGGAGGCAGGAATCGAACCTCTAACCTCCTACACATGCGCGCTTTGAAAACCTTTCCCTTTGCCACTGATTCAATCGTACAATCGTTAATATAAACAAACAACATATATTATATGTGTTTAAAACTCAGTGTAATTAATAGAACACGTGAAATTCAAATGGGCCACTCAGGTTTGGACACGCCATCGTCTTCCTCGTTGGGACTGTCGTTTTAGCCTAAAGGTTTTACCTACAGACAACACTGTAGCTACAAACCTGCAATTCTAAAAAATCAACATCATACAATATAAATTCAAACCAAATATACATATCAATTGGATTTGGTCTCGTGAGTACAATGGTACTCATCGTTTATCCTGATTTTGCCTGAAATAAAAAACCCTAAAATGAAGTTTCAAACTCTAGCAATGGACTCCAATCAAATATGCATCAAAACACGTAATTAATTATGTAAACATGTTCTAAACGATTATACAAACATGAATATGTATTTAGAAGTCATTTATCATGCGTGTATAGTCTAAACCGATTTCAAGAAAAAGAGCAAACCGTGATACCTATGTAGACTGTTTCTGGATGTGTTGATGTGTGAGAGTGGTCCAGAAAGCTTCCAAATACGCCTAGGAATGGATTACAGTCTTTGAAACGCCTTGAATCTTCCTCTAGAGCAAAACTAGATCAACACTTTCTGTCAAAATTAAGAGCAGTCTTGTGTGTTCTACACGACCAAAATTCCTACTCCTTTGATCAGGGTTTGTTATGTATATATAGCAGAATGAATTAGGTTAACAAAATTGAACTGAATCTTAAAGATTGAGTGAGAAAATATTTGATTTGTGTCTTGTATCTTTTGTTTCTAAAATGGCCAAATCTTTGTGTTTTTATTCCAATGTGTCTTCTTTGATTTGCCAGCCTGTTTCACTTTTCCTTTGATGGGAAAATATTCTTTCGATTGTGGGCTTTCTGGCTTGTTTTTGAACGAATCTCGTCTTCATTCCTTCGAATTCCTTTCTTTCCATCCTTAAACTTTAATTTGAACTAATCAGGACTTTCTTCATTAGAATCTTGCTCTTCTTGATGGTTCTGAGTAGAACTGTGCCAACTTCAATACTAAGACTCCTTCGATTGGACCATCCTTTGCTTCAATTTCCTGTCCTTTTGAAGAGAAGTCCCTGTTTAAATCAGCTCTTATGGACTTGTGAACAAACAAGGCAAGAATCTGGCCTGGGCGTATTTTCCGATTGCCCTCTTAATGGCCTCTTTCGAATGGCCTGGAGGGAGTTCTTCGAAGGGTCCTTGTCCAAGTACCAATCGAAGGGTCTTTATTGGAATATTAAACAAAGAGTCCTTTGCTACACAAATCGAAAGGCTTTAACACAATGCCCATCGAAAGGCTTGTCATGAGGCCAATCGAAAGGCCTTTTGCAGATGACAATCGAAGGACGCTATGTAGATGGCAATCAAAGGACGCTATGTAGATGGAAATCGAAGGACGCTATATAGTTGGTAATCGAAGAGCATTTTGGAGATGCCAATCGAAAGGCACTTTAGAGATGTCAATCAAAAGGCACTTAGTAGATGCCAATCAAAGAGCCTTGTTAATAGGCCAATCGAAGGAAACTTAGAAACAAGCCAATCGAAGGAAACTTAGAACCAGGCCAATCGAAGGAAACTTAGAAGCATCATTTGAAAATTTCCTTGTCTTTAGGCAAAGGTTTGTAACCACCTATACAAGAGGGAAATCTTGGAAAAATATGAGAGGGAAAATTTTGGGGTACAACAGCTGCCCCTGTTCAATCTTCTTAAACCTGAGGATGTAGTTTGACCGGTCTGTCTTTTGTGATCGAAAGGTGGAAGATGATTGAACACTAAAGTGCCTAAAAATCTGCACTCGTCTGAGATGATACTTGGCTGTGTAGATAGTATTGGGAATGGTCCTATAGATGCCATTTGGAAAACATGACGGTATATCGTCGGAGATGGGCTTAAAGATGCCATCCATAGAATATGACGGAGAGTCATCAGAGATGGGCTTAAAGATGCAATCTAGAAAAATTTTGATTTCATGAGATATCCCTTTGTGGGAATTCCTGCTCTTGCTGTTTAGAGAGGACTCCGCTGAGGAATGTTGGTCTCTGTCTTAGAACATAGAGTTTTAGGAGCTTCAATTGTCTGTTACTCTACTGGTGAGTCATCTCTTGATTGAAGAGACGGAAGTGAACTGCTATCTGGTCAAGATCCAGGCTTTATAGTGGCTTGCTAAGGATAATAAAACTAACTGTTATCTGGCTGTGATCCATACTTCACAGCGACTTACTGAGGAGGTGAGATTAAAATGTTATCTGGTCAGGATCCAGGCTTCACAGTGTCTTGAATTATTGATTGACTATTATCCGGTTAGTTTCTGGGCTTCATATCTTCTTTAAATAGAGTAGAAATATTAGTATCAATTTGACTGGACCAGAGAAAGGTCTCAAGTTGTCTTTAATTGGGGTAGAAATATTAGTATCAATTTGACTAAACCAGAGAAAGGTCTTGGATTAACTTTGACTGGAATAGTAATTAGGAGAATCTTAGTAGTGATTCAACCGACCCAGATGAAAGTCTTGGAATATCTTCAACTGGGATAGTAATCAGAAAGATCTTAGTGTCGATCTGGTTGATCTAGAGAAAACCTTAGGTTGACTTTGACTGGCATAGTAATCAGGAGAATCTTAGTAGCGATTCAACTGACCCAGACGAAAGTCTTGGAATATCTTCAACTGGCATAGTAATCAGAGAGATCTTAGTGGCGATCTGACTGGTCCAGAGAAAACCTTAGATTAACTTTGACTGGCATATTAATCAGGAGAATCTTAGTAGCGATTCAACTGACCCAGACGAAAGTCTTGGAGTATCTTCAACTGGAAAAGTAATCAGGGAGATCTTAGTGTCGATCTGGCTGATCTAGAGAAAATCTTAGGTTAACTTTGACTGGCATAGTAATCAGGAGAATCTTAGTAGCGATTCAATTGACCTAGACGAAAGTCTTGGAGATTCTTCCACTAGAATGGTAATCAGAGAGATCTTAGTATCGACCTATCTGACCCAGGGAAAATCTTGGGTTAACTTTGACTGGCATAGTAATCAGGAGAATATTAGTAGCGATTCAACTTACCCAGACGAAAGTCTTGGAACATCTTCCACTGGAATGGTAATTAGGGAGATCTTAGTGTCTACTTGTATGACCCAAGGAGAATCTTGGATTAACTTTGACTGGAATAATAATCAGGAGAATCTAAGTAGCGACTCAACTGACCAAGACGAAAGTCATAGAACATCTTCCACTGAAATGGTAATCAGAGATATCTTAGTGTCGACCTGTCTGGTCCAGGGAGAATCTTGGGTTAACTTTAACTGGCATAATAATCAGGAGAATCTTAGTAGCGATTCAACTGACCCAGACGAAAGTCTTGGAACACCTTCCACTGGCATGGTAATCAGAGAGATCTTAGCGTCGATCTGTCTGACCCAGGGAAAATCTTGTGAGGACATCCTTCTGAGGAAAATCTTGGAATAGCCCTTTGTTAGACGTAGCTCGTTGATTTGATTTTTTTTTCTGAAAGGAGAAGAGTTATTCGTATACGATGTCATGATGTATGAAATGCATTGTGATGATGCTCTCAAAATAAATGAGATTGTGTTGTTTACAATATGTATGCACATGCCATGATGTATGAATATGGGATGCTATTGCGGTATTTTTTAGTCAGGGAAAATAAATCTCGGACTGCTGCTGAAGAGCATTGGGAAGTTGAATTCTTCATTTCCACCAGGGATGGTAAATGGAGATGACTATGCTGGGGATTTACTCCTTTATGTTTGCGAATATCCTGCCGGGGAGAGACTCTGCCTGAGAATAAATCAGCGGGGGAATAACTTTGTTTGTGAGAGGAGATGCCTTGCTAGAAGATTTTGCCGATTCGGAGAAATAAACTCCACCAGGGGATGAACTTCTATAACTGGAGGAATAAACTCTGTTGGGGATTGAGCTTCCGCATTCGGAGAAGTAAACTCTGCTTGAGAGGAAGTTCCGCAGTCATAGAAATAAACTCTGCTCGAGAGAAAGCTTTATAAACCGCTTGCGATTATAAAACTCGGTTGGGGAATACAAATATCGGCTCTCTGAAGGAACTTTACTTGAGAAAGTAACTCTTGTTTGGGGAAGCAGAGATCAAAACCTTTGGTTGCCTCTACTATAAGGGGGACATAGACGTCACTAGGACGCGTGTTGAGGATATGGCGATGACTTCGCATTAGGACGTTTTTGCCCATGTACCTGTTGGAGAAAGTACGTGCGGAGGTTTTGTGGATGGATCTATGTCGTGATTATACTTGAACATGTATCGAATGACTGTCAGAATGACATCCGTCTATAGATCGTATCTGAACTGTATTTGGAATTTGTATTGAATAAGTGTTAGGATGACATCCGACTCTGGATCGTACCTAAACTGTTGCTAGAAGATAGTCTGGAATAAGTATCAGGATGAAATTTGTACCTGAACCGTTGCTAGAAGATGATCTGAATAAGTATCAAGATGATATTCGTCTCTGGATCATACCTGAACCGTTGCTAGATGAGAATCTGCTTTATTAGGAATGTTTCCGTTGGGGAAGAGAAACTTTGTAATCCGCTTGGGGAGTCCCGAGAAGCTTGGCGACTTCACTGGGTAGTTTTCGTTGGAGCAATAATTTGGAGGTTTTTCTCGGCTGAGGGCACACCGGACATCAATAGGTTATAAACTGAGAATATGGAGATGGCCTTGTAGTAGAATGCTCCTGTCTCGATACCTGTTGTAGAAAATATCGACCGAGGATCTTGTAGAGGGTTTGACTGTTATCCCAACTCTTGGGGTCCTGATTAGATGTGGATCATGGTAATAAACCTTCTACTGATTAGACAAGTGACAAGATGACGGGACATAGTCGTACGCTTTAATCCCTAACTTTTGCCTGGACTGTCTTTTCAGATTTTTAGTCCATCGAGATATCCTTTTTTGCTCAAGCCGCCTTTTCAAGTTTTTGACTTGGTGGGTGTACATATTTTTTGTTTTTATCCCTAATTTTTGCCCGAACCCTTTTGGTTCATCGGGATGCCCTTATTTTTGCCTATCCCAGTCAACCTAGCGGGTATTTGTTCATGCGTAGTGTTTTCCGACTATGTCCATGTTCACCGGGTACGGAGAATTATCGATGTCCATAGTAGTAAGTGTTTCCACTCTACTAGAAGATGTTTGTTTGATCGTACAAGATTCGTTGCTGGAATTCATGTCCCATTCCCCAAGTGATTCATATGGAGATTTGCCTCTGGCTATTTGGCATTTTTGAGCGATTCCTTGAACCTTGGCTTGACTGCACCAGGTTAGCTTGACACCATGTCATGCCCCGTGATTATGAAAGGCCTGTTATTGGAATATCTTTCCATCTGAGGTGATTCTGTCCATTGATAGGATTTCTATTCATTTAATATTCGTCTGCGAATTTCTCTGTTGTTGAACAAATAGTCATATGCAAACAATGGTATTTTAACAATGCAAAGCTTATATCTGTCTTGAAATTTTTGAAAATGCATTTTTTAGTAAAACAAACAAATTTTGCAAAAGTGTGATATCAACTCGGGATTTATAGCGAACCCTACAGGAGTCAGGATACCTTTGGTAACAATATGCTTTCGAACTAACCCATGCTTTAAATAGGACTTTTAAGGGTTATAACGTGGGCTGGTTCACGGTTTAAGAAACAAAGGATAAAGACTCAAAATTTATTTGTACCCACCCGTTCTTCGTGATGTTCTTCAGTCCTATGCTCAGTTAATTATGCGTTTAAATCCCGATTGAGTCTAGCATCTTGTCCTTGACGTTTCGGTGATGGTTCGGATACTGACAGTTTATTTTGAGAAGGCAGTCATTTTTGTAAGCTTTTTTATCGAGGATTTGTAGTAACCTCTTTTTTTGGTTTTCGTTATCCCTTCTTTTGCCTGAACTGTTTCTTTTGTGATTACAGCCAGCGGGATGCCCTAGTTTTTTTCTTAAGTCTCCTTCATAGGTTTTGACTTAATGGGCTTTTATTTTGAGAGATAATGACTGCCGGTTTTAATGATTATGCGGAATCATCACCATCTTCTGATTTGGAAGGATGTCTCTGATGCCATTCATTATGTACGAAGCGAAAGATTGTGACAGAATGCGCACCTGAATTAGCTGAGAAAACTACCCTACCCCAGGTTATGATTTAGGGTTTTAATTTGTGTGAAAAGAAAAAATCCTACTTCTTTGGCTCAAAGGGTTTGACTAGGGATTATCTTCCATATAACTCCATTGTTTAGGATTTGAAACAATGCATGTACATTGTTAGTGGGGTCTGTTTAAAAGCATATTGTAGAGATTATGGTATCATTTTCGTCATCTTGTCTCTAAAGGCTCAGAGCTTTTGATCGAGAGTTGAATATCACAAAAAGGAAATCAGTTTAAATATAGTGAATATGAATGTATTGATTCAAAACAGACATATGCAATGCATTGATAAATAACAAAGTTTGACATGAATAAATGTTCGAACAATCAAAAGAATATTACAAATTGAAAATTCTAATGAACGAAAAGCCTTCTTGTCAGAACTTGTCAATTCAAATGGTGTACCTTGGAGGAATGACAAAAAAATTCTAGTTGACCATCTTGTGTGAATTCCAATGTTCCTTCATCAATCAAGTCTTAAATTTTGTATTTCAATGTCCAACAGCTATCAGTGTCATGCCCCTGACTGTTGGAGTGATATGCACATATTACATCAGGATTGTAAGTAGGAGCGGAAGTATTAGGATCCCGAGGAGGATCCTTAAATGTGAACAAATTCAACTTCAACGCGTGTTGCAAGACTTGCGACATTGGTATGTTGAGTTTGGTATATTACCTAGTAAGTGAATCCCACTTAGGCCGATTACCCTGTCGTTTTTGGCGAGATTGTTGTTGGACCCGTGAGGTAGTAGCGATTTGGATAGGCCCACTCTTCACCAAACCAACCTCTTGTCTTCTTGGAGGTTGATCAATGACTTGGTCCCCAGTCTCGACTGCTTGCTTCATACGGTTGTATTTGTCTTGATGAAGTTTGTTGATAATGGCTCTCAGCTCTTCTTGTCCCCGAGCTAGGCCTTGGATAAGAGCCATTTTCCCCAGCATCTGGGTTCTCATTGCTTCTATCTCATCCTGCAGTTTTTCTAACCGTTCTTCCTTATTGTCTTCAGGACTTTTCTTGGCCAGATCCCCAGCGAGGAGTGCTTTCAACTCTTCCTGCCCCTTGGATAGGTTTAGGAACATTTCCATGAACTGGGCCTCTTAAGTTTGAAGATCTCTGTTGTCTTGTTTGAGAGCCATTTTCCTTGCTAAAATAAATAGCGAGAAAATGAGAGACCTGTACTGGAAGAACTTCTTATGCAATGATATGTATGATATATGTATGCAATGTTTTCAAGGATCTCGTAGGGTAAACAAAAAAAATGTTAGTCGTTGAACTTTACAGCTTTGATTGAAGCACTTCGTATCGTTGAAGGTCCTTCTACAAGAGTCAAGCTCACCATATCAAGTGGGTCATAGCCCCTGACTCAAGTTATCGTGTTTTGATCTTTTGACAACATTGGCTAGAGGAAAATAAATCCCATTGCCCCTTGCTAGACGTCTAGTTCATTATAACCTGCATCACAAGCCCTCAAGATCCTTGAAATGGTTAGTATGATATGTCATGTTATGATGCTATGATGTGTATGATATGCATCAAGCAAGAATGCGGGGTAAGAAACCAATTTGTTGGATTTATACAAACAAGGTCCCGCAAGGAATACAAACAAAGTCCTGCAATGAGTTCCAATTGTTAGGAAAAGAAAGCAAACAAGTCACACAAGTAGCCTTAGGTTTAGAATTGCATGGATTCCATAGGTAAGTACCCTCTTTAAGTTTAGTTGGCTCAACCTGTCTTAGAAATAGTAATCGGGTTCTAAGGAGTCTCAATATCACTGATCTTTCTTTATCGGTATTATTTCAGCTTAGCAATCTTTTCTTGTGGCCGAAACATCCCGAAAGTCCGATCTCAATGAGTGTAGTATCGAGTATCAACTGATTCCCAGCTTTACACTGAGGCCGCCTATCTCACTACTTTCTAATAGCCAAGTTTGTTCAACTAAGGTTCTAAGGTTCGTTAGTGCTTCACGACACCACACGGCGGCCCCGTATTCTCCTTGATTCGACACAAGGGATACCGATACCAACCAAAGTGTCACACCAACACATCTATCTCTTCAACCATATCGGTCTACACCGTACAGTCTCCACAATCTATTGTTGTTTACCTAAAAAGTGTCCCCAGATCCGGGTATAGGATATATACAAGAATACCCCAACAAGCCTTTAAAAGTAAAGCAATCAAAGAAAACAAAGAAAGAAATTTAAAATGATCTAGATCCTAAGGTAAACCCCAGTTTATAATTTTCCTCAGCAGAGTTGCCAGTACTGTGATACAGTGGAAGAACCAACTATTTAATACTGGTTTTATGTTTTCTGTTTGCAAATGTCGCGGTAAGCAAGAGTCGCCACCGACTTTTCTTTTATCCAATAAGGAAAGGGTGAAAAGAACAGAAAAAGACCTTTTTTCGAGATTCTGAGTAAGGGGGTAGATTATGGAAAGGGAAGGTGTTAGCATCCTTTCCATCCATGGTTTTCCATGGGATCTTAGGTACTTACTCATTTTTGAAAATTGCTTTCGTGTTTGTGTGGTTTGAAAAGCTTTGAAAAATGCCTTAGTGCGGCGATTCACTTTATGGTAACTCTTGTATCAGTCCTCAAGAGTGTGATAAAGTGTTTTTGAAAAATTTGTTTGAAAAGTGTTTGAAAGTGTGGTGTGAAAATTTGTTTGAGCAAGTACCTAACAGTTATCTACCTACTCGAAAAAGACTGTTCTTTTCCTCCTATCCTTTAGACCGTGTTATCCTACTATTAGTGAGTAGGTAGCCCTAGTCGTTGGATGTTGAGGGATTATTGAAAGGGACGTAATGGTCATTGAAGGCAACATGTAAGGATACCTTAGCATTTCGAAAGGACTATCATCATAAGATCATTTCTCGTAGGCAACTCGAGGGACATTTAGCGACTATGATATTTATGACGACTTTAAACTGAGGGTCTTTGCTAAGAGTATCCCTACGTTCGAGGGACATGACCATTGTTTTTCCGAAGGCAACCAAGTGAGGTAATACCCTAGGGGTGCAAGTGTGATTTTTCAGATATATTTATCTTGAATTTAGTGATCTATTGATTAATTGAGCATACATGCCTAAGTTGCTAACAATTATATACAGAATATAATAGCAAGAAAATAAAGGCCCTAAGCTATTACAAGGCTTTGGTGTAGATACATAAGGAGTTGACTGAAAGCAAAATGCAGAAATAAAACCCTAATTAAGTTATTACAAACCGAGCGCAGTTACATAATTGATAAACATAATCGTAGGATAAAAATAATTACGCGCGAGAATAAAAAATTGAAATAAGTTTGAAACCCTAAAAAAAACCTAATTTGATCATTGAAAATATTTTTTGGGATTTTTGTGAAAAATATTGGAGTTTGACCTAGTTTTTCTAATTAATTTTAATTAATGAAACAAATTAAAGTTGATGAAGTTAATTAATTTACAAAAGATTAATTTATTGAAAAAAACTAACTCCTATTTTTTTGTGATGTTGATTTTATTATTTTATGAAAAAAATTGATTTAAACAAAATAAATAAACTAATTTAAATAAAACAAAATTAAAAGGGAAAATAAAGTAAGCCTGGGGGGTATGAACCCAAACTGGAAGGTGCATGTTGAATTTCTGTTCAAAGCCTAATCCAATTGGCCCATAGCTGCGTGTGATTCAGTGTGATTATGCCAGGAGTGTCCACCATGGAGAGCTTCATTGGAGGCATTGGATCCAGGTGTTGATTGATCCAAGGATGAGGATCTAGGGGCCTATGGTGTGTGCGCTTAGAAGGATAGCATTGGATCTGAAAATAATTGTTAGGAAAAATAACATGTAGGAGGCAGGAATCGAACTCCTGACCTCCTACACACATGCGCTTTGAAAACCTTTCCCTTTGCCACTGAGCCAATCGTTCAGTCTTTGATATAAACAAACAACATATATTATATGTGGTGAAAAGTAATTGTAATTAATAGAACACACGAAATTCAAATGGGCCACTCAGGTTTGGACACGCCATCGTCTTCGTTGTTGGGACTGTCGTTTTAGCCTAAAGGTTTTACCTACAGACAGTGTTGTAGCTACAAACCTGCAATTCTCAAAAATCAACACCAGACAATATAAATTCAAACCAAATATACAGATCAATTGGATTTGGTCTCGTGAGTACAATGGTACTCATCATTTGTCCTGATTTTGCCTGAAATAAAAAACCCTAAAACGAAGCTTCAAACCCTATCAATGGCCTCCAATCTAATATGCATAAAAACACCTAATTAATTGTGCAGACATGTTCTAAACGATTAACAAACATGAATATGTATTTAGAAGTCATTTATCATGCGTGTATAGTCTAAACCGATTTCAAGAAAAAGAGCAAACCGTGATACCTGTGTAGAGTGTTTTTGGATGTGTTGATGCATGAGAGTGGTCCAGAAAGCTTCCAAATATGCCTAGGAATGGATTGCAGTCTTTGAAACGCCTTGAATCTCCCTCTAGAGCAAAAAATAGATCAACACTTTTTGTCAAAATTCTGAGCAGTCTTGTGTGTTCTACACGGCAAAAATTCCTCCTCCTTTGATCAGGGTTTGTTACGTATATATAGCATAATGAATTAGGTTAACAAAATTGAACTAAATCTTGAAGATTGAGTGAGAAAAGATTTGATTTGTGTCTTGTATATTTTGTTTCTAAAATGGCCAAATCTTTGTGTTTTTATTCCAATGTGTCTTCTTTGATTTGCTAGCCTGTTTCACTCTTCCTTTGATGGGAAAATCTTCTTCCGATTATGGGATTTCTGGCTTGTTTTGGAACTAATCCCATCTTCATTCCTTCGAATGCCTTCCTTGCCAGCCTTAAACTTCAATTCGAACTAATTAGAAATTTCCTCATTAGAACCTTGCTCTTCTTGATGGTTCTGAGTAGAACTGTGCCAGCTTCAATACTAAGACTCCTTTGATTAGACCCTCCTCTTCTTCTATTTACTTTCCTTTTGAAGATAAGTCCCTGGTCGAATCAGCTCTTATGGACTTATGAACAAACAAGGCAAGAATCTGGCCTGGACGTATTTTCCAATTGCCCTCTTGATGGCCTCTTTCAAATGGCCTGGAGGGATTTCTTTGAAGGGTCCTTGTCCAAGTACCAATCAAAGGGTATTTATTGGAATATCAAACGAAGAGTCCTTTGCTATGCCAATCGGAAGGATTTGACACAATTCCCATCGAAAGGCTTATCATGAGGCCAATCAAAAGGCCTTTTGCATATGGAAATCGAAGGACGCTGTGTAGATGGAAATCAAAGGAAGCTATGTAGATGGAAATCGAAGGACGTTATATAGATGGTAATCAAAGAGAATTTTGGAGATGCCAATCAAAAGGCACTTTAGAGATGTCAATCGAAAGGCACTTAGTAGGTGCCAATTGATGAGCCTCGTTAACAGGCCAATCGAAGGAAACTTAGAAACAAGCCAATCGAAGGAAACTTAGAACCAGGCCAATCGAAGGAAACTTAGAAGCATCATTTGAAAAATTTCCTTGTCTTTAGGCAAAGGTTTGTAACCACCTATGCAAGAGGAAAATCTTGGAATAATATGAGAGGGAAAATTTTGGGGTGCAACACCTAAAATTTGGCGCTCCAAAGAAAAATAAGCATATTAGTTAGTCCAAGATTTTGAAAAGGTGTAGTTTGATAAATAAACTCACATATTTTATAGGTGTGGTATAACATACAAGCCCCAAATATCCATCACTTCCACCATCAATAATTTCAAAATCCAATGCAATTGTTTTAGGATATCGATCATCATTGTTTTCATCAGAAGTCTAGAAAGCTGATTTTGAATATATCAGTCTGCAATCCATTGACTGCAAGGTATAATGAATACAAAAAAGAAACTAAAAGATTTTCCATTGTCATTATCAAAGTCGATCCTAAAGGTGTCCCTTCAGGAACATCCAAGCCTAAAAATATTGGTCTCATAGAATAGTGTTGTCCAATGAACTCACTGCAAAATGAAGTGAAGAGGACACACAAAATGATACAGACAAAGAAAAGTTCGTCGATCAGATTTCCATTTTACTGGCCCAAATAACATATTATTGTTGGCCTTATTACAAAGAAGGTAACAACCAAAATTGCACCTATGGATAGAAGGATCCATAGTAGTGCCAACATACTCTTATTACTATGTTTAACTTGCAATATTACAAAAATAAGTGTTATCATAGGGAGACAAACAACATTGGTAAACATCATAAATGATAATTCTAGACGGTCAACATTGATGTTTAGGATTTTAATCTCTGTTAGTATGACTGGTATGCTGATGAATACCATAAAGCTTTACGAGATGGGTATTAATGGGAGAGCATCCGCGAGGATTTTGTCCATGGTAGCAGAAATGGTAAATGCAAAGGATATTCCAAGAGGGATTACAAATGCAAATTTGAATACAGAAATAACAATTGTGATGGATTGTTTTTCTATTTTCAGCATTGTTGTAGTATCCATCTTTACATAACATATGAAGTAGAAGAAATTAAGGCAGAAAGTTGCTACTGTGTCAAGTATTAGACAACCTTTCATAGGGAATAATATGCTTATCACCATGTCTTTGTGCCCCAAAATTGATGGACTAAATAACAATCCTCCTTATATAGGTATTAAGAATGTTAGTTAAATATAACCTCTTTTTAACACACTCTTAAACATGATTCCTAAACTAAAATTCATCACATTACGATAGAACGTTATAACAAATAAGGTGAAACATTTTGTGTAGCACCGACATGGACAATTGTGATTATCTAATTATATAATTGATGGAATATAAAAAGCTTACAAGAATTTGAGATATAAGGGAGGTTTGTTCTAGTGGTCTGAGACAAGCATCTAAAAGTAAATAAATTTTGATTTACCCAATCATTATCTCTTTGAAGGCTGCAACTCAAAATCATCCAGCAACTCAGAATATACTTTGAAATCATCCTCTGATAAGTTGTTATCCTGCAGAGATTTTTGCAGAGAATGGAAACTATTAGTCGTGAAAGTCGTTTTAGAAAGAGAAAGAGGAGAAATATTATTATTAGAAAGTTTTAGTTACTCTGGATCTTGACTTGTTGGCATTGTAAGGAGTTAAGAATGGATTAAGATCTTTGAGTAATAGATCATCCGCCATGTCCTCGGAGCTAAAATCCTGCATGAGTCGCTTAAGAAAATTTAAGAATATTCTATGATCACTAATTTCGAACTTCAATTAAGTTCTAATTTTACTTAAGAGTTTGAGGTATCTTCCCGGCCATGTGGTGGCGGTGTTCTTGGAGAGATTCCATAACCTTGGAAGCCAATTTCGCTGAATACTTATCATTATTGACCTATCAAGCAAATAAACAACAATAAATAAACACTTCTTTATGTATTTTGAAAGCCAGTACTCGAAATTTTCTTGGTGAAGTGAAAGACTTGAATTTATAATTCTGCAAGATCCTCGACGAAGCTCAGAAGCTGACCAGTGAGAGATGAGACATGTTGTTAGAGATGGAATGACTTGTTTAGCTAAAAACGCAAATGCACAAGTTGTTTTTTCTAAAAACTCAAATACACCAATTGTATATACTAACTATTTTGCACGGTAACTCATAGATATTGAACCTTATGCAGATCCACTAACTTATAGAGTCGCTGCACCAACTTGCTGTTCGACTCATCTATACCAGGAACCACAGTTGTAAGCCAAGAAATCCCTTCAACTTCGAAGTTTCCTAGAGCTAAACTCTGAAAATAAAAGAGAGTGCATTCAAGCAAACGAAATATCAGAGAAATTAAAATGGTGAGACTTGTGTTTCTACAAATTTACACATTAAATAATTCCATCAAATAGATGCACACAACAAATAAAGCTTCAAAAAAACAGAAACAGGAAATTAAATTTAAGCAACTAATAATAACACATAAGGAAGAAAAATTACCGATCCAGAACGAAAGGCGTAGACATTGTCAGTGAGCAGCGTGATTTTATCAGATGCAAGAATTGACAAAATATACTCTTAAAATAGAGAAATCAAATCGAACATAATTAAGAAAATAACATAAAAAATCACCAATCAAATGGAAATTCTCTACTTACAGGTAGTAACATAACAAATTTCAACCACACTTTCATGTTTATATGGGCGAAATGAAGTGATTTAGATTAGGGTTTATGAATGAGGGTACCCGTGCTGGTTTGAGAATCGGCTCCAAGAATGACTTTGTCGTTGCAGGTAACACCGATAATGGTGGTTCTCATGGAATGAAGGGCATTGAAATTGACTTGATCCATGATTGATGGTAGATTTGCAACAAAAATGAAGAAGAAATAAGGTGTGTGACTCGGTGCCCTAGCCCGAGGTTGAATTGAATCGAAGGAAAAGTGTTGAAGCAAAGGGAAAAGGGTTTCAGATTTTTTTTTTTTAATCTGATGTTAGAAGAGAGTAAATGAGGAGGGTAGGGGAATGGTGACAAGGGAAAAAGAATTGAAGATGAGAGGGTGTGTTTTGGTGATCGTCACTTTTGATTGAATGGGAACAAAAATGTAACAAAAATAGAGGATAGGTATTTGAAGCAAAATATTTCCTCTCTTCTCAAGAAGCCATATGTCGACTTTTCTCCTCACAAGAAGCCAGATGTTGTGATTTTAGAGCAAAAGGACGAATTTGCCTTTTCGGATATATATGATTTTCTTATATTATAGATGCTGCACTTCTAAAAGTTATTAAAGTATTCTTTAAACATTTTTATTGTTTTCAATATATGTTGCAATTGTTCATTTTTGTTTTTTTATTAGAAATAATTTTACGTGAGTTGATAGAGTTTCATAAATAGTTTTCATAGAAAATAAGTCAGCACATTAATATGACGAGTTGAACTTATAATCTTCAATGTATTAGTTAACATTTTAGTAGTTGAGTTATCTTTTATAAGAATAATTGTTTAGTTTTAAGTAATCACAAATTGACTGGATGGAATAGTATAACTTATTGAAGAATGGAAAAACACAAGAAGGGGGAGGGGGTGAATTGGGGTTTTCAAAATTAAAGCAGTAGACATGTTGGTTACCCTGGTTTGTTTGAACTCAAACTACTCCAGTCCATCCGCCAAGGTGATTTCGCTTCTCTCAAATGAGGTCTTAATCCACTAATAGAAACTTGATTACACAAACACAATGACTAATGTCAATGTCTTCTTGAGTCTAAGCCACAATCTGGTTATCTCAAGGTATTACAAAATAAACCAAATTAAGAGTGTGTGAAAATATGTTTTCTTAACTAAACTATATCACAACAGTGATGTATACACAATTGAAAAGCACAAGATAAAACTGAATAAGAATATTTCTCTTTTGGTGCGCAATAGTGTTGTGTATGATTTCTTCTTCAAGTCTTCTTTATATAGGAGATGCATGAGAGACATGAGAAGATGCTTTTAGAAGGTTGATAAAGTGCAGTTAATGTTTTATTTCCAAAAATAGGGATCTTTTCTTGATTCAGTCGTTACTTTTGATTTGCAATGAATAAATTGTAACACTTCAGAACATGCTTTCTTGGGATCATATAAGAATATGAATATTATCGTTGATACTTCTTTTTCTCTTCCAGAACTTTACTTATCATAATATCATAGTTTTTGTTCGCAATGTTGGTGCATTCAGAAGTTGTAACATTAGAACTTCTTCATTTAAGCGTGTCACACGGATTTACTTCTAAGTAAGATGTGTTACAACAGAGCTTCAAAAATGAAACTTTCTCATCTTCTATGCTTCTTACATCAGAATTTCCATGCATATCAAAAAATATTATTAGAGAGCATATTTGTTCTTTATACATATCATGTGTTTGTTATCATCAAAATTCTTACGGGGATGTAGAATCAAACTATGTTCTAACAACCTCCCCCTTTTTGATGAAGACAAAGACTTGTATATTTTGATAGAATACTTAAGAACATAAAGATTTAATGTTTCCCCTGTGTTGGATACTCAGGTAAAGAAAAAAATACTTCCCTGAAGATGTTCTGATCAGAGCTTTGAGATGGAGGTTTTTTATGCGTCCACAACATAAGTTACTTTCAGAGGTTGCTTTTCTTTTTTTTTTCTTTCAGAGGATAAAAATGGAAGTTATGATATTCAAAATGTTTGAGACTGAGTCTCGATACTTTTATATTAAAAATATCTTACGTTCTTCCCCTTTTTGTCAAGAATTAAAAAGTAATAAAAACACATAAATAAAAAAGCATTTTGTATTCAAAAAGGGATCAAATTAAACAGAAGGAGGTAGATAACCAAAAGATATAAATAAGAAACAAATACTAGAAACAAAACAATTTATCAGAACTAAGGTTGAGGAGGTGGAAGTCGTGTGAATAAGGTTTCCAATAAACTCTTGATCTGATTGTTCGATTCCTCTTGTTTCCCAAGAATCCCCTTAATTTCCTTGCTAGTTTCATCCTACTTGTCTAACCTTTCTTTAAACACAACAGTTTATTTCTTCAACTCTTCTATATTTTTCAGCACAAGAGAAGATGAGGTTGTTTCAACAGAAGAGACCATATTCTCAGAGCTTACTGCAGCTGATTCTTTCTCAGGAGTTTCTTCGACTGCCTTGCCTTTGTTTTGGAACATGACCAGAGGAAGAGGTTTAGGAGATGGTTCATTAAACGCTGATGTTTGAGGGGCTTCCCAAGGGGTGTTATCCATCAGAAGGAGGGGTTTTTTCCCAGTGTCGTAGAACTTGATCCTTGAAAATTTTCAGGCGATCGCAAAAGTTCTGTCGAGCAATTTCATAGCTGAGATCCTTTAGCTTCATAGATTCGGAGTTAAACATTTTCTAAACTAATTCCAGTGAGAATCAGAAGTAGTTGGGTTGAGATTCTCCATGCAAGCTAGTTTAGGGAGTTAACCCATTCCTATATTTCTGTTTCAAAAATCAGCAAGGATTTACCAACATTTGCTTTGGATATTTTTGGTGTTGGTTTGGGAACAAAAATTTTCCAAGAGCTTGTGACAAGATTGTCCCAAGCTTCTAAATCAATGATTGGTGGTTGGGAGATGGAGGATCTGGGATGGAGAAGGTTTTTGATGTAGTTATGGGGATTATTGGTGGTTGAGAGATAGAGGGCAAGTGATGCCAGTGATGAATTTTGTGGTATCAGAGTCAAGATTTAGATTTTTGGTTTGGGGAGCATCAAACAGTGGATCAAATTGATCAATATCAGAGAGAACTTGTGCAAGTTCTGGATGAGTTTGATCAAAATGGGTAGAAGATGGATTAATAAGAGGATTAGTTAGAGGTATTGAAGTGTTAACATCTAGGTCAAAATCATCAAGGGTTTGAGGAGATGGATCTTTTGTGGGCTTTGGAGAAGAGGGGTTTTCATATGTTGATAAAAATATTGATTCAATAACAGAAATAAAAGACAAATTACCTTTCTTTTTGGCAGCTTTGAGGGTCTTTTGAGAAGTTCCTTCTCCAGCTGCTTTCCTTTTTCTTGATTTTCTGGGAGCAACTTCCAGAGTTTGTTGCCTTAGATCAAGAATGTTCACATCTAGGATTGTACCATCACTCTTGCAGGTTTCCAGATACCTAAGAATAATTTCTGGAGATGAGTCTGCTTGAGTGAAGAGAGGAAAATCCTTCAGAGGCACTCTTCGGGTGGTGATGACTTCCTTGGTGGTGATTATTGGGTCCTTTTTAATAGTTTCAATAATCTTCACCTTCTTCATATTTTTAGCGTTTAGAGGCTTTCCAGCACAAGCTTCCAGAACATTAGCTTGTTGAGCCTCAGTCAGATGTTCTATCAGTCTATTTTATGTCAAAATATCTGAGATGAGTCTTCCCAGAGGGATCCAATCTCTCTTTGTTCTTTCTTCTTCTCTTGTTTCTTTTACACTAGTCTTTAGATGGTTGAACATAAGATATGGAAGATGAACTTTAGATTTGGTGGTGATGAAGTACATAAGGTACTGCTGATCTATGTTGATGTAGTCTATAGAGATGGTAGGCTTCTTGTGATTGATACATACCAAAATTATTTTAGACCAAATTTTGTGATAATCCTTCAGATCTTTGATTTTGTTGGATGGTTGGCTAGAAGTAAAAATTTCCTTTGAGACCATGGTTAGGTCGGGACTTTTTTCTTCCAAATCAGTGCATCGAATACCGCCTTTGTCGTGACTTATGAGTTTCCCAATGAGATCTTCAGTGATGATGATCTTCTTTCCCCTAACGTAGGACGTTACCTGATGTTTTGAAGTTATGGCATGGATATAGAATTCTTTTACTAGTTTTGGAAAAAGTGGACCTATGAGATGATCAAAATATTTCCCCCATCCTTGGAACTCAACATCAGGGGTTAAGTCATACCCATTTTCTTTCATGCTAACGAAATCGATAATAAGCTCACAAAGAACTTCCAGAGAATCAATTGGTGTGAGAAGCATTCTTGATGGTTTGACGTACCTTTCTTCATTTGAGGAGGAAGATCCAGGAATGATTTTAGAAACTTGAGGAATTTGTTGAGAGGAATCCATTTGTTCACAGACTCTTTTAGGGTTTTTGAAAAAAGAATCGATGAAGAGATAAAAGTGAGTGAGAGTGAATATGTGATAGTGTTTATGAGCGGGGGGAGTATAAATAGCTAACGAAAGAGAAAGTAAGAGATTTGATTTAAATGAAAAAGAATTTAAAAAAATTATTACGAGCATTTAATGATTTATGAAAAGAGGGATAGCAAAGATATGGAACAATTACCGATTTGACTCACGCCTCAATGTATTAACTTAATTGTTTCAGTCTCTTCATATTTTGAACATGTGTTCAGCCTTAGAGGGTGACCTTGCGTTTAGAGTTGACAAATGTTAATATTGTGAACTTCGTGCTTCTATCTTAGAAATCACACGGTTTTGGAGAATGTTCAAATCTTATGGATAATTCCTCTGTAGAGCTTTTGTTCTACTTTCTTATTTACCTCTACCTTTTCCAGAAACATGTTTTCCGAGTGTGCTAAGCTGCTTCTGGATTGTATATTCTGGAAGGATTTTTCAGAAGATATTGTAACATTTGTGATGTCTTTTTTGTATTTGGCTCAAGTTTTGAACATTTATTTTCTAAAGATCTGAGAACTTGCTTTAGAATCAAACTTGTTCATATGATTGTTACCAATGGTTCCAGAGCCAATAGTTTCTCCTTTCTAATTTCCTCTGAAACCTGCATATCCTCCATATTTAAATTCCAGGCTTTGGAACATATGATTTCTTCCTGTCATGTGTAGAGAGCATCCAGAGTCCAGGTTTTAAAACTGGTGTTTCAACCTTGTTGTTAAAGACATCTACAACATAAATGATTTTATACTTTGATACCTATATCTTTTTGGGTCCTTATTTGTTAGAGTTTCCAAAATTCTGTTTGAATTTTGGTTTTGTAGAGAAAGCATTGCTAGTATATTTTATATCATGTGTATGTCCATATGTAAAGTGTGAATAGTGATGTGTGTGTTTTATAACTATATCATCAGCTTTCTTTGGTTGAGATGTTTCTTCTACCCTTGGTTTCATATATCCTACACCTTTGACGCCATTTCTACTAACTACATAAATCATTGAAGCCATCTTGCTTCTATCAATGTTTTTAGCTATGATCATATTCTTTCATGATTGTATCAGAACTATTTGAAACTTCTGAAACAGTTTCTTTCTCATCTTTTTGTAATTCATTTTTGATAACGTAGTTTTTATTTTCAAGTTTAGAAATGGTTTCTTTTAGCTCAGAGTTTTCTGTTTTTAGTTTCTTAATTTCTTCAGAGTCAAATACTAGATCTTATTTTAGGTTCTTGTTTTTGACTCAAAGTTGTTGATATCCTTCAATAATTTCTGACAGACTATCTTCTAATTGAGATCTAGAAAAGTTAGAGAATACCTCTTATGCTTCTGATTCTGATTCATATGAACTAGAGTCATCTGATAAGTTGGCCATTAAGGCTATATTGGTCTGTTCATCTTCTGATTCTATTTCAACTTCAGAAGATTCAGAGTCATCCCACGTTTCCATAAGACTTTTCTTCTTTTCTTTGGAGAACTTCGTCTTAGGATTTTATTTCTGAAAACTTGGACAATCACTTTTGTAATGACCTTGTTCTTTGCATTCGTAGCATACAATATCTTTGTTGCTAGATTTTTTGTATCCAGAAAATGATTCAGAGTGATTTCCTGTTCTTCTGGGGTTTCTAAACTTCCTCTGTCTGTGCTTCCATAGCTGATTGACTCTTTTGGATAGAAGAGATAGTTCGTCTTCTTCTAACGAGGATTCATTAGAGTTTTCTTCTTTTTCCTGAAAATTTTTAGGTTCATACTTATTAGATTTAAGAGCGAGAGACTTACCTTTCTTCTGGGGCTCATCTTCTTCTAGTTATATCTCATGACTTTTCAAAGAGATAATAAGTTATTCAAGAGATATATTGTTCAGATATTTGGAAAGCTTTAAGGCTGTGACCATGGGTCTCCATATCTTGGGTAAGCTTCTGATGATTTTCTTTACATGATCTGTTGTGGAATACCCTTTCCTTTGTCAAGAACTTTCAATCCAACAACTAGAGTTTGAAACCTTAAGAACATTGTCTTGATAGTTTCTTCTTCTTACATTTTGAAAGCTTCGTACTTCTGGATGAGTGCAAGAGCTTTGGTCTCTTTGACTTGTGTTTTATCTTTGTGATTCATTATTAGAGAGCCAAACATGTTTTTAGCAGAATCTCTGTTTGTGATCTTTTCATACTCAGTATATGAGATAACGCTCAACAATTGTTCTGGCTTTGTGATGGTTTCTGAATTCTTTCTTTTGTTGATGTGACATTTCCTTTCTACCATTCTTATGATTATTTTCATCATTATGATGAACGTAGCCATCAATCACCATATCCCAGAGATCAGCATCATGAGCTAGAAAGAAACTTTCGATTATGTCTTTCCAATAATCAAAATTTTCACCGTCAAACATTGGGGGTCTGCCGCTGATTCTGTCTTTATCAACATTGTTGTTCGGAATTGGTTCCACCGTACTGTTTTTCTTGCTAGGATCTTTTTCTGACACGGTTAAGTGTTTGCACCCAGAACCAGGCGCTCTGATGCCAATTAAAGAATGGAAAAACACTAGAAGAGGGTTTGAATTGTGGTTTTCAAAATTAAAGCAGTAGACATGTTGGTTATCCTGGTTTTTTTAAACTCAAACTACTCCAGTCCACCTGCCAAGGTAATTTCGCCTCTCTCAAACGAGGTCTTAATCCACTAATCAAAACTTGATTACAAAAACACAATTATTATTGTCAATGTCTTCTTGAGTCTAAACCACAACCCGATTTTCTTAAGGTATTACAAAATAAACCAAATTAAGAGTTTGTACAAATATGTTTTCTTAATAAAACTATATCACAACAGTGATGTATACACAATTGAAAGGCATAAGATAAAACTGAATACGAATATTTTTCTTTTGGAGCGCAGTAATGTTGTGTACGATTTCTTCTTCAAGTCTTCCTTATATAGGCGATGCATGAGAGACATGCGGAGATGCTTTTAGAAGGTTGATAAAGTGAAGTTAATTTTCTTTCCAAAAATAGGGATCTTGTCTTGATTCAGCCGTTAATTTTTATTTGCAATGAATAAATTCTAATATCTTACTTTTGATTCAGCCGTTGAGACTTCTTTTATTCTTCCAGAACTTTACTTATCAGAATATCAAAGTTTTTGTTTGCAGCGCTGGTGCATTCAGAAGTTGTAACATTAGAACTTCTTCATTTATGCGTGTCACACAAATTTGCTTCTAAGTAAGATGTGTCACAACAGAGCTTCAAAAATGAAACTTTCTCATCTTCTATGCTTCTTACATTAGAATTTCCATGCATATCAAAAAACATTATTAGAGAGAATATTTGTTCTTTATATATATATATATATATATATATATATATATATATATATATATATATATATATATTGTAATACGGTGGGAGAACTATTTTTTTTTTGTTTTATCCAAATGTACGGATAACAAGAGTCTCCACTGACTTTTCTTTTATCCAATATTTAGGAAAGGTGAAAAGAACAGGAAATACTTTTGATAGATTTTGAGTTTGGGGGGTAAGTTATGAAAAAGGAAGGTGTTAGCATCCTTTTCACCCGTAGTTATCTACGGGCTCTTAATTACTTAGCTCACTTTGAAAAAACTTGCTTTGTGTGTGTGATTTGAAAATATTTTGAAATGCCAATGTAAGGCTAACTTTATAATGATTCTTGTATCAGTCCTCAAGAATGTATATAAAGTGTTTTTGAAAATATTTGTTTGAAAGTGATGTGAAAAAGTATTGTTTGTGAAAAAGGTTGTGAGCAAGCAATTAGGAGTTATTACCCACTAAAGTCTTTCTTGTTATTTTCATTCTCCTTTAGAGATAGTATTAACCATACCATTAGTTAGTAGGTAATCCTATTTACTGGATGTGAATGGACATGCGTAGAGTCATCGTATTATCATCGAAGGCAACATATAAGGATAGTTTATCAATTGTATCGGAGGAACTATCATCATTTTGTAGGCAACTCGAAGGGTCGTCGAGGGGCTGTGATATTTATTCGAAGGGACTATGAAGATTTGATCGAGGGTCTTTTGCTAAAGTATCCCTACTTTTGAGGGACATGACCATGTATCCGTAAGGCAATAAGAGAGGTTATCCTAGAGGTGCAAGTGTGAAGTGTGTGTTTGTTTTCAGTTATTTATCTTAGGAATTGGGATTTCTACATTGTTTTTAGTCTTGCCATGAAAACCCTAGTTACTAACAGTTAAATATGTAAAGTGAAGAATGTAAAACCTAAGCTATTACATGGCTTTAAAAGAGATACATAGGTATAAAAATTTGCAGGAAAGTAAACCTACGCTATTACATCCTCGGAGCAGATACATAATTAGAAGAAAACAATGTGGGAATATAAATCTAAGCTATTACATCGATAGTGCGACCTATACATTTTTTTCTAAGAAAATTAAATAGTAAAAAGAAAATAAGAAAAATATTAGAAAAATATTTAAAGACCTAAAGTTCTAAATGTTAATGTTTTTGGTGTTTTTGTAGAAAATAATTTAATTGTTAATAAATAGTAATTAAACCTAAATTCTAATTGATTTTAATATTAAAAACTTATTTAATTAATTAGTAAATAAAAATATATTAAAAAATTTAATTACTCATTAAAAACCCTAATTCTAATTTGTTATAGTTTTGAAAAAATTAGGTTTGTTAATGGTTAATTAAAGAGGAATTAATTAAGAAAAAGAAAGAAAACTAGGGGTAATAGAAAATAAGAAGAAAAAAACCAATTGCATGAGGTGGGTGTTGAACCCACGCCATTGAAGTCACAAGTTTTCCTTCTTACCACTGCGCCAACGCTGTGTTTGTGTTATAGAATGGGAAGCACTCAATATATTATAACCCTGCGCGTTAGTTTGGAAAAAAAATAATTTGCAAAACGTAGGGATCGAACCCATGCCTCTTATGTTACATGCCTCCATCTCCAACAATCTGCGCTACACTGTCTTTTTGTTATTAAAACACAAATCAATCATTATATAATAAAATGATTGGACTAAAGAAGCGTCGGAGCCCTAGCTCCGGTCATCTTCTCCGGTGAGCCAAAATCTCAACCTATAAAAAATACGCGAGTTAGATCATAACAGGGATCCTATCCCCCTAATTTGACCCTTGTGAATCCAATTGTTGTTTTAGTTTTTCCTGAAAATGAATGTAGAGTGAGTTTCGAAGAAAATATTCCAAACTGTCCTAACAATGGAAACTCATCATCCCTGCGTCAAAGCTTACAAGTAATGGGATCAAAAAAGTTCTAAACATGATTATGAACATGTATGTATGCATCAAATCATTCAATAACGTGCATATTAAAAATTTGAATTTCACAAAAATTACCAAACCGGTGCTATTGAGATATGATGTTCTGACGTGCTTCAAGCTTCAACGATGGTTGGGATGAATTCCTGGGGACTTCAGGAGGCTGATGGAATGCTTGAAACAGATTGAAAGAGGCTGGAGATAAGGGTTTTGAGTTTCCCTAGTTTCTTGAAATTTTGAGATTTTAGGGTGTGCTCTTGAGGAAGCTTTTCGTGTCCCTCTTGGTCTAAATGTGTTTAATATATATAATGCTTGGATTAGGTCAACAAAAGTGAGATCAATCTTTTGTATTTCATGATCAAATATTTGATTGGAATTTTGCATGAAAACTTTCCTTTTTAGGCCAATCATGTGCCAATCATCTCTACACGTTTTTGCTAAGTTGTCATGAGCTTTTTGGGACTCAAATTTGATCAAAACAAAAGCCTACACACCTAAGTCCATTAGTTTTATATTTTATTTGATTTATTTTGAATTTAAATGAATAAAATCAAAATAAAAAAAAATAAAAATCACAAAGATACATGAATGAATTTAGGGGTCCCTTATGAGGTCATGAACATGTTTGAACCTAAAAACTTAGGCCCACTAGCGCAAAAATCCAAGTTTGCCTAATTTGAACTTAATGCATTTTCTCAAAATTGCTCAACATGCACAACTCATAACTCTCTCAATTTTTGTCATATGAAGGTGATCTCAGACTTTTTGGAAATCTCAAGATATCTCATACAACTTCCATGTCGGTCATTTTTCATTTAAAGTCTTTAACTTGATATAAATTGCTTTAACAAAAAATGTCTTTTTGTTGACTTTTAAGATGACCTATAATGTTTTGGCTCATATCTCTCAAATGAAGTATTTTTTTCCTTGAGCATAGACAGACAAAGTTGTAGAGAATCAAATTTCCTTCAAGATAGACTTTGGTTGAGGAATTTCTGATGAAGTATGTGAAAGTTGTGCTTGGTCAAAGTTTAGTTGACTTCTCCTAAAGAAAACCCTAATTTAGCAACTTTTGATGAATTTGAGTTTTCTTGATGAATCAAGATCAACCCTTGATCAAATGATGAATGTGACTTCAAAATCTTGATGTTGACCAAAAATATTGAAGTTTGATTGTAAATTGGTCAAAATTGACTTTTTGTCCAATACAATTGAATTTTAATCATCTGACTAATTGAATGAGCAAATTTGTGATGTAAGACTTGAAACTTGATATGAGGATACCTCGAGACATATGAGAAACCATGAAGTACACTTGAGACATTCGAAGTCCAATTTCCTTTGAGAAAAACAAAACCCTAGTTATAGGTCAATTGTTTAGGATGAGAGTTTGTCTGATCAACTCTTAAATAGTCTTGAGTGTTTGAGAATCCTAGGAGCATGAGAAAACCTATTGAAATAATTTATCTTAAAAATGAAAGAAAAATGAATATAAATTCTCGATCAAAAATCAAACTGTATTTATTTATGTTTATATATCAATATAAATAAATTTTTTATATTTATAAATTAGTAATTTTTTAAAACATAACCACAAATTATTATTTCTTTTTATAAAAATTAATTGTTTTCATAAATTAAACAAAACCTTTCAAAACTCTTCGTTTAGAAACTTGCCAAATTTATCTTTTAAATCATCACATTAAACCATATTACTTAAAAAAAAACGATTCATCCAAACAAACTCTTATTAGACTGCTTGTTAATTTCAAGTTCTTCTTTAATTCTTTATCGTACAAGATTTGTTTCACATGCATAATGTGAAGACAAAGTTATCAAATAGTAGGTCCAACTAAAAAGATCTTACCAAGAACAAAACAAAAAAACAGTGTCACCATTGAGATTAAAATAAATAAAAAATTATATATTAATCCTCACGCAACTATCTATTTATCTTATTATTATTTTTTTGCATTTTAGTAAAGTACATTCAATATATATATATATATATATATATATATATATATATATATATATATATATATATATATATATATATATATATATATATATATATATATATATATATATATATATATATAAAAGAAAAAAGGAATTGAAGTTGAGAGAAAGATAGTGAGTGATTTGTTTGTTTGTTTCAACTTTTGGTTAGTTAAGATATTGTTTGATCGTATGAAAAGACTTCAAAGCAACTTGAGCATGACTTGGAAATTAATTAAATAATCGATTTTAAAAATAAATTGAAGTTGCTCATTTGTCTTCTCACCTTTAAAAGATAAGGATGTGATTGTGATTGAAATTGTGGTCCACAGCTCATATACTTCATTTTTGTTTTTGTTTTATTTGTATCTTTTTACATTTTGTCTTTTTTGGAGTGAAACTATGAAGCTATTGTATTATTCATGTCGTATATATGGATCATAGTTATTGGTTTAACATTATTCTAGGTTTTATATGATATAAAATAAAAGAAATTAAGAATGTCAATGATGTGCTGGATAAAAAGTTCAATGTAGGTACACCATATTTTAATAATACGTTTGTTTTATAGTCCATTATGGTTTGCCATCTAATAAAACTTTCACTATTGAAGTTGTTTTCAAAATAAGTTTTAAAATTGTATTTTAAATTGTTTTCAAAATTGATCTTTGTGATTGTTATTTTTTCTTTCTTTTAAAACCAGTATCTAATTGTTTTTTAAAAATTATAAAACTTGTTGATGATAATACTTTTAACATATTTCAAAATTTTGGTAATGATATTTTTTTCTTAAAATATTCTTTATGCTAGAATATTATATGTTTCGGTTTTATGTATCATGAGTTTGAAGGAATATGTTAGACAACAGTCAATTAGTTTATGTTAATAGATTGTTTATATTTTTAAACTTCTAGCAACTTACTAGAAGAGGAATATCGAGACTATTACATGAGTGAATGTGATAAATGCAGTGTTTGAATAGTCATGGCGGTAAAGAAAAAATTGAAATTGTATTAAATTAAGTTAATCGTTTATACAATAAGAGAGATGCATATATAACCTACTGTATTAGGTTGGTTAAAACAAAAGCCCAAACACACTAATACAAAGTCCAATAGAATAATAATCATATACATATAATACCCCCATATAAGTTTGAGATAAATTGAGTGAAGTCCAAGCTTAATAATGTTCGAGATAAACAGTTTGCCATCCAAAAGTTTGGTAAAAACATATGCAAGCTGTTGAGAATAAGCGACAAGAAGGAGATGAAATAGGTGTTGGTTTAATTTCTCACAGACCAAATGACAATCTAAATAAATGTGTTTTGTTCATTCATGGAAAGAAGAATTGCTAGCAATGTGTCTTGTAGAGGCATTATTGCAATATAACAAGGCAGGTTGTTTGAATGAGACGAGCACTTCTTTAAGGATGTTGGAGAGCCCTTGCTGTTTGCATACAGTTGAAGCCATGAAGCGATATTCTGTCTCAGTGGAGCTTCTTGAAACCGCGGGTTGCTTTTTGAATTTCTACGAGATTAAAGAGTCTTTGAGGTATATGTAGAAGTCGGTGATAGATTTGTGTGTTTCAGGGCATGTTTCCCAATCTGAGTCTGAGAAAGCCTTGAGATGTAGTGTAGAAGTGTTGGGGAAGAATAGGCCTGGCTAGATGAATTTTTGAGGTAGCAAATGGGAAAAATAGCAAGTGTATTATTTTTGCCTTACAGTAATAATGGGAAATTCCCCGAATGTCGATCTCAAGGATTGCATGCAATTATTGAGTTCAATTCATATTTAATTACAAAAACTTAATTTAAGGTTTTGGTTTTGATATTGCCACTTAGCAGAAATAAAAAATAAGCAGAATGTAAATTAGGGCCTTTTCACTGATATGAGGAGCATGCTAGGGTATGGTGTATAATTTGACTTGTAACAACCTTGAATCCTAATCTCTTCAACAAGTTGATATCCTTCAATTACAAGCCTTTTAGATTATCTTCCCCTAAGTCCTTAGTGGGAAAATCTTTAACCATCCATCCTAAATCCCAAGTCCTTAGAGATATCTGATGGAGTCAAGCTTTATTTTATCAAGAGTTAACTCTGATAACTATAGGGTATCCCTAATCCTAAGTGATATCTATTATAACCTAATTATACAAAAACCTTAACAACCACGGTGCAACTGGTTGTTAACTGTAAATCAATTCTAATTTGTCCGATCAGGAAGGCATAAAAACAATGTACAATTAAATTGAATAGAGAAGACTATTGTATTAAAAAAATTCGGGAATCAAAATCGTTTAGAGATGCAAACCAGGGACACCCCCTAGCATTAGGGGGTTTAGCTACTCATATTGTTCAAAATAATCACAAGACAAAATATAGACATTACAAGGATTGGGATGAACTTTGATCTTCAACTGCTTCCGCGCATGAAAATCTTCCGCTCTCTAAAAACCTTGATGTCTCTAATCTTCACTCGTGTAAAACTATTCTTTCCTTCAACACAAGGTCAAAAAGTATTATAAACCTAATAAGGGTTTTCACTACTAACTCAAACTGGGTCGGAAACATAAACCAGGCCCGTAAAACGACCTGAAACAACTAATTTTCTAAAGTCTGCAACTTTAATGAACTTTTCGAGGCTTTTATAATCTGAATCAACTTCTGACTTCAAAATGAAAGTTGTAGCTCTTTCTCTCATATTTCCAACGAATATTAGAACATGTCGATCTGATTCTCGTAGCTCCAATTATGGAATTTTTAGTGAAAACTGATCAATTAGCGCATTGTCTGACACGGCCCGTGTCAGGTGACACGTTGGCCATGTCAGGTTTCCTGAAGCGTGCCAGAAACTTTTCCGAAACTCAGAATTTTTCACACTGATTTGTCCCGATTTATTTTTGTGAACCTGAAAACAGTAAAACACACAACCAACGCATAAAAAGTGGTAAAATGAAATAAAACACTTGATAATAAAAAGAAAAGATAATTAAAATTAATGGTAAATAAATGTGTAAAAACCATTGATTAAATTCCCCCAAACTTAAATTGTTGCTTGACCTCGAGCAACAATTACAAGAGCTCGTGAAATTCGTTGTATAACGATACTCATCCGTGAGATATCCGTTCACATTGATCAAAAGGCAGTCCGTCTAATGTTCACATGACGCAAGGAGTTTGTGTAAGAATATTTTAATCTCTAGCTTCCTCTTTGCATACCTCTCTAACTACGCTTTGTACTTAAGTCTCTTTTCGATATTCCTTCTTTTTCATTCAGACATTCAAATTAAGGCAATGAGAATTATTATGATCATCACATGCACAAGACTAATCAAGAATTTTTGGTTTAGGCACCAAATAAGCAGCATTGGCTACTTTTAATTATCGATGAAATTTTCAAACTTTGCAGTTATATATTGTCCTTTTGGACGACGTTTGGGGATCAACCCCTTTGGGTTGAATAACTGGGTGAAGGCTACCCAACTTAGTGAGTCAATTTCCTTTTACCACCTTTTCATCATTTGGTGCCAAATTTATTTATTTCTCCATCAATCATGCATGCATGTGAATCTATATTATGCTAGACTGTAAAGATAAACTACTTCAGGAGTACTTATCAGGCTTCAAGCACTATGGTACAAACCTACACGTTAGACTCGTATGATTGTCACATTATTTCAAACTTCCTACCTCCAAACAATCATCCATTTATCTCTATATACTTTTCCGATTTCTTTGAATTACAAGCTCTTGTGCAAACCAAAACAAAAAATTTTGGTAAAAATTTGGAAGGACTTTAACTCATGGATTTATACAGTAATTAACATAAAACCAACAAATAACTCGAAAAGAAAAGAAGTAACCCCCCCCCCCCCCAAACTTGAACTAAACATTGACCCTAATGTTTCAGAACATGCTCGAGGAAGGTGACTCACAGAAGATAATGCAACACCAACTGCTGCCTCCTAGCTTTCACCAGTAAGGCTCCCTTTTTATTACATGTAGACAAAACGAAACAAACACAAAAAGAAAAATTAAGTTATTAAAAGCGTGGGTTGCCTCCCATGAAGCACTTCGTTTAACGCTGCATGGCTCGACGGTTCATTCCCTTGTTAGGGTGGCATATATGAAACAAATAACACATCATCTTTCTTCTTTATTTTGTTTGGTAGCAATCCCATAAATTTAAAGTAATGATGAGGTTGCTTCCAAATCATTTTCAGTTTAATTTTATTGAACAAGGCATATATGACATCCAATACTTTGTCAATTTCTTGTCTTTCATCAGCCTTGTTGTGAAAATAATTTTTAGGGAGACTCTTTTGTTGAAGATTTTCTGGTTGGATGTCCACATCTTCACAAATTGTGAAATTTGTAATTTTATCCAAAACTAGATCATCTTCAAGTTTCCTTATTTCTTCTTTCCCATATTTCTTGTTTATCTCAAATTCTTTTATTCTTACTGCATCTTTGTCATCTGATGTTATGCATTCTTCTTCTGGTTTCACATATTTTTCTTCCAACTGTAACTTTCGCCACAGTCTTACATCCCTTCTATATGCTTTAAAATTTTCAATCGCCTATTCCAAAGTTAATCCTGAATCAGGCGACTAACATGCAGGAGATACAGGTGGCAATGTATCGAGATAATACATGACTACAACACTCAGACGCTTGGTTAGTAGCAAAGTGTGATGTGGTGGGAGAACTGACTTGAGGTTTTGCGTTTGTGTTTGCAAATGTTGCGGTTTAGCAAGAGCCGTCACCGACTTTTATTTTATCCAAAAGGAAAGGTAAAAAAGCACAGGAAAGACCTTTGAGATTGTTTTTGGGTTCGGGGGGTAGATTATGAAAAGGGAAGGTGCTAGCACCCTTTTCATCCATGGTTTTCCATGGGCTCTTAGTTACTTGTTTTAGATCACTTGATTTGCTTTTGCAATTGTTTGAAATGGTGCTTTGTATGGTTTTGAAAGTATTTTGAAAATAGGCCTTTGTTTAGGCAACCTTTTTAATGATTCTCGTTCTTGAGAATGTATACAAAGATGTTTTGTCTTTTGAAAAGTGTTTCAATGTTTTGAAAGTTGTTTGGAAATGTTTTGAAATGTATGTGTTTGTTTGAAAATAGCAAGGATGGTTTGCAAGTTTGATCAAGTAACTAGAAGCATCTACCTACTCAAAAGTCTTTCTTGTACATTTTTATTCCTTTGACATTGTTAACCTACCATTGTTTTGGTAGATAACCCTATCTTTGGATGTTAAACGGGACGGGCGTGGGTCATCGTATGACCATGATAACAATATTGCCAAGTATCTTTAGCAAGTTTTGAGGGACCAAGATCATTTGTTTTTTAGGCAACCAAGATAGCGTCATCGAGGGACTATGATCTTTTTGTTTTGTTTTGTTTTGCCAAGATACCTAGCATGCATACCATGGCCATGTTTTAAGGCAACCAAGTGGGTGAAACCCTAGAGATGATTTTGTGCAATGTGTTGTCATTTTACATGCATTTTGTTTGTCTTGAATTAGGTCATGCTATTTGTTTGATTTTGTCTTATCATACAAACCCTAGTTTTTACTAAACATGCATATAATGCGATAAATTGCGTAAAGTAAATCTAAACTATTACAACAATATTATGGGAGGGGGGATACAAGTTTGAATGGGAAATATTGCACAAAAAATAAACCCTAAAATATTATTACAACCAAATTGAATTATTGCACATTAAATAAATAAACATACAATTATTTAAATATGCAAATAAAATGTATGGATGCAAAATGTTTTTGTATTTATTTTATGTATGTAAAAATAAAGTTATTTAAGTTCTAAAAATAAGAAAAAATAATAATATTATTTTTGAAAGGGGAAACCCTAATTTTTTGTGTAAAAGAAAATTATGTTTTCTATTTTCAATTTTATTCATTTTTTACAAGAAATAATAAATAAAATTATTTACAAATATTAACAAAAAATAAAATATGTATGGAAATAATATTGTATGTATGTGAATAATAAAAATAAAAAAATGGATAGTATTCTTTTATTATTTACAAATTATTTTAATAAAATGATTTCCATTAACTAAAATAAAACTATTTTATATATGAAAAAAAATAAGAATAAAATAAAAATTGCAAAAAATTAAGAAAATATTTTTGGGATTTTTTAATGTTCAAAAAAAATATTAAAGTTAATAAACATAAAAGAAATGAAAAAATATGCAAAATATAGAAAATGGGCCAAGGGGTGCAAAAAGGAAACAGGGGTGTGTGAAAAGAAACAGGCCCAAGGCGCCAGGCCCAGACAACCTTCATCCCTGACCTCCAGCTTCGTCCCAAAGGCGCGCTTCTGTGTTCAAATCCTGTTCTTGCTCATGCTTGCATAAAATCAAAAATTCATAACACAAAAAAGATAGCTCATGAACTCACGATTTCAATGATATTAAAGAACATGGCCTAACTCTAAAAGACCAAGGAGAATTTTAATGGCCCTAATTTTTTACCTAGTTTTTTCAGCATGTTCAACAATCAAATACTCTTAGCTCAGTTAATATAAATAGAAACTATGCATATGTACAACTCAAGCAAGTTAAAGACTACATTTTTGCTTCACAAATCGTGACCTAAGGATGCCTAAATAGAGAGATAGAAACTTGACAAATACCTTGTTCAGTTGAGTTTGGATATGGCAATGTAGGAACTTTGAGTGAGGCCTGAAGATCTTGTGAGCTTCCTTGAAGTTCCCTCAAGCTTCTCCAATGCTCAGCTTGCCTTGTAGATGCTTGAATCTCCCTGTAGAAGTCAACCTGCAAACCTTCAAAATGAAAATGGTGATCCTTAAAACAGGGGCTACAGTTGCAAGACAAAGGCCTGGAGAGTTTAGATAGGAGGTATGGAATGTGTTTGAAGCCTTGAAACAAAAAACGCACGAGCAAAATATGATTTGGCTTGAGTTTTGCAGAAGATGCCCTATTTGGGCAGAAAAATGGGATTTTGGTGTTTGAGAGTGTTTGAGATGTTAGCAATTTGTGTATTGGCTTGTTATAAGGTTCTGAGGTTGTGTAGAATAATGCCAAGGCTTCTCTTTATCATATGCACAAGCTTACATGACTTTTGCAAGTTTGCTTGCTTTTGAAGAAAATTGAAAGTGACAATGCCAAAGGCCTGTACAGGCTTGCTTGCTAGCTGCATAGGGTTGGTGTACTTTGTCTGATGTTTGTGGATCTTGTTTGCAACAAAAGATCGGGTCCATGGCTCAAGAAATGCAAAGTTGTAAAAGTCTTGCTTTATCAAAATGGTATTATGAACTTTATGCCATAAATGGATTAATTCAATGTACAATGCTCCAAAGATTAAAATAAAGCCATTGTCCACTGAATTAGCATTCAATTATGGAGTGTAGCAAGGATTAGGACCTGTAATACCAAGTACAAGCATGCTAGGATAGATTTTCAACTTGAACCATTGTGAAAAATGCCTTGAACAAAAGTGATAAATTGCCATTTTCATTTCTTCGATTCTTCCTAACCATAAATGATCTTGGAGAGTTCTTGGACATTTTGGAAAGCTTGTAACATGATCTAAAATCCATCTTTGAAATTAATTTTGAGATTCCTCTTGGAACTAGGTGAAAAGTTGCCATGAAGTTAGGTCAAAAATTTGCCTAAACTAGGGCAAAATTTCACTAAGTTAAAAAGTTTATGGACCCTTATTCACAAAATCATAACTTGAGATCCAAACATCTTTTTGGAAAACTTTGGTAATAAAAGTTGTAGATTTCATGGAAGACTACAACTTTCATGTTGGAAGTTTTCTTTGAATCCAATTGCATCATGGTTAAAAAGTTGTGAAAAGTTGGGAAAAAATAAGATTTTCCATAACTTAGAAAAATTCTAAGTTATGAAAAATTTCAAACTAAAACCCTAATTTGAAAAATTAGGTTTCTTGATCAACAAGTTTCACATTTTGACATATCTTGATGAATTATGACCCTTGGCACTTGATTTTGACCAAAAAGTCAAAGTTTGACTTTTCAGTGTACAGTTGATTTTTGATCAGTTTACTGCAAAATTCATCTGTCAATCCTATGCATTTCAGATCTTTTGAACCATGTGATTAGGTCAAGATGATGCCATTGATTCCTTGAGATCATGATTGAATCCAATTGGTCATTGGCTAGGTTAAAAATCAGAAATTTCCCTTTCTCAGTCAAAACCCTAATTTTGACCATTTTGCCCTTTTGATGATCTGATCAAATTTCTTGAGGAGTTGTGATCCAAACTTGATCAAATGGTACATATGAGCCTATAATGTTGTTGTGGATCAAAAATTATGAAGTTTGACTATAAATTGGCCATAGTTGACTTTTTCCCCAATACAGTTGATTTTTAGGTCAATTATCCAATTGACTGGGCAAAAATGTGATTCAAGGCTTGAAACTTGGTATGAACAAACTCAGGGGCCCAAGATGGTGTATGAAAGTCATATTAAGCATTGATGGTCCAAGAATCCTTGTGCAAATCCAAACCCTAATTTCAAGCTATCGGTGCAAGAGGAGGTCTTGAGCTGAGCAAACCATAATCCTGTCTTGAGTCCAAGAGGTCTTGTGAGGAAAATCTTGATAATATGAGAGGGAAAATTTTGGGGTACAACACAAAGTATAGAAGAATTCATGAAGCAAAAAATAATCTGACCCTCTTTTTTTCTTTCTTTTATAATATAATAAAATTCAAATAAAAAAAACTAAAACAAAATTTTAGTTGACGAGCAACAAAATTTTAATTGAACTCTATAATTTGGCAGTCCCCGACAACAGCGCCAAAAACTTGATGGGAAAAATAGCAAGTGTACTATTTTGTCCTTGCAGTAATATTGTGAAATTCCCCAAATGTCGATCTCAAGGACTGCACGCAATTATCGAGTTCAATTCACGTTTAATTAAACAAAAACTTAATTTGGGGTTTTGGTTTTGATATTGTCACTCAGCAAAAATAAAAAATAAGCAGAATGTAAATTAGGGCATTTTCACATATTTGAGGAGCATGCTAGGGTATGGTGTATAATTTTCCTTGTAACTACCTTGAATCTTGATCTCTTCAATAAGTTGATATCCTTCAATTACCAGCCCTTTAGATTATCTTTCCCTAAGTCCTTAGTGGGAAAATCTTTAACCATTCATCCTAAATCCTAAGTCCTTAGAGATATCTTATGGAGTTAAGCCTTTATTTTATCAAGAGTTAAATCCGGTAACTATTGGGTATCCCTAGTCCTACGTGATATTTACTATAACCTAATTATACAAAAACCTTAACGACCATGGTCCAGCTGGTTATTAACCGTAAATCAATCCTAATTTGTCTGACCAGGAAGGCATAAAAGCAATGTACAATTAAGTTGAATAGAGAATACTATTGTATTAAAGAAATTCAGGAATCAAAATCGTTTATAGATGCAAACCAGAGACACCCCCTAGCATTTGGGGGTTTAGCTACTCATATTGTTCAAAATAATCACAAGATAAAATATAGACATTACAAGGATTGAGATGAACTTTGATATTCAATTGCTTCCACGCATGAAAATCTTCCGCTCTCCGAAAACCTTGACTTCTCCAATATTTAGTCGTGTAAAACTATTCTTCCCTCCAACAAAAGGTCAAAAAGTCTTATAAACCAAATAAGAGTTTTCACTACTAACTCAAACTGGGTCGAAAACATAAACCAAGCCCGTAAAACGACTTGAAACAACTAAATTTCTAAAGTCTGCAACTTTAATGAATTTTTCGAGGCTTTTATATTCTGAATCAGCTTCTAACTTTAAAATGAAAGTTGTAGTTCTTTCTCTCATCTTTCCAACGAATATCAAAATGCATTAATTCGATTCTCGTAGCTCCAATTATGAATATTTTTAGTGAAAACTGATCAATTAGCGCATAGTCTGACACGACCCGTGTCAGGTGACTAAGGGTGGCTGTGTCAGGCCTCCTGAAGCATGTTGGAAACTTTTCTGAAACTCTGAATTTTGCACTCTTTCGCACTGATTTGTTATGATTTATTTCTGTGAACTTGAAAATAATAAAACACACAACCAACACATAAAATGTGGTAAAATGAAATAAAACACTTAACAATAAAAAGAAAAGAAAACTAAAATTAATGGTAAATAAATGTGTAAAAACCACTGATCAGTAGCGAAGAACACCAAGGGCAGAAGCGTAGTGTATGTCAGTTGGGCAACTCATATGTTAACAGATTTTTTAGACAAATTAAGCCATGTCTTGCCCTATGTTAATCAGGTAAATGAGTTGTCTGTGAGTGCAACTTCATTAATTAGATATTTTGCATTATGTCAAAACTCAAAAAGCTAGCATTTTAGTATGGTGGATAATATCCTTATGTCTTGTGGCACTCCCTTGCATTATAGGTCTTAGGAATCATCAAAAAGTACTTTAAAATTGTCCCAACACATTGAAAAATAGTTTCTGCATGTTTTTGCATTGCATGTATCGACACATTCGATTTTTAGATTGACATATGCAACTCAATTTTTAAGCATGTAAGCTTATGTAAGTCACAGGTCGACACATATATCCTTCAGGTCGACACATACTGAAAGAATTATGAAATTGTAGAAATTCTTATTTTATGTGTCGACACATCCAAATTTCAGGTCGACACATTCACTCACGTTTTAAATCCTGTAGCTACTGACTTGCTCAGGTCAACACATAAATTCTTTCAGGTCGACACATGCATCCTTTTGATGAAGTATGTGTCGACACATACGATTTTGAGGTTGACACATGAATTTTGTTTTGGTCAAATTTTCATTTTCTTTTATACCGAATTTGTCCTTCTTGCCCTAAACTTTTCCAAACTATAAATACTCATTCATGCATCATTTCTAACTCGATTTCCAATTGGTTTGGATTGAGTTCTTATAGGGGTATTCATTCGGAAAAACCATCAGGTTTGTCCTCTAAAATCATTTGTTGAACTGGGGGTTTTCATGCAAGATCGTGCGAGAAAGAACCATCCATGTGAAAAATCCCTCGGAGTGTTTGAAATCTTTTCAAGGAACCTTAGAGTGTTTGAAATATTTTTAAGGAAGTAGCAAGAATTGAATGATAGAATTAGTGATCTTATGTTGATAGTTTATAATCGGATTTACTCGAGTGAAAAATCCATTGGAGTGTTTGAAATCTTTGCGAGGAACCTTGGAGTGTTTGAAATATTTTCAAGGAAGTAACTTAAACGGCGAATAGGTTTCAGCTATCGGTCTTGGTCTTGTTGAAGATCAAAATAAGAGAATGGGTTGAATCAACATCAAACCGTTATGGTTTGTAGTATTGTTCTTGAACACTTTTCTTGTAATCATGATTTTCAAAGTAAGAAATTATCCAAATTCCAAATTTGGAATTGGCGGGATATGTAGCCATAGAGAGGATGATTGATGAACTTCGTAAACAAATCTTTGTGTCTCTTTTCTTTTATCACTTTTACTTGATTTAATATTTTTCAATAATTTTTTCAAATAGCATTGAGTAATTTATCTACGCGTAGGAATTTTCCGAAACTGTTTTTGTTTTGAATTGTGTGTTGAGTTCCTTATAATCACTTTTGATTATAAGTGCTTTTTCATATCAACACAATAAAAAGGGAAGTTTTGAAACTCTGATTGCATGCCAAGTGTTTGACAAATTGTTTTTCTTGTTAGACTTAAAGGAAATTTTAAATGTTCTATCTCTTACTCTCATTTACTCTATATGTATAATTTGTTGAATGTGTTATTTGATTGATCAATTTGTATATAATTTTTCTTTGATTGTTAAAGTTTAAAAGGCTTTGTTTATTAGCTTATAATCACTTTGATTGTAAGTGTTTTTTCATATCAACTAATCTCAAAGAAAATTTTGATAAATTGATTGCGCGCGACATATTCGATAAAGTGTCGAGCTATAATTTTTTAATATGATTTAATTTGAAATAGGAAACTATTGTGTTGAATACTAAACAGTTAACTGAGATATTATTATGTTGATTGTTTTATCATTATGATTAATTCCATATGGCTCATGCATATTCGAGTTTCGAATAACTAGGTTCGTTAAGACTACTATGTTTATCTAGGCCAAAATCCTTCAGCTCAACATTGTTTTTCAAATAAGTTTTAAATATTCATTTTGAAAGGTAATTTCTATTTAAAGATCTATTCACCCCTCTCTAGATCTGATGTCGTAGTCTAACATTGTCCAACCAGTCTGCGGTGTATTGTGGGATCTTGCAAAGGAGTTCCATCAGTTGTCTTAAGTCGAATATCACGAGCAATAGGTATGTTGGCAGGCATGCATCCAAGTAAACATGTGTTGACAAGCAAATCCATGGTGTATTTTTTTGACAGATATTGATGCAAGAATTTGTTCTTGCTATTTTAAGGCCTAAGAAATACTTTAAATTGCCAAGGAAATTGATGCAAAAATGATGATGTAGCATGTCTTTTGTTTGTTGAATGAAAGGTAAGTCATTTCCTGCAAGCAGAATATCGTCAACATAAATTAAGAGGAAAGTGAGTTGTCCTTGAGATTGATGTATGAATAGAGAATGATCATAGGAGCATTGTTTAAAGTTATTTGTGATTAAAACTTTAGAAAGCTTCTAAAACCATTGTCTACTAGACTATTTTAACCCGTAAATTGATTTGAGAAGTTTGCATACTTGATTTAGGGAAGAGGCTACAATTCCTTTAGGAAGAGACATATATACCTCTTCATCCAAATCACCATGCAAAAATGCATTATGCACATCCAGTTGGTGAATATATAAGTTCAAAGGGGAAGAAAGAGCAAGGAGTAATTTTATAGTTTTGAGCTTAGCAACAGATGAAAACATGTAAAAGAAGTCAATACCTTGGATTTGTTTGAAACATTGAGCCACTAATTAACCTAGATTTATGTCTCTCTATTGTGCCATCTGAGTGAAATTTGGTTTTATACACACACTTACAACCAATGGCTTTCTTACTTGGTGGTAAAGTAGTTTATTTCCATGTATGATTGTTTGTTAAGGCTTGTATTTCTGTTTCCATAGCCTTGACCCAATGAGGGTGAGCACTAACTTGCTTACAATAATTAGGATCACAAGCAGTAGTAATAGTAGAAATATAAGAGTAGTATGCAGGAGAAAGATGTGTGTATGAAACATATTTTGAAATGTCATAAAGACTGGAAGTAGGAGATGCATTACAAATAAAATCTTTTAAATATGAAGGTGCATATTTTTGTCTTATGGATTTTCTTATAAAAGTGATTTCAGGGGAATTTTTAGAATCAGAGGTTGGTGTAGCATTATTAAGAAGAGAGTTCATGTGGGTGGTAGGGAAAGATTGGGGGGGAATGGAAGGTGTACTATCAACTTGTGGAGTATCTTGAGTTGTAGCCAATTTGGGTTTAGGAGAGGTAGCAAGAGCATAAGTAGTACTGCCAGGTGAAGGTATGGGAATGATGTGGTAAAAAAGAAAGGGGTAAGGAGGACCTGTTTGTGGCACAAGATCAGGGTTGGTGAGATATTGAGGTTGGGGTGTGTAGGGAAAAATGTGTTCATGAAACACACAGTTCCTTAAAGTAAATATGGATCTTTTATCGAGGTCAAAGAGAAGATACCCCTTGATGCCCATAGTGAAACCTAAAATAAGGATTTGATGGCTCTAGAAGCTAGTTTGTCCCTATGTCTGGGAAGGGTGGAAGCATAAGCAAAACATCCAAAAGTTTTGAGGTTGGTGTAGGAGGGAAGTGTGTTAAAAAGAAGTTCAAAAGGGGTGTGGTTTTAAATTGTGGGATTGCAGAGCCTATTAGTTAAATATGTGGCATGACATAGAGCATAAGACCAAAAACATTTTGGCAAGTGGGCATGAAACAAAAGAGGTCTAGTGACATTAAGTAAGTGTCTATGTTTTCTTTCAACAATGGTTTTTTGTTGAGGTGTTTCAACATAATTCCTTTGATGAATGATACCTAAAGAGGCATAGTAAGAATGTGTAAGAAACTCAGACCCGTTATCACTTCTAATAACATTGATTTTACATGAAAATTGAGTTTGGTAGTAAGCAATAAAGTTTTGAATAATTTTTCTTATTTCGGATTTGTTAGTCATAAGGAAAGTCCATGTGTATCTAGTAAAATCATCATTTATATTTAATAAATATTTCAATCCATCCATGGGGCAATAGAGATAGGGCCAAAATATCCATATGGACTAAATCAAACTTATTAAGAGAAACAAAATTGCTAATAGGGAAAGGTAGTTTACATTGCTTGGATAAATGGCCAGTGTTACAAACATAAGATTTATTATACTTGATAAAGGAAAATTGTTGTGACATGATGTGTAAAATGTAACACCCCATTTAAATATTTAGTCGTTGTTTGTTTATTTTGAATCATTTTGGAATAATTAAGGGTAGGTAGGCATGGCTAAGGGTATGGGAGAGCTTAATTTAATTAGATAATTAGAATAAAAATTAGTCAGTAGTGTAATAATAATAATAATGTTGGTGAATGTTGGAATATACTATTGTTATTAATAAAAATATTACAAGATATATGGTATAATTATCACTAATAATATTATTATTAGTAATATCATAGTTATTATTATTATTATTACTATTATTATAGTTATTCCATTACTATTATTATTTAATTAGCATAAAACAATTATTAGAGGAATAGTATGAACATTTGGGAGAAAAGCTATTGTCACGTAGAAACAAAGAAAAGAGAAGAGAAGTAAAAAGTTAGGGCAAGAGAGATTTCACCATTTTTGAAGGTTCAAAGCTCTAAACTAAGGTAAGGGGGGAGAATGGATTCTCTAAATGATGACTCTAACATGAGAGGGTAGTGAGGGTTCCTTTCCCTTCTTAGATTATGTGCAAAATTGATGAATGTTCTTATTTGTTTGGATTTTCTGTTGTTTCTATGTGATTTTGTATGGAATTCATGATTACAATAAGGCCATGGATGTATTGTTATTGACGATTTTGATTTTGTAATGTTGTTCCATGAAATCCTAAATCTTGAAAATTATAGATCTAGGAAGATGATGAAAAATTGAGGATTTAGATGTAGGAATTCATTGTAGAATGATGGATTAAAAAAATTAGATTGATACTATAAGTTATTATGTGTAGAAACACTGTCTTGGACCCAAAATTGGAGGTTGAAAGTGCTCAAGACGAGTAGAAAACAAACTGGTGTGAATGCAGAAAATTCTGGAATAACAGACTGGCCATACACGTATGGTACGCGTATTGGGGGATGTTCCCAAGGGCCATACGTATATGGTACACGCCTTGTATCCAAGCCAACACAGCCAACTTCCTGAATGTGTATGATACGCGTATGAGTTGAAGGCAATACGCGTATGGACTAGCCAATATGCGTATGGAGATCTAGGAGGAGTTTTGGCAGAAAATTTCCCTCTGGTCGTACGCATATGGTACGCATATAAAGTTGGGAGCTGGAGCAGAACACGTATGGTACGTGTATGTGATGGGCGGAGGAAGAAGCCATACGCGTATGGGACATGGTCATACGCGTATGGGTAGGCTGAAGTGCAAAAATTCTCGTTTTCGCGATTCCTTTCCTGTTTCCATGAGCAGTGTAGTGTCTCTTGACCCATAATGAATAGTATGACTTAAGTAGATATAGGAAGACTAGAAATAATGGACATTGGTTTAAAATGTGGAACTTTGTGTGGATTTGTATGTTGCACGATGATGATAATATTGGTGGCCTTATTGGCAAGTGTTGAAGGCTTAGGCCTTGTGGTTACATAATTATGGTGTTGAATGTCAACAATGCATGCATTAATTGGTAAGGGCTTATGCCCTGTTGTTGGCCTGTAATGGTGTTATGTTGAGGGCTTATGCCTTGCTGTTGCCCTATTTGGCATTTTGGAGAGGGCTTACTCTCTGATGGTACCACATACATTTAGTTGTTGTCGGTTGCATTACATTGCACTATCTTGATTTGATGTTGTGTTATATGAATGGAGAATGTATTGTGAAGCATTGTGTGAAATGTTTATTTTGTGAATTACTACTCCTTAGCACGTGACACTCATCGTACATTTATTGAATGTAATTCTCACTCTTTTTATATTGTTGTGTATATGCTCCTCGGGCAGTACAGATAACCAGGTACCCGAGTAGTGCTTGGAGTGAGTGTTGTTTGACCGAGTCTTAGGATTCGCTCTGATACATAACTTGGGATTTGGGAATTTTCTATATTTTTGCATTGTTTTATTCGTTATGTATCTTAATTCATAATTATGTTGGACCATACATTTTGTGGAGTTTTATTATTATTGAGGCCTTAGTGCCATAGAAGTGAATTAAATTTTGAATTGTTTAGTTGCTTAGTTGATTACTATGAATAAATGAAGTAATAAAGTGATTTGAAAATTTATGAATTTTTGAAATATGTGACATCCCATTTGTGGACTCTAATATATTTTGTATATTTCATTATAATTATTATTATGTGGAACTGGGATGTTACATAAAACCTCATTAGAGGGGTTCCCTAATCTATGATGCCATAAGGGCATATTAACATTTTCGTGATCCTTAAGGCTAACTTTATTACAAGTAGTGGAATATGTGTGTGATACGGTGGGAGAACTGACTTGGATGTTTTACGTTTAATCGCAAATGTTACGGTTAGTAAGACTCGCCATCGACTTTTCTTTTATCTAAAAGGAAAGGTGAAAAAGCACAGGAAAGACCTTTGGGATTATTTCTTGAGTTCAGGGGGTAGATTATGAAAAGGGAAGGTATTAGCACCCTTTTCATCCATGGTTTTACATGGGCTCTTAGTTACTTTCTAGATCACTGGTGTTGTACCCCAAAATTTGCCCTCTCATTTTATCAAGATTTCCCCTCACAAGACTTCTTGGACTCAAGACCATATTAGGGTTTGCTCAGCTCAAGACCTCACCTTGCACTGATGACTTGAAATTAGGGTTTGAGTTTTCACAGGTATTTTTGGACTTCCAATGCCTCATGTGACTTTCATACTTCATGTTGGACTCCTAAGATTGCTCATACCAAGTTTCAAGCCTTAAATCAAAATTTTGCCCAGTCAATTGGACAGTTGACCTAAAAATCAACTGTATTAGGGAAAAAGTCAATTGTGGCCAATTTACAGTCAAACCTCATAATTTTTTATCCACATCAACATTATAGACTCATATGAACCATTTGATCAATTTTGGACCACAACTCCTCAAAAAATTTGATCAGATCATCAAAAGGGCAAAATGGTCAAAATATGGGTTTTTACTGGAGAAAGGTAATTTCTGATTTTTCACCTAGCCAATGGCAAATTGGGTTCAAACATTGTTTCAAGGACTCAATGGCATCATCTTGACCTAATCACAAGATTCAAAAGATCTCAAATGCATTGGATTGACAAATGAATTTTCCAATCAACTATACACTAAAAAGTCAAACTTTGACTTTTTGGTCAAAATCAAGTGCCAAGGGTCATTTTTCATCAAAATGTGTCAAAACATGAAAATCATTCACCAAGAAACCTAATTTTGAAAATTAGGGTTTTAATTTAAACTTTTTCATAACTTCAAATTTTTCTAAGTTATGAAAATTTCTTATTTTTTCCCAACTTTTTCACCATGATGCAATTGGATTCAAAGAAAACTTCCAACATGAAAGTTTTATTCCTCCACAAAATCTAAAACTTTGATTCACAAAGTTTTCCCAAAATATTCTTGGATCTCAAGTTATGAGTTTGTGAATAAGGGTCCAAAAACTTTTTAACTTAGTGAAATTTTGCCCTAGTTTAGGCAGATTTTGGACCTAACTTCATGACAACTTTTCACCTAGTTCCAAGAGGAATCTCAAAATTAATTTCAAAGATGGATTGTAGATCATGTTACAAGATTTCCAAAATGTCCAAGAACTCTCCAAGATCATTTATGCTTAGGGAGAATCGAAGGAATGAAAATGACAATTCCTCACTTTTGTCCATGGCATTTTTCACATTGTTTCAAGTGGCAAATCTGTTCTAGGCATGCTTGTACTTGGTTCGCAGGTTCTAATCCCTTCTACACTCCAAAATTGAATGCAAACACATTGGAAATTGGCTTTGTTCTGAGCTATGGAGCTTTGTACAAAGGTTTAATCCAAAAATGGCATAAAGGTAACAATGCTACTTTGATAAAGCACACTTTTAGCAACTTTGTTTATCTTGAGCCATGAACCTAATCCCTTGCTGCAAACAAAGTCCACAAATATCAGGCAAAGTTCACCAATTATGTGCAGCTAAGGAACTAGCAAGTACAAGCTTTTGGGCATTGTCATTTCACTTTTGCTTCAAAAGCAAGAAACTTGCAAAAGTCCACACAACTCTTCCATCTGATAAAAACAAGTCTTTGTATGATTTGAGACAACTTCAGAATATTGTTGCAAGCAAGAAACACGATTTTCCAACCTCTCAAACACTCGAAAACACAAAAATCCCAACTTCTGCCCAAAACAGGGCAACCTCTGCAAATTATAAGCCAAAATATATTTCACTCGTGCGTTTTGTTTTGAACCACTTCAAACCACATCACACCTGAGCTTCACCATTTTCACTTTCTAAGTTTGCAGGTTGAGTTCTACAAGGAGTTTCATGCAACTTCAAGACAAGCTGAGCATTGGGAAAGGTTAAGGGAACTTTAAGCAAGCTCACAAGACCTTCAGGCCTCATTCAAAACTCCTACATTGCCATATCCAAACTCAACTAAACAAGGTATTTGTCAAGTTTCTAACTCCTTATTTAGGCATCCTTAGGCTTAGGTTTGTGAAGCAAAAATGTAGTCTTTAAGTTGCTTGAGTTGTACATATGCATAGTTTGTATTTATATTAACTGAACTAGGAGTATTTGATAGTTGAAGTTGCTGAAAAAACTAGGTCAGAATTTAGGGCCATTGAAATTCTCTCTGATCTTTGAGAGGTAGGTCATGTTCTTTATATCATTGGAATCGTGTGATCATGAGCTACATTTGTCATGTTATAAGTTTTTGATTTTATGCAAAGAATAGCAAGAACAAGTTTGGATTGCAGAACACGCGCGTTTGGGATGAAGCAAGGTCAGGGATGAAGTTTGTATGAGCCTGGCACTTTGGGCTTGGTTCTATTCACACCCCCTATTTACTTTATGCACCCCCTTGGCCCATTTTCTTTATTTTGCATATTTTTTTCATTTCTTTTATATTTTCTGACTTTATTTGTTTTTTCTGAACATTTAAAATCACAAAAAAATATTTTCTTTATTTTTGGCATTTTATCATATTTTTGTATTTTATTTTTTACACAATAAATAGTTTATTAGGTTTAATATACTTTATTTTCTAAAATAAAACTTGTAAATAATATAAAAATATTATATATTTTTATTTTTATTATTTATACACTTAAAATAATATTTTCATACATATTCCAATTTTTTTAATATTTTGTATATATTATTATTACTTTTTCTTGTACATAAATGAAATAAATAAATAATATAGCATATAAGCAAAATTAGGGTTTTCACCCTTTCAAAAAATAATCATTTTATTTTCTTATTTTTAAGATATAAATAAATTTATTTTCTCATACATAAAAATTAATACAAAAACATTTTTGCATATTTACATTTTATTTCATATTTATATATTGCTTATTTATTTATTTGTACAATAAATTCAATTTGGTTGTAATAGTTTTAGGGTTTTATTTTGAGCAATATCCCATATTCAAAACTTGTATCCCCCTCCCCATAATATTGTGTAATAGTCTAGATTTACTTTACGCATTTTATTGCTTTCATATACCATGATAGTAAACTAGGGTTTTGTATGCAAAGACCAAAAATCAAATAAATAGCATGACTTAATACAAGACAAAAATGCATGAAAAATGACAACACATTGCACACAAGCACCCCTAGGGTTTCATCCACTTTGTTGCCTTAAAACATGGCCATGGTATGCATGCTAGGTATCTTGGCAAAATTAAACAAAACAAAAGATCATAGTCCCTCGATGACGCTATCTTGGTTTCCTAAACAAAAATGATCTAGTCCCTCAAAAACTTGCTAAGATACTTGGCAATATTGATATCATGGTCATACGATGACCCACTCCCGTCCCGTTTAACATCCAAAGATAGGGTTGATTACCAAATGCAATGGTAAATCAACAATGTCAAAGGAATAAAAATGTATAGGAAAGACTTTTGAGTAGGGTAGACAACTCCTAGTTACTTGATCTCTTTCAAACAATCCTTGCTATTTTCAAACAAACACACACAATTTTAAAACATTTTCCAAATAAACTTCCAAACATTGAAACATTTTTTAAAAGACAAACATCTTTGTATACATTCTTACAAACAAGAATCATTACAAAGATTTCCTAAACGAAGGCCTCTTTTCAAAATACTTTCAAAACCACACAAAGCACCATTTCAAACAATTGAAAAGCAAAAGCAAGTGATCTACAACAAGTAACTAAGAGCCCATGGAAAACCATGGATGAAAGGGGTGCTAGCCCCTTCCCTTTTCATAATCTACCCCCCGAACCCAAAAACAATCTCAAAGGTTTTTCCTGTGCTTTTTTACCTTTCCTTTTGGATAAAATAAAAGTCGGTGGCGACTCTTGCTAAACCGCAACATTTGTGAATACAAACGCAAAACCTCAAGTCAGTTCTCCCACCGCATCATAGAACTGGCGACTCTGCCGGGGAGAATTATAAAAGTGGGGTTACCTTAGGGCTTTAGATCACCTTTACATGCTTATCTTGTTTGACTTGATTGCTTTACATTTGGTTCTATTGTTTGGGTTTGAATCCTCTACCCGGATTTGGGAAACATTCATAGGTAAATAGCAATACATTGTGGAAACTTTGCGGGGTATACCGACATGGTTGAAACAATAGCTATATTAGTGCGACATATTTGTGGGTACCGGTAGCCTTTGAGTCAATCAAAGAGAATACGGGGCCGCTGAGTGATGTCATGAAGCACTAATGGACTTTTAGAACCTTTACTTGACCAACTTGGCCTTTTAGGATGTAGTGAGATGACCGGCTTTGGTGCAGTCCGAAGTTGGTAGATACTCGATACTACACTCATTGAGGGTTATTTTCTTCGAATATTTCGGTCGCCAGTAAAGTGGCTAAACTGAAACAATGAACACAGAAAATAATCTAGTGATATTGAGCTCCTTAGAACCCGGTTACTATTTTCTAGGAAAGGTTGAGCCAACTAAACTTCAAGAGGGTACATACCTATGAAACCCCATGCAAGCCTAAATTAGGAACTTGTTTGATTTGCTTGTACATATATACTTGTGCATAACATCATGGACATCATGAAGCATCATTTGCATCCACTAACCATTTCAAGGATTTTGGATTTTCATCTTTGTTCCTATTTTGTAGGTAATGGATTCACTTCGCAGGAAAACTATCCAAGTCAACCTTGTAAGAATTCCTCCTCAACTCAAAGAGCTAGCTTCAAGGATTCCTGAGAATTCTCCATTCACCAAGAGGCATGGTCGTCTTCTCAACTTAGTCACTGTCAACACTGAGGAGGATATGCTGAAAGTTCTCTTCCAGTTCTTTGACCCTTTGCATCATTGCTTTACATTTCCTGACTACAAACTTATGGCTACTTTGGAGGAATTTTCTCAACTCTTGAGGATTCCTATTCTCAATCAACTACCCTTCAACGGTACGGAAAGAGATCCGAAGCCAGAAGAGATTGCTCAAGCCCTACACTTGCACTCATCTGATGTCACTACACATTGGGAAACTAGAAGTGGTGTCAAAGGCTTCTTGTCAAAGTTTCTGTTTGAGAAAGCCCAAAGCTGCTGGAATTCATTGGACTTACAAGCTTTTGAGGAGATTGTAGCTCTTCTCATCTATGGATTGGTCTTGTTCCCAAACCCTGACCAACTCATAGACGTGAGTGATGTCAAAATCTTCATGGCTCGCAACCCGGTGCCTACATTGCTTGGGGATATCCTCCACACTTTTCACACTCGAAAAATGAGGAAAAGAGGTGTTCTCATGTGTTGCACTCCTCTACTGGCAAGATGGTTTATTTCTCATCTTCCCCAATCAGTCTTGAAGAATGAGCAAGATTTGAGGTGGTAACAACGATTGATGACCCTTACACATTCAGATGTTCATTGGTGTTCTCGATCCAAAGAGAATGTCATCATCATTGATCATTGTGGGGAATTCCCTAATGTCCCTCTACTTGGCATTAGGGGAGGCATTACCTATAACCCCTGCTTTGCTTTGAGACAGTTTGGGTATGCCCGAAGGGATGGCCCACATGACATGCTGATTCCAGATTTGGTTTTTAACTTCGACAACGACGACCAAGGACTCTAACAAAGGTTCATCCGAGCTTGGAGGATGCCCAACAAGGTGGACAGTAAGACTTTGGGACACAAGAATTCCATCCCCCTTGAGCCTTACCTCAAGTGGGTACGAACCCGCGCCCAAAGTCTTATGATGCCTTACCCCTACATTCTCCCTGTGATTATAGAGCCTGTTATGGAAGGAGAGGTTCCATACACCCTCCTACATCCTGACATGCCAACATCACTCAAAGATTTACAAAGGAGTTGGATACAACTCAAGGGAGAGCGCGATACTTTCGAAGCCCAATTCTACGCAAGCGAGAAGAACGTTTTGGAACTCACTCGTCAACTTCATGAAGAGCAGACTCTCAACACCTACATTGCACCAAAGAGGATGCGCAACGTCTTTTTACCTTAGAATTTTGTATTATTTTGCCCATGGGGCATTGATGTACTAACAAATTCTACCTCATTAATATGACATGTGTTTCTTTTTTGTTTAAAAAAAATTTGAATTTCTGAATCCTTGAATGCATTACATGAATACATATCATTCATCATATGCATAAGCAGGTCTTCACACCAAGTTTACTCATCTCTCTACTGTTTATTTCAGCAAGATGGATATTGAACAAATGGTCAAAGACTTACAAGCTCAGAATTCACAGTTCCAACAGCTACTCTTGACCTTGGCTAAGGGGCAGGAGGAGCTCAAAACTCTGCTAGAGAAGGAAAAATAGAAAAAGAAGAAGAAGAGAGCTGGTGTGGCTACCATGGGTAGAAGATTTGAAGGTCAAGCCAGAAGGGTCCTGGATTTCCCCTCAACATCTGATGAAGGGGTAAGAAAGAGAAAAGAAATAGCAGTACCATCTGACTCTGAGGAAGAAGAAGAAGAAGAAGAAGAGGATGAAGACTATTCTGAACAGCAGTACCCTCATGCAGATGACAAATACAAGAACTTGGAAGAACATCTGGAAGCTATGGAGATACAGAGAGTGCCTGGGCTGGACTTTGAAGAGTTAGGGCTGGTTTCTGGAATTATAATTCCCCCTAAGTTTAAGGTGCCTCTATTTGCTAAGTAAGATGGGTTGTCTTGTCCCAAGATGCACCTACGATCTTATGTCAGGAAAATTCAACCACATTCTTCTGACAAAGACTTGTGGGTTTATTTCTTCCAGGACAGTTTATCAGGGACGTAGCTGGATTAGTTTTACCAGTTGGAGAGGTGTGATGTGCATAATTGGGATGATTTAGCAGTCGCCTTCTACAAACAATATCAATATAATGCGGACTTAGCACCAACCCGTACTCAATTACAGAGTATGGGTATGGTCTCAAATGAAGGCTTCAAAGAGTATGCCCAAAAATGGAGAGATTTGGCAGGACGAGTACAACCACCTCTATCTGAGAGAGAGCTAGTAGACATGTTCTTGGGTACACTGTCAGGTCCCTTTTTCAATCACCTGATTGGATGTTCGTCTGTGGGGTTCACCGAGTTGATTCTAACTGGTGAAAGAGTTCAAGCCGACATAAAGAGCGAGAAAATTCAAAAAGATGCATCTGCTTCCGCTGCCATCAAAAAGACTTTTCCGGCAAAGAAGGAAGTATCAGTTGTCTACTCCCAAAGAGGTCAAGGAAGAGTTGAGCGCCGGCCAGCGGTGGGGGTTGTGATGATTCAGAAGTCTACAGCTGATCAGCCTAGAAATAATCAACCCAGAACTAACCAAACAAGGGTGGAAAGGCCTGTACGACAATTCACCCAGATCAACACGACTCCTGCTCAGGTTTTACCCCATCTCTTGAAGTTAAACCTTGCAAGTCTGAAAGAGGCCCCGAAGAATCCGAATACTGCCTCTCCTTACTACCATTCAAACGCCAAGTGTGCTTATCATTCAGATAGCATGGGGCACGACACCAACAATTGTTGGGCCCTCAAAAATAAGATTCAGGATTTGATAGACGCTAAAGAAGTTGAATTCGACGCCCTTGAAAAGCCGAATGTAATCTCTACTCTAATGCCAAAGCATGGCCACAATGCCCATGCTGTTGAAGAGGATCTTTTTGTTGCTACTGTTGATGATTTGATGACTCCGCTACCGATAATCAAGTTGAATTTGCTGAAGGCTGGGATTTTCCCAGGTTGTGAAGAAGATTGCTGCCTTTGTTCATCCTTACCAACCGACTGTCTGTTATTGAAGTTAGGCATCCAGCGCCTAATGGATAACCAAGAAATCCTTTTTGAAAAGACTCTTGTTACACCGACTCCTGTCAATGATGTTTCAATAATTACCATATCCGCCAATCTTTCCAAGGTCTCCAAAAGACCTTTTAAGATTACATCCGCTCTGAAGAATGTACCTTTGAAGATAACCTTGCCCGGGCCCGTCCCGTACAAGTACGACAGATCAGTACCGTGGAACTATGGTGGAGAAATCTACTACCACGGTATTAAACAAATTGAATCAACTGAAGAGAGTTCTGATGAAGAGACTTTCGACATTGGAAACATTGCCGGAATGAGAAAAATCACCCGCAGTGGAGGAATTTTCTCTCTAGAGATTGCCCCTCCAAAGGCAATCTTTGGACCCTCAGCTGCTCCTAAGGTTACCCCTGTACCGGTCAACATATTTGCAAGAACTCTAATTATTGAAGAAGTTGTAACTCCTATGGTTGTCCCCTCTGCTGCTGCTGATGATAGAGGGAAAGGGATCCAAGAAGAGCCTGTCAGGACGAGGGCTCAGCCATTGGTCATCCCTGAAACCTCTCAAAAAGAAATGGAAGAGATTTTGAAAATAATCAAGAAAAGCGATTATAATGTTGTGGAACAACTGGGGTAAACCCCCTCAAAGATCTCTATGTTGGCCCTGCTGCTTTGTTTAGAAGCTCATGCTAAAGCTCTGATCAGATTTTTGAAGACGGCCCACGTGCCACAGGAAACCTCCGCGAATCAGTTCCAGGAATGTATAGCTAGCTTAATGGCTGACAATGGTCTAGGATTCTCTGATGCCGACTTAACATCAAAAGGGAGAAAACATAATGACGCTTTGCATGTCTCGGTGGAATGCAGAGGGACTACTCTAGCACACGTACTGGTAGACACTGGTTCATCACTGAACGTCTTGCCAAAGAAGGCCTTGGATAGACTGGATTGTGAAGGTTTAACCCTGAAACCCAGCAATATCATTGTCAGAGCCTTTGATGGTTCTAAAAGGATGGTCCACGGGGAGGTGGACATCCCGATTAAAGTGGGAACTGAAACCTTCAACTCCACATTCTATGTGATAGACATTCGTCCTTCCTATTCTTGCTTGTTGGGAAGACCTTGGATTCACAATGCTGGAGCCGTCACCTCTACTCTGCATCAAATGCTCAAGTACCATGTCTAGGGGAAAATCATAACTCTTCACGGCGAAGAGGAATACATGATAAGCCATCTAAATTATTTCTGCTATGTAGAATTGGATGGAAAATTCATCGAAACCCCTTTTCAACATTTTGAAGAGTTAGCTCAGGAGATTGCGGCAACCAAGATAGTGTCTTCTGTACCCATGATTACCAGACCTCCGCCTCAGATGTCATCTCTCAAAGATGCAAAGGCTGTGATTGAAGAAGGAGGAAGCACAATTTGGGGGCAGCTTCCCGACTTTCCTTTTAAATCAGATAAATTCGGCTTGGGGTACACTTCTTCTGCTCAAAAGGTTGTATGTTGCACCCATGCTGGGGGGCCACCAGTGAAGATCACCCATCATGGAGTCAATGCTTTGGAGGATAGTGAAGAGGAGAGCAACTTAGAAGACTGGATTTTCCCTACTATTGACGGAGGACTGTGCAACTGGGAGGCAAAAGACTTTGTTCCGATTACTTTCATACCGCAGTAATTTATCTTTCAAACATTTCTGTTGGTTTGTAATAATTCTCAAACAATTCATACACTTTTAACCTTGTTCCTTACCCGAGGCACATAGGTCCATTTGTAAGGGTTTGATTTTTCATCTTCATATGCCATTTTAATGAATCATGGACGTTTTCACATATAAACTTTTGTGTTCATTGTCTTTCTTTTTACATTTTATTTGTTTAAAGATGGCTATCCCTTACACACACCCACACTCACAAATGCAGGTACCCTTCCATTCCGGATTCCATGGGTAACAGTTCTGCTATGGCCTTCAGTGGCTCTGAAGATCTGGTCTACCAGGCCGAATACGAAGGTGAGGAAGATTGTGAGGTGCCGGGAGAATTGGCTAGACTGCTACAACAGGAAGAAAGGGCTATTCTACCTCACGAGGAGCTGCTAGAGACAATCAACTTGGGTACTGAGGAAGACAGAAAAGAAGTCAGAGTGGGTGCCAACCTAGAGCCAAGTGTCAAGGAGCGCCTAATTCCGTTGTTGAATGAATATGTTGAGATCTTCGCCTGGTCATACGAAGACATGCCGGGACTCGATACAGACATTGTGGTACACCGTCTACCCACAAGAGAAGACTGTCCACCAGTTAAACAGAAAGTCTGCCGCATGAGGCCCGACATGTCTGAAAAGATCAAAGCAGAAGTTATGAAGCAGTTCAATGTTAGATTTCTTGTTGTTACTTCCTATCCATAATGGGTTTCTAACATTGTGCCCGTGCCTAAGAAAGACGACAAAGTGAGAATGTGCGTGGATTATAGATACTTAAACAAGGCCAGCCCTAAAGAAGACTTTCCACTACCGCACATTGACATCTTGGTTGACAATATAGCTCAGCACAAGGTAGTTTCTTTCATGGACGGATTCTCAGGCTACAACCAGATCAAAATGGCCCCTGAGGACATGGAGAAAACTACTTTTGTTACACAGTGGGGTACGTTCTGCTACAAAGTGATGCCATTCAGACTGAAGAATGTCGGGGAAACCTATCAACGCGCCATGGTAGCTTTGTTTCATGATATGATACATCATGAGATAGAGGTCTACGTAGATGACATGATAGCCCGATCACAAACGGAAGAAGAACACCTGGATCACTTGCAAAAGCTGTTTGTCAGGTTGAAAGAGTACAAGCTCAGACTGAACCCTTACAAGTGCACTTTCGGAGTCCGGTCCAGTAAACTCTTGGGTTTCATTGTCAGCAACAAAGGTATCGAGGTTGATCCTGCCAAAGTCAAAGCTATACAAGAAATGCCTGCTCCTCGCATTGAGAAGGAGGTCAGAGGTTTCTTGGGATGCCTAAACTACATTGCAAGGTTCATTTCTCACCTAACATCTACCTGTGAACCAATCTTTAAGTTGTTGAAGAAAGATCAGGTAGTTAAATGGAATGATGATTGTCAAGTTGCTTTCGATAAAATCAAGGAGTATTTGCTAGAACCTCCTATCTTGATGCCACCCGTTGAAGGAAGACCACTAATCATGTATCTGACCGTCCTAGAGAATTCAATGGGGTGCGTACTGGGCCAACATGACGAGTCTGGCCGAAAAGAGCATGCCATTTATTACCTTAGCAAAAAGTTTACCGACTGTGAGACCCGATACTCACTGCTTGAGAAAACTTGTTGCGCTTTGGTATGGGCTGCTCGCCGGCTAAGGCAGTACATGTTGACTCATACCACTTTGCTGATATCTAAGATGGATCTGATCAAGTACATCTTTGAGAAGCCTGCTTTGTCCGGAAGAATCGCTAGATGGAAGATGATCCTAACGGAATACAATATACAGTACACGACCCAAAAAGCTATAAAGGGGAGTGTGCTAGCTGACCATCTGGCTCATCAAGCTGTCGAAGATTACCAATCCATGAGGTTCGACTTCCCCGACGAGGATATAATGACATTGGACAACATTGAAGAGAACAGACTATATGACGGACCTGAATAAGGATCCCGATGGACCCTGTACTTTGATGGGGCCTCCAATGCACTTGGCAATGGTATCGGCACGATACTCATCTCTCCAGAAGGTTGCCATACACCTTTCACTTCTAGACTTTGCTTCTACTGCACCAACAACATGGCCGAGTATGAAGCTTGTATCTTTAGTCTCAAGGCTGCCATAGACTTGGGAATCAAATCGTTGATTGTGTTTGGGGACTCAGCTTTGGTCATCAGTCAGATCAAAGGAGAGTGGGATACTAAACATCCAAACCTCATCCCTTACAAAGAACATGTCTTGACATTGTTACCACATTTCGAGCAGATTACCTTCGAGCACTTCCCGCGAGAAGAAAATCAGCTAGCAGATGCTCTAGCTACAATGTCATCCATGTATAAACTTAACTGGGATAATGAGGCTCCCCAAATCACCATTGAACAGATGGACGAACCTGCACATTGTCACGAGATTAATACCTAGGAAGTAGTGGACCGACCTTGGTTTCATGAAGTCAAAAGGTATCTCGAGGCGTAAGAATATCCTGAAGGAGCTTCAGTCAATGACAAAAAGTTCAAGAGGAGATTCTCTGCCAAGTTTTTCCTGAGCAATGGTATCCTGTACAAGCACAATCATGATTGCATTCTGCTCCATTGTGTGGACAAGATTGAAGCTGAATAGATCATGGCTGAACTGCACAATGGTACCTTTGGCACTCACTCTAGCGGGCATACGATGGCTAAGAAGATTCTACGGGCAGGTTATTACTGGTCTACCATGGAAGCTGACTGCTATCAACATGCCAGGACTTGTCACAAATGTCAAATCTATGCGGACAAGGTACATATACCTCCAGTTCCTCTCAATGTCTTAACAGGTCCTTGGCCCTTCGCTATGTGGGGAATCGACATGATTGGAGAGATCAAGCCTACAACATCCAATGGGCACCGTTTCATTATGGTGGCCATTGACTACTTCACCAAGTGGGTCGAAGCAGCGTCCTTCGCATCCGTCACAAAGAATGTTGTTTCCCGCTTCATCAAGCAGAACCTCATTTGCCGGTACGGTATCCCCGAAAGGATCATCACTGACAATGGTACAAACCTTAACAATACTATGATCACCGCCTTATGCGAGTAGTTCCAGATTCAACATCACAATTCATCTCCCTATTGACCAAAGATGAACGGTGTTGTCGAAGCTGCGAACAAAAATATCAAGAAGATCATACAAAAGATGACAGTCACCTACAAGTACTGGCATGAAATGTTACCATTTGATCTTCACGGGTACCGAACCACGGCACGCACATCAACTGGCGCAACACCTTATTCCTTCGTATATGGCATGGAAGCTGTTTTACCTATCGAGGTTCAAATTCCCTCCTTGAGAATCATGAAAGATGCTGGTTTGAGTGAAGACGATTGGATTCAGACCCGGCTTGATCAACTTAACTTGATTGACGAGAAGAGACTTACTGTTGTTTGTCATGGTCAGAGATATCAAAAGCGGATGATCAAGGCTTTTAACAAGAAGGTCAGACGCCAGATATATCAAGTCGGGGATCTGGTAATCAAGCGCATCATCTTTCCGCAAAGTGGTCCCAGGGGAAAATGGACTCCTACCTACGAAGGACCATTTGTAATCAAAAACATCTTTTCTGGTGGGGCAATGATCTTAACCATCATGGATGGCGACGGCCTGCCGCACCCTGCGAACGCAGACATAGTCAAAAGTTACTATGCATAAATGACCCGCTAGGTTGACACACCTGGGCAAAAAAAGGGCATCCCGGTGAATCGAAAACCCGAAAGGGCGGTTCAGGCAAAAGTTAGGGATAAACAAAAAATTTGTACACCCGGCAAGTTGAAAACCCGAAAGGGAGACTTGGGCAAAAAAGGGTTTCTCGATGGACGAAAAACCCGAAAGGGCGGTCCAGGCAAAAGTTAGGGAATTAAAGCGTACGACTATGTCTCGTCGGATCACTTTAAGGACAATCTCTTCACAGACAAGCTCCGGGCTTCTGATCAACTCAATCATCTTCGGATGAAGCAGCGAATGGACAAGATATTCAGAGTTACGAAGGCTATAGCAGAATGGGAACCCCATGGAATTTTTAAACATATCCATCTTTCTTTATAAATTTTTCTCATTTTTATGACAATGTTCTCTTACTAGGATGTCTGTCTCCTTTGTACAAAATACTTACACAAAGTTAATACAAAGATACTTCAAAGTGCAGAAAAATATTGGCCTTTTCTTCTTTTTTACACTTGTGTTTTATTTGAAAACGTCCAATGATTTATTAATGAGCATATGCATTTGAATATAATCACTGTTTACAAATAAACGTAATGGGAAAGAATAATTACTGACAGGTTGAAAGTATAGGAAAACGTCTTTAGGCTATTCCAAGAGAAATCCCCTGCAGTACATCATCTAGATCCCCCAGCGGAGTTAAAACCTTGAAATACATATCCCCAGCGGAGTTATAGTTTGAAATCCCTAATTCCCATCAGAGTTAAAACTTCAAACTCCCAATCTCCAGCGGAGTAAAAACTTTGAACGACAGACCCTCAGCGGAGATGAAACTTTCTTCCCCAATCGAGTAAAATTTCCAACTATCAATACCCAGCGGGAACCATTCAATTTTTCCCAAATTCCCCAGTAAGTTGTCTTAAAAGTATAAGAATCAACCAGATAACAGTTAAACTTTTATCCCCAACCTAGGATAATTCCCCAGTAAAGTGGCATTCTACCCCAACTCCTGAGCTTTTTCCAAACATGAATAAGCTTTTTACCCCGGGGTCTTGAACTTACTCTCAAGCATGAAGCCTTCTTCTCCACAGAGTTTTTACTCCCCAACAGAATGAAGATTCTCATTCTCGATTCCCCAGTAAAGTTGCCAGAGTCTTCATTACTCCCCAACATGAATTTGTCAAAATTTTATTCCCCTGCAGATCGAAGATTCTCATCCTTAGTTCCTCGCAGAAATCATCAGAGTTTTCCCTATTCCCAGCCGAGTAAGGATTCCCATTATTTAACCCCCAGTAGAAGTCTTCAAAGTTCTCTAGATTTCCCAAGCAGATTTCTCAAGCAGTCTGACATTACTCTCACCACAGAATTTTGTCAAAGCTCCAACTTCAAGACATGAAGGATTCTCACATCCCCATAGAAGTTATCAAAGATTTTGAATCTCCAGCAGTGGTCAATGATTTATTTTCCCCGGTAACAGTCAAAGGATTTACTATCCCCAACAGTCAAGGATTTATTTTCCTCAACAATACAGCGAATCAGCTTACATGCACATACATTACACTCCTATATCATAAACATTGATAAAACACATTTTATTGCATCATACATTTCATGCAACATAACTTTGTATTTCAGCTAACATTTTACCCTTTTCAAGATAAGATTAACAACTATCTTTAACAAATATTCAAAGATTTCAGATACAGTACGGATACACTCCAGACACGGAAGTCATTCTGTTACTCATTCAGATTTCAAACTTCAGATACAGTAAACATACACTCCAGACGCGGAAGTCATTCTATTACTCATTCGGAATTCAAAGTCAAGATACAGTACGGATACACTCCATACACAAAAGTCATTATGTTACTCATTCAGGCCTCAACCTCATGATACAGTTCAGATACACTCCAGACACGGAAGTCATTCTGTTACTCATTCAGAATTCAAAGTCAAGATACAGTACGGATACGCTCTAGACACGGTTGCCATTCTGTCACTCATTCTGATTTTCCCAGCTCATATACACTCCAGACATGGAAGTCATTTTGTCACCTATTCAAGATACAGTCCAGATACGCTCCAGACACGGTTGCCATTCTGTCACTTATTCTGACTTTTTCCCCAGCCCAGAGACGCTCCAGACACGGATGTCATTCTGTCGCTTATTCAAATTCCAGATTCAGATACAATACAGATACACTCCAGACACGGAAGTCTTTCTGTTACTCATTCAGATTCAAGTACGGTTACAGCTCGGATATGCTCCAGACACGGACACCATTCCATTGCTCATACAGACTCAGTCTCCAGATAAAGTTCAAATACGTTACAAATATGGACACCATTCTGATACTCATTCTTTTGACTTACAACTTGCAGTTCAACAAACTTTCTTGGATGGCATCTTTAAGCCCATCTCTAACAAGATTCTACCACATCTTCAAATGGCATCTTTAAGCCCATTTCCTCAACAACATTTTGACGAGTGCAAATTTACGGGCACTCTAGTGTCAAATCATCTTTTACCTTCGAGTCACGAACCACAAACTCGCCAATCTAACTCTTCAGGTTCAAGAAGATTGAACAGAGGAAAATGTTGTACCCCAAAATTTTCCCTCTCATTTTATCAAGATTTCCCCTCACAAGACTTCTTAGACTCAAGACCAGATTAGGGTTTGCTCAGCTCAAGACCTCACCTTGCACTAATAACCTGAAATTAGGGTTTGAGTTTGCACCGGGATTTTTGGACTTCCAATGCCTCATGTGACTTTCATACTTCATGTTGGACTCCTAAGATTGCTCATACCAAGTTTCAAGCCTTAAATCAAATTTTTGCCCAGTCAATTGGACAGTTGACCTAAAAATCAACTATATTGGGGAAAAAGTCAACTGTGGCCAATTTACAGTCAAACCTCATAATTTTTTATCCAAATCAACATTATAGACTCATATGAACCATTTGATCAAGTTTGGACCACAACTCCTCAAGAAATTTGATCAGATCATCAAAAGGGCAAAATGGTCAAAATTAGGGTTTTGACTGGTGAAAGGTAATTTCTGATTTTTCACCTAGCCAATGGCAAATTGGGTTCAAACATGGTTTCAAGAACTCAATGGAATCATGTTCACCTAATCACAAGGTTCAAAAGATCTCAAATGCATTGGATTGACAGATGAATTTTCCAATCAACTGATCAAAAATCAACTGTACACTAAAAAGTCAAACTTTGACTTTTTGGTCAAAATCAAGTGCCAAGGGCCATTTTTCATCAAAATGTGTCAAAACATGAAACTTGTTCACCAAGAAACCTAATTTTGAAAATTAGGGTTTTAATTTGAAATTTTTCATAACTTAGAATTTTTCTAAGTTATGAAAATTTCTTATTTTTTACCAACTTTTCCCATCTTTTTCACCATGATGCAATTGGATTCAAATAAAACTTCCAACATGAAAGTTGTAGTCCTACACAAAATCTACAACTTTGATTCACAAAGTTTTCCAAAAATATTCTTGGATCTCAAGTTATGATTTTGTGAATAAGGGTCCAAAAACTTTTTAACTTAGTGAAATTTTGCCCTAGTTTAGGCAGATTTTGGACCTAACTTCATGGCAACTTTTCACCTAGTTCCAAGAGGAATATCAAAATTCATTTCAAATATGGATTGTAAAGCATGTTACAAGCTTTCCAAAATGTCCAAGAACTCTCCAAGATCATTTATGGTTAGGGAGAATCGAAGGAATGAAAATGGAAATTTCTCACTTTTGTCCATGGCATTTTTCACATTGTTTCAAGTGGCAAATCTGTTCTAGGCATGCTTGTACTTGGTTCGCAGGTTCTAATCCCTTATACACTATAAAATTGAATGCAAACACATTGGAAATTGGCTTTGTTCTTAGCTATGGAGCTTTGTACAAAGGTTTAATCCAAAAATGGCATAAAGGAAACAATGCTACTTTGATAAAGCACACTTTTAACAACTTTGTTTATCTTGAGCCATGAACCTAATCCCTTGCTGCAAACAAAGTCCACAAATATCAGGCAAAGTTCACCAACTATGTGCAGCTAAGGAACTAGCAAGTACAAGCTTTTGGGCATTGTCATTTCATGTTTGCTTCAAAAGAAAGAAACTTGCAAAAGTCCACACAACTCTTCCATCTGATAAAAACAAGTCTTTGTATCATTTGAGACAACTTCGGAATATTGTTGCAAGAAAGAAACACGATTTGCCAACCTCTCAAACACTCGAAAACACAAAAATCCCAACTTCTGCCCAAAATAGGGCAACCTCTGCAAATCATAAGCCAAAACATATTTCACTCGTGCGTTTTCTTTTGAACCACTTCAAACACATTCCATACATCACACCTAAGCTGTCCAGGACTTTGTTCAGCAACTGTAACCCCTGTTTCGAGCTTCACCATTTTCACTTTCTAAGTTTACAGGTTGAGTTCTACAAGGAGTTTCAGGCAACTTCAAGACAAGCTGAGCATTGGGAAAGGTTGAGGGAACTTCAAGCAAGCTCACAAGACCTTCAGGCCTCATTCAAAACTCCTACATTGCCATATCCGAACTCAACTGAACAAGGTATTTGTCAAGTTTCTAACTCCTTATTTAGGCATCCTTAGGCTTAGGTTTGTGAAGCAAAAATGTAGTCTTTAAATTGCTTGAGTTGTACATATGCATAGTTTGTATTTATATTAACTGAGCTAGGAGTATTTGATAGTTGAAGTTGCTGAAAAAACTAGGTCAGAATTTAGGACCATTGAAATTCTCTCTGATCTTTGAGAGTTATATCATGTTCTTTATATCATTGGAATCGTGTGATTATGAGCTACATTTTTCATGTTATAAGTTTTTGATTTTATGCAAAGAATAGCAAGAACATGTTTGGATTGCAGAACGCGCGTGTTTGGGCTTGGTTCTATTCACACCCCCTGTTTACTTTCTGCACCCCCTTGGCCCATTTTCTTTATTTTGCATATTGTTTTCATTTCTTTTATATTTTCTGACTTTATTTATTTATTCTGAACATTTAAAATCACAAAAAATATTTTCTTTATTTTTGGCATTTTATCATATTTTTTATTTTATTTTTTGCACAATAAATAGTTTATTAGGTTTAATATACTTTATTTTCTAAAATAAAACTTGTAAATAATATAAAAATATTATTTATTTTTATTTTTATTATTTATACACTTAAAATAATATTTTCATACATATTCAAAAATTTTTAATATTTTGTATATATTATTATTACTTTTTCTTGTACATAAATGAAATAAATAAATAATATAGCATATAAGCAAAATTAGGGTTTTCACCCTTTCAAAAAATAATCATTTTATTTTCTTATTTTTAAGATATAAATAAATTTATTTTCTCATACATAAAAATTAATACAAAAACATTTTTGCATATTTACATTTTATTGCATATTTATATATTGCTTATTTATTTATTTGTACAATAAATTCAATTTGGTTGTAATAGTTTTAGGGTTTTATTTTGAGCAATATCCCCCTATTCAAAACTTGTATCCCCCTCCTCATAATATTGTGTAATAGTCTAGATTTACTTTACGCATTTTATTGCTTTCATATGCCATGATAGTAAACTAGGGTTTTGTATGCAAAGACCAAAAATCAAACAAATAGCATGACTTAATACAAGACAAAAATGCATGAAAAATGACAACACATTGCACACAAGCACCCCTGGGGTTTCATCCACTTTGTTGCCTTAAAACATGGCCATGGTATGCATGCTAGGTATCTTGGCAAAATCAAACAAAACAAAATATCATAGTCCCTCGATGACCCTATCTTGGTTGCCTAAACAAAAATGATCTAGTCCCTCAAAAATTTCTAAGATACTTGGAAATATTGCTATCATGGTCATACGATGACCCACGCCCGTCCCGTTTAACATCCAAAGATAGGGTTGATTACCAAATGCAATGGTAAAGCAACAATGTCAAAGGAATAAAAATGTATAGGAAAGACTTTTGAGTAGGGTAGACAACTCCTAGTTACTTGATCTCTTTCAAACAATCCTTGCTATTTTCAAACAAACACGCACAATTTTAAAACATTTTCCAAACAAACTTTCAAACAATGAAACATTTTTCAAAAGAAAAACATCTTTGTATACATTCTTACGAACAAGAATGATTACAAAGATTGCCTAAACGAAGGCCTCTTTTCAAAATACTTTCAAAACCACACAAAGCACCATTTTAAACAATTGAAAAGCAAAAGCAAGTGATCTAAAACAAGTAAATAAGAGCCCATGGAAAACCATGGATGAAAAGGGTGCTAGCACCTTCCCTTTTCTTAATATACCCCCCGAACCCAAAAACAATCTCAAAGGTCTTCCCTGTGCTTTTTTACCTTTCCTTTTGGATAAAATAAAAGTCGGTGGCAACTCTTGCTAAACCGCAACATTTGTGAACACAAACGCAAAACCTCAAGTCAGTTCTCCCACGACATCACAACTGGCTTTTGTTTAAAATTGTGCTTTGTGTGGTTTTGAAAGTATTTTTGAAAAGAGGCCATTGTTTAGGCAAACTTTGTAATGATTCTCGTTCGTAAGAATGTATACAAAGGTGTCGATCTTTTGAAAATGTTTTCAAGTTTGTAAGTTGTTTTGAAAGTGTTGGTGTTTGTTTTGAAAATAGAAAGGATGTTTTTGTTTTGAAATTGAGCAAGTAACTAGAAACATTCTACCTACTCAAAAGTCTTTCATGTTCATTTCCTCCTTCCTTTGACATTGTTATCTTACCATTAATTTAGTAAGTAACCCTATCTTTGGATGTAAAAGGGATAGACATGGGTCATCGTATAACCATGATTAGAAATGTTGCAAGGTATCTTAGCATTTTTATTTAGGGACTAAGATCATTTTGAAAGGCAACTTTTGATAGCGTCATCGAGGGACTATGATCTTGTATTTTGCTTGTCTTTCCTAAGATATCTCACATGCGTAATATGGTCATTTTTGTAAGGCAACTAAGTGGATTTACCGTATGGGTGCTTGTGTGCAAGTGTATTAATTTTCATGCTTTGTTAGTCTTTGATTAGGGTTAGCTATTTTGTTGGTTTTAGTCTTTCCATACAAAAACCTAATTACCAGCATTTGTATATAAAGCGATAAATTGCGGAATTTAAAATTACTATGCTATTACAATACTTATGGGAGGGGGGTGTACAAATTACAAATGGGGAGTATTGCAAGAAAATTAAAACTAATTAATTATTACAACCATATTGAAATTGAATAAATGTACAAAATAAAGATAAAAATACAAGAATATAAATGTAAAGAAATATGATTTTTGTTGTCTTTTTATAAAAAGGGTTTAACCTAAACCTAATTATAAAATGATTAGTTAAAATTAAAATAAAATTAACTTAAACTAATTGAGAAAAGAAATTAAATTAAAAAGATTTTTTAGGGTTTTTATGAAGAAAAAGGGTTTTAAGTTAAATAAAAATAAAAATGAAAATTAAATAATTAAAAGAAACCTAAATTCTAAATTAATTTTAATTATTAAAATAATTATTAAAACTAAGTCTAAATATTTAATTATTTAAAAGAGAAATTAATTTGTTAAAAGAAAATGTTTTTAATATTTTTGTTTCATAAGAAAATAAAATGAATAAGTATAAATAATAAATAAAATATTTTTTGGATTTTTTTATTAATAAAAATAATAATAATAATAATAATAATAATAATAATAATAATAATAATAATAATAATAATGGTAATAAAAATATTAATGGTAATAAAAATATTAAAGAAGAAAAGAAATAAAACAAAAATAAGAAAAAGAAAATAATAAAAGAAATGGGCTAGGGGGTGCTGAAGTAAGTCAGGGGTTAGTAAAAGGAAAAAAATCATCAGGCCCAAGTTGGAAGCCCAGGCGTGCTGTTTGGAAACAAAAAAAGTGAAAAAATTGTGAGAAATGAAAAAGGTAGCGCGCTGGGTGTTGAACCCACGCCCTCTTGGTTACCAGCGCGTTGCCTTACCACTGGGATGACTATACATCCGTTTATTAAAATGAAATGATAAATACATAACGTAACATGCTTCCAAGGCCTGTACTTCGTTTTCAACCTTCAGCCAGCCAGAGTACCTGTAACTTCTTCATCTCTCAACAAAAATGGAAAGTACAAACATGAAAGTTGTGGTATTTCTTTCCATGAATCCAACCATATAAATAACTAAAGCTATAAATCCAAGATAAGTGATAATTTTTATGGCCCTAATTTAAAATCTAAAAATTTCAGAAACTTCAACTCTAAAATTCTCTAAGCTCGGGCCATATAAATGCAAACTATGGATATGTACAACTTTGTGGAAATGGTATCTACATTTTATCTTCACAAATCAGAATCAAATGATACTTGTATGAAGAGATAGAAGTTTGAAAACTTACATGTTGCATCTGGAGTCGTGTATGGAGTTTGAGCAACCTTTGAGATGTCTTGATGATTTATGTAGCTTGCTTGGACCTCCTTGAGTGTGTTCCAATTCCTACTTTGCTTTGAGGATGGCTGAAACTCTCAACTCAAGTCAAGTTGTAAGCTTCAATTTTGAAAATGGTGGATGGTGATGGAGGGGTTATAGTCAGGAAATAGGAGCCTGAATCACTTTGATATGATGTATATTAAGTGTTTGGATGGTTAAAACTCAATACGCACGAGTGGATTTGGAGATGGCTATGTGAGGTTCAAAACTGTCAAGTTATGGCAGATTCTGAGTTGCAGAGTGCTTGGGAGTGTTTTGGGGTCCTTGAACTCGTGTGTTCTCTTGCAAACAACTTGTGCATAAGTAAGGAAAAGGTTAGAGTACTTGAGGAGGTCAGAAGCACAAGATGTAGAGTTATGGCTATGTTACTTGATTTTGAAGAAAAGTGACAACATGGTTTCAAGGCATAGTACAAGCATGACCTGAGTTTATGGGAGGCTCTAGACATGTTGCTTTTGCCTTTGACATTGCTTGTAATCAGAAGGAACAAGTGCAAAGCTCTATGCATTGACTTTGTGATTAAAGCTTCTTTACAAGAATGGAATGGTTACTTTGTGCCATAAATGGAAATGTAACTTGGATAAAGGCTCAAGTGCTTGGATTAAAGATCTAACAGTTGCGTAAACATTTAATTATGGAGTGACAAACAAGTTTGAGGCCTGCAAAGCAAAGATTATGCAGCCTAGGCTTGGATTTGAATTTTTGTTCATCATGAAATGGCTTGTAATTTAAGTTTGAAAACCCTAACTTCATCTCTTCGATTCTCCTTTCTCACAAATGATCTCAAGGAGTTCTTGGAAATTTTAGAAAGCTTGTAATGTTCTATATAGACCCTTTTTGAATCACTTTTGAAAATTCTCCTTGGAACTATATGAAAAAGTGCCATGAAGTTAGGTCAAAATCCTGCATAAACTAGGGCAAAATTTCACTAAGTGTTTAATTTCAAGACCATGACTTTATGAATTAATAACTTGAGATCCAAGCATTTTTAGAAGAAGTTGCATAAAGAAATGTTGTAGATATCATGGAGATCTACAACTTTCATGTTAAAAGTTTCTTTTGAATCATCTTGCATCTTGGTGAAAAATTGGCTCAAAGTTGTAAAAAAATATGAAGTTTTAAACACTTAGAAAAATCTCTAAGTTAGAAAACTTTGACTTTTCAAAATGAAATCTTGACTTTTTGATTTCTTGATGAATAAGTTTCATATTTTTGACATGTTTTGATGAATTTTGATCTTTGACATTGGATTTTGACCAAAAAGTCAAAGTTTGACTTTTCAGTGTACAGTTGACTTTTGATTAGTTGACTGAAAATTCATTATCAATCCAATTGATCTTGAGAAATGTTTTGGGTCATGCCATTAGGTCAAAATGATGCAATTTAACTCTTGAGATCATGCTTCAAACCAATTGACCATTTGCTAGGTCAAAAATCAGAAATTGCCTTTCCTTAGTCAAAACCCTAATTTTGACCATTTTGCCCTTTTGATGATTTGATCAGATTTCTTGAGGAATTATGGTCCAAACTTGATCAAATGATACATAAGAGTTTATAATGTTGATGTGGATAAAAAATTATGAAGTTTGACTGTAAATTGGCCATAGTTGACTTTTTCCCAATACAACAACTGTTCAATTGACTGAGCAAAACTGTGATTCAAGGCTTGAAACTTGACATGAGTGATCTTGGGGGTCCATAATGATCCATGAAAGTCATATGAGGCATTTAAAGTTCAATTATCCTTGTTCCACCTCAAACCCTAATTTCAGTCATCAGTGCTTAAGGAGGTGTCTTGAGCTGATCAACCCTAGTGCAGTCTTGAACCAAGAGAGATCTTTTGTGAGAAAATAATTGATAAGTGAGAGGGCAAATTTTGGGGTACAACAATGTGAAATTATGAACATGTAGCTTATGCAGGATGTAAAGTGAAATTCTGGCAACAGATACTTAATGTCACAGTGAATGTTATGACACCGTATCTGACAAATTGTACATAAACCAAACAGTAATTTAAAAGACAGTTAAGAACACAATCAATTGTTAACCCAGTTCAGTGTATAACAACACCTACATCTGGGGGCTACCAAGCCAGGGAGGAAATTCACTATAAGAGGTATTAATTTAGGAATAAACCAACCAGTTTATCTCCTTCACTTAAGACCTACCCAATGCAACTTCAATCTAAGTCCTACTTAAACCTGAGTTCCTACTCACTCCCCCTCAATCACAGCAGTGATACTAATCTACTGATTAATAATATTATGAAGACATTCTTCAATACACACGCTTGATTTTACTTCAAAGCTTTAATCAAGAGACACAATACTCGTGCTTCAAATCTTTGAGTGATAAACAACCCTTACAACCAAATCCTACTCCAAGTCACTTATCAAGTGATAATTGCTTGGCTCACAGTAATTACTAAAACTATCACAACCCTTATTGATCTTCTCTAAAAAGCGCTACACACCATTAGGATTCGTGATAAATATATATGCAGTTTATTCTTCATTTTGGGCTTCCATAAAAATATCTAGGGTTAACCAAAGTTAACCTAAAGACTTGGTCTGGGGCTTTCATCATAACAGATTAGGGTTAAGCAAGGTTACCTTAATATCCATATGAGCATCTGATCTAGTCAATATACTTCAACTCAGAATAGCACACCAGATTCCTGAAAATTCTCAGGAATAATAAATCTGCACAACAACTTGATCAGTACAGGATGTCTTAACATTGGTTATGACATCATGTATCCTGCTCACTGATTTTGGTAGAATTCAGTACATATGATCATAGCTTAACCATCATGATATTCACTCATACTGAGTTGTTCCTGTAGAACATTCCTTCTGCAGAATTTGTCTTTATCCCATAATGTTATGACATCAGTCATGACATTCGCAAATCTGGTTTTACCAAAAATTAATGCCAACAAGCAAACACTTACAAACTCCTCCTTTGGAATTTTTTTGGCTAAAACCCCTAAACAATCAAAGATTAGAATGCAGAAGCAGCATGCAGTAGAATTTTTAATAACAGCTAATCTAACTACCAATATCCAATTCTACCAAAATTAGCACAATTACTTCTCCCCCTTTTTAGCCATAAAGAGGCCAAAGGATCTAGTACTTCAAGTTATACAGTCATCAAAAGGAAATCCAAAATACACAGAAACAGAGAGAAGGTATCAAATAGCAGCAGCAAGTTCCAGCATCAATCTTTACAACTCAGCAAACACAGACCTTCAGGTACTGTCATCCCCTGAGGAAGCACTATTTTCAGCAGCATCTTCTGGTGAGCTTCTTGCAGAACCATCATGTTGTTCTTCATCAACATCCTCTTCCCTTATTTGTTCTTCATTCTCCTCCTGTTCCAGACTAGTAATCAGCTCTTCAAGAGTCCTTTTCTTGCATCAAGATCTCTGCACATTTCTTTTAGAACAACTATAACATCAGCTTTCTTGGAATGAGCTTTGACATTTGATGTCTCAGCAGATGTCATAACAATGTCAGGGACATGTGTTCCCTGAAACAGCTTATAGTGAAAACCAAGTGCAGAGGCTCTTTTGCATACAGAGTCCTTTTCAACCAGAATATCAGGATACTGATCAATGATTATACCACACAGGAGAGAGGGAAAAGAAATAGGGCCTTTAATAGCACAACTCTCAGCATGTTTCATTGTTTGATCAAAGATGTAGTTTCCATAATCAAAGTTTGTTCTGGTTCCAACAGCATAGATAAATCTTCCCAAACCAGTGGAGATGGTGGATTTGTGGTTGGTGGGAACCCAGTTAGCTGCACCAATTTTGTGCAGTATGGCAAACTTCACACTCAGCTTGCTTGCAGTTAGCTTCCCTTTCAAGGGCCAGTGCTTGACTTGCTTGGCAGTGATGGTTTGATAAACCTGGTTGTCAGTAACTTCAAGCTCAGGCTGAGCATCATCAGGCCTCCCTAGGTATTTGTTTATCACAGTAGAGAGAAATTTACCTTCCTTCCTCTCACATAAACACTCTTAAAATCAGCTGACTTTCCATCAGCACATCCACCAGACAAATTTACTATGAATTCTTTGACAAGAATCTCATAGCAGTTGGAAAACTTGACCACTGTTTTCATCAGGCCAACAACCTTGATGAGATCCATGACTTCCTTACACTCAATAGCACTTCTGTTCAGCTCCCTCTCTAAGGTAATCCTTTTCAGAAACACATACTTCCACCTGCTTGCATTTTCTGGATGGTGAAAGGAGATGTTGTCAATGGCAACCTCAGGAACCTTAGGCAGTTTGCTAGAAGAGGGTTTCTTCCTGAGAGGAATGTCTGGAACATTGCTCTCAACATCAAAATCAAAGTCTGATTCCTCATCAGATTCAGAGGGTTCAGGAGCCTTTCTTTTCTTGGCTATAAGTTGTCTCAAGGGTTTTGAGAGACTACCAACAGATACCCTAGCTTTTAACTTACCCTTCCCTTTGGAAGTTCCAGCCTTTTGATCCTTCTCAGCTTCTTCTCTAGCCTTGTTCTCAGGCCTAGGTTGAGACATCTTGAGAGATTGAGAATACAAGTGACAGCGAGTGTGAAATTTTCTTTTTAGGGAATGGAGAGTGATGCAGCAAACTAAGAAGAGGGAGATATAAATATGTCTATTCCTCTTCTTAAACTTTTGGAAAGAAAGAGGGAAACAAATGATTAGCCCAATCAGAATAAACTTGATTAAAATATCTCTTTTAAACCTTGTATTAAGCAAAATTAATTGCTACATCTCTTCATATTGGAAAATACCCAGCTTTCCCCTTAAATTCTCAAACTGACTAGCATCAAGTGCCTTGGTAAAAATATCAGCCAGTTGTAGTTCAGTGGCAACATGTTCCAGCTTAATCACCTTCTCCTCTACAAGATCTCTGATGAAGTGATGTCTAATGTTAATATGCTTAGTCCTGCTGTGCGGTATAGGATTCTTGGATATGTTAATAGTACTCAAATTGTCACAGTACAATGTCATGACATCTTGTGTGACATTATACTCAGTCAGCATCTGTTTCATCCAGATCATTTGAGAACAGCTGCTACCAGCTGCTATGTATTCAGCTTCAGTAGTAGATAGAGACACACGGTTTTGTTTCTTGCTGAACCAAGAAACAAGATTATTTCCCAAAAAGAAGCATCCTCCAGAGGTGCTCTTTCTATCATCAGCACTACCAGCCCAATCAACATCACAATAACCAGACAAAATTGGTTCACATCCATGAGAGTACAGCATGCCATAATTGTAAGTTCCACTCACATACTTCAGAATTCTTTTCACCTGGTTGATGTGACTTACTTTGGGTTCATCATGGTATCTTGCACATACTCCAACTACAAAGGCAATGTCATGTCTGCTGGCTGTTAAGTATAGCAGACTTCCTATCATGCTTCTGTACAAGCTTTGACCCACATTTGCCCCACTTGTGTCTTTGGACAACTTTAAATGAGTAGGTGCAGGAGTCCTTTTATGACTGGAATTCTCCATCCCAAACTTCTTGACAATATTCTTTACATACTTGCTTTGAGACAGGAAAATTGAGTCTTCCATCTGTGTGACTTGTAGTCCAAGAAAGTAGGTTAATTCTCCCATGAGGCTCATTTCAAATTCAGCTTGCATCTGGTTAGCAAAATGTTTAACCATTTTATCTGACATTCCTCCAAACACTATGTCATCAACATAAATTTGATCTACCATTATCTTTCCTCCTTCATCCTTGACAAAAAGAGTTTTATCCAAACCTCTTTTCCTGTATCCTTTGTCAGTGAGGAACTTTGTCAACCTTTCATACCAAGCTCTAGGAGCTTGTTTCAGACCATATAATGCTTTCCTCAATTTGTAGACATGATCAGGACAGTTTGGATCCACAAATCCTTTAGGTTGTTCCACATACACTTCCTTATTTAAGTACCCATTTAGGAAGGCACTCTTCACATCCATTTGAAACAGCTTGAACTTAAGGAGACAAGCAACTCCCAAGAGAAGTCTGATTGATTCCAGTCTGGCTACAGGAGAAAAAGTCTCATCAAATTTAACCCCTTCAACTTGAGTGTATCCTTGAGCAACAAGCCTTGCCTTATTCCTGGTGACAACTCCTTCAGCATCTGACTTGTTCTTGTAGATCCACTTTATGCCAATGATGTCTGTTCCTTCTGGTCTAGGAACTAACTCCCATACTTCATGTTGCTTGAACTGGTTCAATTCATCTTGCATTGCTCCAATCCAGTATTCATCAGTCAAAGCCTCTTTAACATTTTTTGGTTCAATCTTAGACACAAAACAAGAGTTTGTGATGATTTCTCTAGATCTTGTAGTGACTCCACTATTAGGATCTCCTATGATGAGTTCCTTAGGATGATCTTTCTGAATTCTGATGGAAGGATCTTTGTTAGCTTCCTTTGATTCAGACTCTGATGGAGTAGGATTAGGCACATCATCCTTTTTAGACACTTGTGTTGAAGCCTCAAAGAATGTCTCAACATCATATGGGACATTTGTTTCCTCATGGTGATCATCAACTATGACATTTATAGACTCCATCATAACTTTGGTCCTGGAATTGAACACCCTATATGCTCTGCTGTTGGTAGAGTATCCTAGGAATATTCCTTCATCACTTTTAGGGTCCATCTTTCTCCTTTGTTCACGATCTGTCAGAATATAGCATTTACTCCCAAAGACATGGAAGTACTTCACTGTAGGCTTTCTTCCTTTCCATAGTTCATAAAGGGTGGATGATGTTCCCTTTCTCAAGGTGACCCTGTTGTGGACATAACAGGCTGTATTCATAGCTTCAGCCCAAAAATGAATAGGAAGCTTCTTGGCATGTATCATTGCTCTGGCAGATTCATGTATAGTCCTGTTTTTCCTTTCCACAACTCCATTTTGTTGAGGAGTTATAGGTGAAGAGAACTCATGATTGATTCCTTCTGAGGAACAGAACTCATCAAACTTACTATTTTCAAATTCCTTACCATGATCACTTCTGATTCTGACAATGCATCTTTCTTTTTCTCTTTGAATTCTTTTGCACAATTCCTTAAATACATCAAATACATCAGACTTTTCCCTAATGAAGTTTATCCAGGTGAATCTGGAAAAATCATCCACAACAACACAGGCATATCTCTTTCCACCAAGACATTCCACCTGCATGGGACCCATTAGATCCATATGTAGAAGTTCTAGCACCTTAGAGGTGGTCAGATGTCTTGTCTTTGGATGTGACATTCTAGTTTGCTTTCCAACCTGACATTCACCACAGACTCTCCCTTCATCAATCTGAAGCCTTGGAATCCCTCTGACAGCCTCCATGGATATGATCTTCTTCATCCCTCTAAGATGTAAATGACCAAGTTTTTGGTGCCACCGTTTCACTTCCTTTTCTTCTTTGGCTATAGAGCACACATAAGAGTAGTTAGTGTTCTCATACTCCCATAGTAACAGTTGTCTTTTGATCTGACTCCTCTCATTACAACTTCTTGTTTTTCATTAGTTACAAGACATTCAGACTTGGTGAAGTTGACCTTGAATCCTAGATCACATAATTGACTGATACTTATGAGATTAGAAGTCAAACCATTTACCAGCAACACTTCATTTAGGTTTGGAACTCCAGGGCAGTCCAAGTTTCCAACTCCTTTGATTTCTCCTCTAGCACCATCTCCAAAAGTGACATAACTAGTAGTATGAGGTTTGACATCATTCAGCAGATTCTTGATTCCAGTCATGTGTTTAGAGCATCCACTGTCAAAGTACCAGTCTTCCTTGGCAGAAACTCTAAGGGAGGTGTGGGCTATCAGGGCTGCAGTCTTTTTCTTCCACTGTTGAGTATATGGTGCCTTGTTAGTCTTAGGTTTGACATATGGGGTCTGATTAGGATATCCATATAATTTGAAGCAGAATGGCTTTATGTGACCAAACCTCCCACAATAATGACATATCCATCTTTTATACTTTTTCTTCATATTTCTCTGTTCTTGATGTTGAGTCCTATGTTGTGACATCTGCTTTGACATTTGTTTATCAGGCCTGGTCTTCTTCTTGTCAACAACAGATTTCTTTGCAGCCACAAATCATAGACCAGACATGTTTCCTGCATTTTGTCCAGCCTGAAGGATTTCTTCCAACTTGTCAGTTCCAGTTGTTAACATCTTGACAGACTTAGTCATCTGATCAAGTTTGGAGTTCAACATTAGAACTTCACCTTTGAGATGGCGTATAGTAGCAGTGTCTGCCTTCTTCTCAGCCTCCAACTTCACTATAAGATTTTTCTATTTCTCATTTTGCTGACAGACTTCAGCACTTCTGATACATAGCTTCTTGTAGGAGTCAACAAGTTCTTCAAATGTCACTTCCTCATCACTAGAATCATTATCAGAGTTACAAACACCAGATAGTGCAGTAACTAGTTTAGCAGATTCTTCTTCAGAGTCACTTTTTGAGTCACCATCAGACCAAGTAACAGACATTCCTTTCTTTTGTTTCTTTAGAAAGGTAGGACATTCAGCTCGAATATGCCCATATCCTTCACATCCATGGCATTGGATTCCTCTGCTTTGATTTCCCTTTTCTTCAGACTTAGTTCTTCAGCTGGAGTCATAGGATCTGCTAATGTCAGAGGAAATGTTCTTGACATTTGACCTTGACTTTGGGTCCATTCTCTTGATGAGTTTGTTGAACTGCCTTCCAAGCATAGTTATAGCTTCTGATATATTCTCTTCATCACTCTCCTTGCTTTCATCTTCAGTATTGGATACAAGGGCTATGCTCTTATTTTTCTTGTCAACATTGTCACTGATCCCCATCTCAAATGTCTGAAGTGACCCAATGAGTTCATCAACCTTCAAGTTGCAGATATCCTAAGCTTCCTCTATAGCAGTCACTTTCATTGCAAACCTTTTAGGCAAGGATCTGAGAATCTTTCTCACTAGCTTTTCTTCTGACATCTTTTCTCCCAATGCTCCTGAGGTGTTGGCAATTTCTAAGATGTTCATGTGAAACTCATGAATGGTCTCATCCTCCTTCATCCTTAGATTCTAAAATTTGGTAGTGAGCATCTGAAGTCTTGACATTTTTACTTTGGATGTACCCTCATGGGTGGTTTTGAGAGTGTCCCAAACATCCTTGGCCAATTCACATTGATGTACTAGTCTGAATATGTTTCTATCAATTGCATCGAACAAGGCATTCAATGCTTTAGAGTTACCCAGGGATAACTCTTCTTCTTCTTTGCTCCATTCTTCCTCAGGTTTCAGACTAGTCATCCCATCTTTCCCAGTTATGGTGGGATGGTTCCATCCTTTGTCAGCAGCTCTCCAAGCTTTATTGTCCAGTGACTTCAAGAAGGCAATCATACGAGGTTTCCAATAGTCATAGTTTGATCCATCCAGAATAGGTGGTTTGTTCCCAAATCCTCCTTCCTTGTCCATAGCGCCAGAAAATAATATCCCTAGATCTCACCCAGAAAGACAGACAGGGTGCCCGCTCTGATGCCAATTGAAATTCTGGAAACAGATACTTAATGTCACAGTGAATGTTATGACACCGTATTTAACAAATTGTACACAAACCAAACAGTAATTTAAAAGACAGTAAAGAACACAATCAATTGTTAACCCAGTTCAGTGTATAACAACACCTACATCCGGGGGCTACCAAGCCAGGGAGGAAATTCACTATAAGAGGTATTAATTTAGGAATAAACCAACCGGTTTATCTCCTTCACTTAAGACCTACCCAATGCAACTTCAATCTAAGTCCTACTTAAACCTGAGTTCCTACTCACTCCCCCTCAATCATAGCAGTGATACTAATCTACTGATTAATAAGATTATGAAGACATTCTTCAATACACACGCTTGATTTTGCTTCAAAGCTTTAATCAAGAGACACAACACTCGTGCTTCAAAGCTTTAAGTGATAAACAACCCTTACAACCAAATCCTACTCCAAGTCACTTATCAAGTGACAATTGCTTGGCTCACAGTAATTACTAAAACTATCACAACTACAAAATGCCTTATTGATCTTCTCTAAAAAGCGCTGCACACCATTAGGATTCGTGAGAAATATATATGCAGTCTATTCTTCATTTTGGGCTTCCATAAAAATAGCTAGGGTTAACCAAAGTTAACCTAAAGACCTGGTCTTGGGCTTTCATCATAACAGATTAGGGTTAAGCAAGGTTAACCTAATATCCACGTGAGCATCTGATCTAGTCAATATACTTCAACTCAGAATAGCACACCAGATTCCTGAAAATTCTCAAGAACAATAAATCTGCACAACAACTTGATCAGTACAGGATGTCTTAACATTGGTTATGACATCATGTATCTTGCTCACTAATTTTGGTAGAATTCAGTACATATGATCATAGCTTAATCATCATGATATTCACTCATACTAAGTTTTTCCTGTAGAACATTCCTTCTGCAGAATTTGTCTTTATCCCAGAATGTTATGACATCAGTCATGACATTCGCAAATCTGGTTTTACCAAAAATTAATGCCAACAAGCAAACACTTACATAAAGTTTGTTATGCTATGTCACTTGTCCAATCATCTGCTTGGTAGACACATCCTGTATATAACATGATTTGTGTAAGAAAGTGATGTTGTTATTAGATGAATGACAAAGTTTAGAAATGTAAATTAGGCTAAATTGGAATGTAGAGATGTAGAATACATTATGCAAATGCAGGGATGTATCAAGAACAACGGAGCCAACATAGTTAGTAGTTATACAAGTCCCGTTAGGAAGGTGAATGTACACATGGGTAATAGCATATATATATATATATATATATATATATATATATATATATATATATATATATATATATATATATATATATATATATATATATATATATATATATATATATATATATATATATATATATATATATATATATATATATATATATATATATATATATATATATATATATATATATATATATATATCATAAAAACATTTGATATAAGGGCAAACATGATATGATGCACCTGAATCAAGTATCCACATGTCACATATAGGAAAGTGACTACTTGTATTGATAATACCTGAGGTTATTCCTTTGTCAAGGTTGGATGATTTTTCATTCTTGAAGTGTTAATGCTCCTTCCTAGACTGCTGAAGCAGCTGAATGAGATGCTGATAATCCTCTTTAGAGATGTGATTATCTTTGTTTAGAGAAAATTATCATACCCCGTTTTTTCACCCCTAATATGTCTATTCATTAAAGCATATGCATTTACATCATAAATCATTAATTCATTTGAGCTCCTAAGACATGTGATCAAAGGGCTCTTTCCATCATGGTTTTTTCCCCTATGGATTGAGGTTGTTACACTTATCAAGTTGATTCAATTGGTTCTCTCATCACTCTTGGTATGAAGCCAGGGTTTTGGATCAAAAGCATCATGGACATCTTCTTTGGCAATATTCTTCAAGTTACAAGGTTATCTTCATCAAAGATTCTTCAAAGAACAAGTGCTTTAAGGTTTAACTTGTATGCTTAAGATTTCATCAGGTCTTCATTGAGAATTTTCTTGAGCTATGGTTTTGTTTCTCTCACCATATCAACCCTTCTTCATCAATGTGCCCTCGGATATAGAGAATTAGGGTTTCTCTTATGATATGCCTGAGCATTGTTATTGGCTTATTCAACAATGGTTCATTGTGTTATGTTATCTCTTCAAGGCTACAAGGATCATTATTCTTTCCTTATTGCGAGTTCATCATCATCACTTAGGTTTTATCCTAATTGATTTCTCCATAAGACATTCCTTTCAAGAAGTTTAGAGGATTTAATCAAAGACTTCTTTCTTGTGATGTTACTTGTAAAATGGTTAAAGATTAGTTGAAGATTTCATCAAATTAAGATGCTTCTTGTTGTTCAAGATATGAATTAAGATCTCATCAAATTGGTAAACAAGATTTGTTTTGCCTCTTGAATTTGAGATTCAACTGAAGATTGAAGTTCATTAAGTATGGCACAAAATATGTATTTGATAATTCTTTATGATCAAGGCATGCCTCATGGTTTTTACAAGCAAAGTCCTTTTATTCAAGAGAAGTTCAACTTCATTCAATTCAAATTTACAAGGCATTTTTTGTTCTCAAGTTCTTTTGCTTATAATGCAAGTGTTGATTTGGAAAGTATTCATTCAAATTCTTAAGGTGCAAAGTTTCATATGGCTTACTCGATTTCAAGTTAAAATGAGTTCAATCAATTGTTAAGTCCAATTATTCATTCATTTAAAATTCAAGTACAAGTACCATTTCAAGATCAAGAGTGCAAAGTTGGAAGGTTCATGTATTTGCATTACTTGGAACTTAAGGCGTACAAAAAATTCAAACATTTTTTATCCTTTAAAGTTCAAGATTTAATGTTCATTTTAAAATCAAGATCATGAGGATTATTTTGAGGCAAAATCATATACCATTCTCCATTCAAGATTTCAAAGTTCATCATTCAAAGGCAAGATTTAAAATCAAGTTCAAAATTCAAGATCCATCATAATTCAAATAGTCAAGTTCAAATACAATGTCCAAATTTACATTCCATACAATTTTCATTATGTTTTGCTAAGCCAAATGTCCATGAACTCTTGTCAAAAAGCTATCCAAAGTTGCCATTTTTTGCTTGTGTCATGTTGAACCAAAACAACTCCAAAGTTGTTGAAAACTTGTTCAAAATATCATCTCAAAATCAACCCTGCATAAGTATTGTGGCAACACCAAATAAAGATGAAATTAAATCAGGAAAATTAAACAAAAGAAGATAGAAAGAGAATTTCAGAAAAAGCTTCATAACAAACCATAACAAACTCAAACTAAACAGATCCTCACCATTCAAGTTTGTAACAAACTCTCAGCAGATAAATAACAAATCCATGATTCATTCCAAAGGAAACGATTCATTATGAGGATTCATTCACAAAAACTCCAAAAATCTTCACTCTATTCTGTCTGAGTTCTCTTTGCACTCTCTACAACTTTTCCAATGTGAACATCAACACTAAGACATTTCCATCTCTTCTCTCTGATTTGTTTACAACATATATTCACAAACAAGCAACACATTCACTCTGCAACACTTCTCCATCTTCATCTTCTCGGAACCACTTCAACACCTTGCATCTCCAATTATCATCTTGTTGCAACAAAACATGCACAAATTCACATCTGCACCTTCATGTAGAGCGCGAAATCAACAACAAACTCATACATGTGCAAAAATACAAATGAAGAGATGTAGAAATCAAAATCAAAGAGAAGAAGAGATTAATAATTGAAAATTAAATGCGTACCTGAGTCACGAATTAAAGATACGTTGGCCGATCTCAGACAGGTAAGCACTGCACACGGTTCTTTGATCTTCTTGTCATCTTTTCCGTTTTCCTTTTGTGAATGCTTGAGAACATAACCGTGAACATATTGCAAGGCAGAGGTTGAACGAAATTTGAGATTGAGAGGAATCTGAGAATAAAATTAAGGTGACTGCAATAATAAAAAACTTTCTTTTTGTTCATTAACAACTCATTCATGCATTCCCTTAGCTAGTAAGCTTTAGATAATACACCCTATGATTAGAACAAACATAGTGGATGCCATTGAGTACAACTGATTTTTAGGGTGCTAATACCTTCCTTTTGCATAACCTACCCCCGTACCCTATTCTCTTAGCGTGCTTTGCACTTTGCATTGCTTTTTGCCTTGCTTGTTGCTTTGCATGATTTTGTGGGTTTTATTTGATCTTTTCCCATTCCTTTGTGAACAATAAAATTTGGTTGCGACTTTCACTTTATGAGTTAAGTTAATTAATAGCTTAATCTCAATTTTACACCGCTATAGAAATTTGGCGACTTCACTGGGGATACACTTCTAAGTGGGTCAATCCTAGATTTATTTGTTTCTTTTCCTTGGGTGTTTATTTATATGCTTTACTTGCTATTTATTTATTGCACGCATTGCATTTTATTGCTTTCCACTATTCTGAATATCTGATGTGCTGGTTGCTGGATTTTCTATTTTTCAGGTTGGATGGGTGTTACTTTGAGGTAAAAGGTCCATTACTCATGCCAGGATACACATAATTTTAGAGTGGATAGTCATGTCGACTCCCGTGACGTCTGACACACAAGAGTTGGCATGACATACTGTTATACCCTAATTTTTTCCCCTAAGATCCCTCATCATTTCATATCATCATAATGCATCACGATCACACATTTGGGTTGGCTATCAATTCTACTCGCTTATATTTAAGTTTTTCCTTGAGGGATCATCAAGCACCTAATTGTGTATCATGTACATATATGTTTTATATTTAATTGACCTTTAACCAAAATCCAAAAATATGTCTTATTTATTTTTTTTCTTTTAGAAGGCAGGGCTTTCGATCAAGAAATTCAGGTGAGGGTTCCCCAATTAGGGTTATGGGTTGCTTAAACCAAAGACTGGCTCTCAAATGCCAATTTTCAAGGTTGTGATCCATGATCTTGTGAGTACAAACTTCGTTGTCATACATTTTGAGTGATGTAAAAACTAGTAAAAGCTCGCACTTCGGAATATTGGATGATATCCTTATGACTTATGGCACTCCTCTGCATTAGAGATCTTAGAAATCATTAGAAAGCATTTTGAAATTGATCCAAGCAATTGAAAATGATTTTCTGCATAATTTTTACTGTATGTGTCTACACATCCGTGTTTCAGGTCAACACATGGAACTCAATATTAAATCTTATAGCTTTTGTAAGTCTTAGGCCGACACATGCATATTTTAGGTTGACACATACTGAAGCTTTTCTGAAATTGCAAAAATTCTTATTTTATGTGTCGACACATCCACTTTTAAGGTCGACACATTTGTTATCGTTTTAAATCATGTAGCTTATGTAACTTTTTGATCGACACATGTCTCTTTATAGGTCGACACATTACGTTTAAAAATCACGTATATGTCGACACATACGATTCTTAGTTCGACATATACTATTTTAGTTGGTCAATTTTTTAAATTATTTTATTCCAAATTTATCCCTCTTTTCCCTGAAAGTTCCAAAACTATAAATACTCTTTTATGCATCATTCCAACTTGTTGAAAACCATAAACGTATCCTATTTCTCTCATCATCTTCAACCTCCAATATACGCATACACACTGACATTACATTGTAGCGATGTTCCATTGGGGTGCCATCTAGACGAGGATTGCTAGTGTCCAATTGTGTATTGGTTTTAGTTTTGTAGGGGTTTTCATCCAAGAAAAAAACGTCGGGTTTGTCCTCCAAGATCATTGGTTGATTTGGGGTTTTTCGTGCAAGATCGTTCGAGAAGGAATCGTCCATGTGAATCACCTTGGAGTGTTTGAAATCTTTGCAAGGAACTTTAAAGTGTTTTATATATTTTCAAGGAAGTGGCAAGTATTGGAAGATAGAATCGAAGGTCTTGTGTTTGATAAAGTGTAATAAGATTTACTTGAGTGAAATCCCTTGGAGTGTTTGAAATCTTTGTAAGGAGGTAGCTTAAGTGACAAATAGGTTACATCTATCGGTTCTTGGTCTTGCTCAAGGTCAAAAGAGAAGAAGGGTTTCAATCAACAACAAGCTTAGGGTTTGTGGAGTTGATCTTTAAAAATTTAGTTGTATCAACAATTTTGCATTGTAAGAATTATCCTAATTCAATTGGAATTAGGCGCAGGCGTACCCACATGCGATGACGATAGTGGGGAACTGTGAAGACAAATTCCTTGTGTCTCTTTTATTTTTGCTTTTACTTGCTTTGATTTTCATTGATCAATTTATCGAATAGCATTGCGTTATAATTTGAATTGTAAGAATTTTCCTAATCAGTTTTTGATTTTAAATCTAGTATTGATATAGCTTATAATCACTTTTGATTATAAGTGGTTTTATGTATAAACACAATCAAAGGAAAAATTCTGAAAATTCACTTGCACACCAAGTGTTTGATACATTGATTCAACTAGTTCTTTTTAATATTGCCATTGGAAATAGCCTTGCGAGTAATTTTCATTGAACGATAAATAATTTGCAAAGTGATTCAAAGTTATTAATTGATATTATCGTTCGTGTTCCATATTATTTTTGTTCTACGGTTTGCATATCCGAGCTTCCCAATAAGTGTTTGTATATAAGACAATTTGAAAACACTTCTGCATAGTACTTTGATAAAACTTTTTCAAAACCAAATTTTATTTGGATATTTTTAAAGGGGTGTCTATTCACCTACCTCTAGATACCATTGTCGTTGTCTAACAAGTGGAATCAAGTGCTCGGTTCATTCCGGCTTCAACACTTTTAAAAAAAAGGCTTATGAACCTAAAGGGGATTATAAAAGAGCCCCAATTTTCATGAGAGAAAATTATAGTTATTGAAAAGCTTGTATGACAATTCATGTCAACTCATATGGCAAAGGTGTTTGGGAAGCCATTTAAAATGGTCCAACACCGGTGACATATCTTATTGATGGTGTAACCATAATAAAGCCAGAAAACATATGGGATGAAAATGATAATAAGAAGTGGTATTGTGATTAGAAGGCTAAGAAATCATCATATCCGCTCTCGGTGTTGATGAGTTCTATCACATTTCCCATTTCCAAACCTCTAAAGTTATGTGGGGTGATCTACAAGTTACCTATGAGGGAACTAATAAGGTCAAACAAGCTAGAATTAATACACTTAATCAAGAGTTTGAATTCTTTCGCATGAAGTAAGGGGAAACCATTGCTCAAATGCAAAGAGATTCTCACATATTATTAATCGTTTAAATTTACTAGGCAATCCTATTTCCAATGCTATTGCTACTAACAAGGTGTTGAGATGTCTTACTAGAAATTGGAAACTAAAGGCCACTGCAATCAATGAAGCTAATAATCTTGCAACACTTGATCTCACCGCTTTGTTTGGAAAGTTAGAAGAGCATGAGAAAGAACTCAATTGCTTGGATAAAAATGAAAAGAAGCTTGAGAAAAAGAAAAAGGGAAAAATGTTAAGGAGGAAGTATTAAATTATAAACCTCTCAAGGTTTCAAGTTCAAAGTCCTCAAGGAATGAGCCTACTAATGATAGTGAATCTATTAATGAAGAAAACTCGGATGATGAAGAAATAGAATTATTTGTAAGGAGATACAATCGATATGTTCGAAATAATGGTGTCAAACACTCCGACAATAATCTTGAAAGATTTAGAAGACAATATTCTTCCTCTAAATATGAAGACAACAAAAAGGATATGTCAAATGGTATTTGTTACAAATGCGTAAAACCGGGTCATTACAAACCGGAGTGTCCATCTCTTGCTAGGAATAAAGGAAAGGGCCAACGAAACAACTCTAAAAATTCTAGACAAGCATATGTGGCTTGGGATAGTGATAGTGATGTCTCAAGCAATGAAATCTCAAGTGAAAGTGATGAAGAGGAAAACTATTTCTTCATGGCAAATCATCGACAAGGCAAGAAAAAGGATGTAAGTCATTCTAAATACTCTAATGTTGCAAAATTGTCTTTTAATAGTTTGAAGAGTCAATTTAAAATCTACAAAAAGAGACTTTATATGCTAACAAAAAGTTGACCTCTCAAGAAAAGACTTTCACTTATTTAGAAGCCAAGGTTGAAGAAAGAAATGAAAATTTTGAAGCATTAAAGAAACTCATTGTAGAGAGTTCAAATTGTGTAAAGGAGAATGAACAATCTTGTAAATTTGAATGTGAAACATGTCAAATTTGGCAACAAGAAGTGAGTAATATTGAAACCAAATTAGACACAATACACCATCCTATTGATACTATTTATATTAGATGCTCAAAGGTTAAAAAGCCTCATAAAAGTTATAAATTGATCAAGAAGGAGTCTAATAGCATAAGTAATTCTCATCATAGGTTATTTTGTCACTATTGTTGCAAAAAGGGACATACTATTGAAAAATGTAAATTTAAGTGCTTTTTAGTTCCTAAAGGAAATTTCAAATGGTTTCCTAAAAGTAAAATTTGTTTAACTCACTCTCAAAGACCCAATGGGAATTGGGTACCTACCACATTTATTTGATTCTTGTAGGTTGAGTGTCTTTATGCTATGACTGGAAAATGAATTCTCGATAGTGCATTTTCAAGATACATGACGGGAGACATATCTCTCTTCTCTGACTTTGTGGCGAATAAGAAAGGCTTTGTATCCTATGGTGATCACAACAAAGGTGCAATACTCGGAAAAGGTAGTATAGGTAATCCCTAAACTATTAATATCTCAAATGTTATGTTAGTTGAAGGTCTTAGACATAATCTTCTTAGTATTAGTCAATTATGTGATAATGGTTAAAAGGTAACTTTTGCCAAAGATTGTTGCGTAATTGAACACATTGAAAAGAAAGATTGTATGTTTAAGGGTTAGTAATATCTATATCCTTGACTTAAGAGAAATTTCCTTAAATAATGCCCAATGCCTTGTTAACTTAAGTGAAGACTTTTGGCTATGACATAGACGTTTGGCTCACGTTAACTTTGATCTACTTGATAAAGTAGTTAAAAAATATTTAGTAATTGGTCTACCAAAAACGATTTTTTCAAAATACTATCTATGTGATGCATGTCTAAAGGGTAAGCAAACAACTTGAGCTCCTTCACGTGGACTTGTTTGGTCCCTCACGAACTAAAAGTATAGGTGGAAATTATTATGGTCTTATAATTGTAGACGATTACTTAAGATTTTGTTGGACTTTCTTCTTACGTAGCAAAGATGAAACATTCTCGGCTTTCACACATTTTTCCAAGTTGGCTCAAAACAAATTAAATTAAAAAATTATTTCCATTCGAAGTGATCATGGAGGTGAATTTGAGAATCATATCTTTGAAGAATATTGTGATAAATTTGGAATTGAACATAAATTTTCACCTCCTAGAACTCCACAAAAAAATGGTGTTGTGGAGCATAAAAATTGGGTTTTAGCGGAGTTGGCAAGAACAATGCTCAATGATTATGGTCTACCAAAATACTTTTATGCGGATGTCATTAGCACGACATGTTATTTCTTGAATATGATACTTATTTGTTCCATTCTTGGCAAAACTCCCTATGAACTTTTAAAGGGTAGAAAACCAAATTTATCCCATCTTCATGTATTTGGATGTAAATGTTTTGTTTTAAATAATGGCAAAGATAATCTTAGAAAATTTAACGTGAAAGCCGATGAAGGCATCTTTATTTGATACTCTCAATCTATCAAAGCATATAGAGTTTATAATAAAATATTACTTATTTTTGAGGAGTCGGTCCATGTCACTTTTGATGAGACTTCCCCAAATAGTGTTGGGAAATGTAGTTCTTTTCATGGTGTAGGTGCATCTACGGAAGACATACTCAAGGACACCGACAAAAGAGTTGATCAACCTAAATTGATAGAAATTGAGAAGGATGAATATGTCAACCAAGAAAAGAAGGATGAAAGTCATGAAGAAAATGATGGTCTTCCATTAGAATGGAGAAACTCCAAGGATCATCCAATTGATAACATTATTGGTGATATCACCAAAGGGGTAACTACTCGCTCTAAGATAAGTAATTTTTGCTATCATGCATATGTATCATAAGTTGAACCTAAAAATGCTAAAGATGCCTTACTTGATGAGCATTGGCTTATGGAAATGCAAGAAGAATTGAATCAATTTTAAGGAAGTGACGTTTGGGACCTTGTCAATCGTCCACAAAATCATCAAATTGTAGGCACTCGGTGAGTATTTAGGAATAAACTTGATGAACATGGTGTGATAACAAGAAATAAGGCCCGTCTTGTGGCTCAAGGCTATAATCAAGAAGGTGGCATTGGTTATAAGGAGACTTATGCTCCGGTTGCCCGACTTGAGGCTATACGCCTTTTATTAGCTTATGCATGGTCAAAGAACTTCAAATTATAACAAATGGACGTAAAAAGTGCATTCCTTAACGGATACATAAGTGAGAAAGTGTATGTTGCTTAACCTCCTAGTTTTGAAAATGATGAGTTTCCTGTTCAAGCTAAAATGTGCATTGTATAGTCATAAACAAGCCCTTAGGGCATAATATGATTGACTTAGTAAGTTTTTGCTAGAACAAGGATACTCTAGAGGAAAAGTTGACACTACACTCTTTATTATACGTCAAGTAAAACATATTTTACTAGTTCAAATTTATGTTGATGATATCATTTTTTGATCAACTAATATGCAACTTGTTAAGGAGTTCTCTAAGCTTATGTAGGGAGAGTTTGAGATGCGTCTAATGGGAGAGTTAAACTACTTTATCAGACTATAAATTAAGCAAATTGATGAAGGAACATTTGTATGTTAAATTAAATATTGTCTTGAATTTCCCAAAAGATTCAGTATGGACGGTGCTAAAGAAAATTGACTCACCTTTGTTGTACCCTAATTTTTGCCCCTAAGATCCCTCTATCAAATCATATCAATTCAATCACAAAAAGATCACACTAGGGTTTGTCTCTTCTCCTTATCTTTAAGTTTTTCTCATGGGGAATCACCAAGTACCTTGACTTGTATTTTCTGATCATCTATTTTTTGTAGTGATTAACTTTTAACTAACAAATACAATGAATGTTTTCCCTAATTGATGATGTTGTAGGTGAAAACACAACACATTCCATCAAGTTGATCTATAGGTTCATGAGTTTATTTCCATCCTTCTTAAACAAAGTTTCATTGATGTTCAAGCTTCACTATTAAAGATATTTTGAAATAACATCATGAAAAGTCTATTATGATTCATCATGACTCAAGTTGTTAAAAATAGTTCAAAGGTGCAAGGGTTGATTGAAGAAGTTTGACATAGTTGGATAATTCTTTGTTTCCATTGATCACAAGTGCATATCTCCTTCAATTCTCAAGATTTGGAAGTGGTGTTGGTTGCTATGGTTTCTCTTTATCATTTTCAACAACTTTTATTTACATGACAAATGTATTTGTGCAAGAAAGTTGATCAAAATTGCAAAGGTTTCCCAAGGCATTTTATTGCTCTAGGAGCTAGGGTTTTGAATTTCAAAGGGGTATATCTTGCTCTTATTTTGGTATTTTTGAGTGATTCCAAAAACATGCTTCTCTTAAAATGGTTACTAACAAATAACTTCAAAAGTTTCAAATAAATTTTGGGTGGAAGATACCTAATGATGAAGAAAGATTACAAGTCTTCTAGATGAACTATCAAATTCCTACATGTGACTTCAAAAGATCATAACTTGATCAATTTTTATCACCTTGAGCCCATTCTTTTTTCACATTGATATTAAAGATGTGAACCTTAACCCATATTTTAAGTACAAAGTAGGAAAATGGATGTAATATTCCCTACGAATGCAAAATATTATAGGCCATCTCATGGAGTTTCACCAATTTCACAAGGCCATCACTTTTTCAATACTTGGAGTTTTTGAGTGATTCAAGTTTCAAAATTCTTATTGAGATGTCTACTCCATTTTCGTCAAAGATAAAGTTCAAATTTTGAGTATAAGACCATTTTTGAATGCAAGGCATTATAGGTCACTTTTTTGTGAAAAACTTGAATTTTCTCTAAGTCCACAAAACAATTTGTTTTTCTGGATTTCAAAGTTAAATAACTTTCAGCTCAAGCATCCAAATGGAACCATTCTTTGCATGTTTTAAATCTTGTAGTCTAATCATTATAAAGCATTAAGAATCATACCATAAAGCTTCCTACATTGTGCACACCATGGATTCAAAGTCAGCTACTTGAAACTGGGTTTTTCTCTCAAGTCAGAATTGGAAATCCATAATTAAACTTCTAATGACCAAATTAATGTGTGTTTTTGGTTTAAACAAGTTTAATAAGTTTCCCAAAGATGATTAGCAGCTCAAAAAGCAAAGAATAGATGAGTTTTCATGAAAGTCAAGTCACACTTCACTCGTGCTCGACCTCTATCCAATTTCCCTCCAAACTTCATTGTTCACTCCAATTCTCTATCCCATTCAATCCCTTATAAATAGAGGACCTTATTCCACACTTTTACACAAGCTTTGAGAGCCAAACACACCCTGCCAAAACATCATTCGTTCTTCAAATTTTTGAAATCATTTTCTGAATTTCAAGCTTCCTTCTCCAAATTTTTGTTCACATTCATCATTCTCCATCATTACACAAGTTCTCCCGCACTTGAACCAAGCGAGTCAAGCCACATTTCAAGCTATAGAAGTTCAGTTTTAGACCGCCATTTTTGAACTTCGTTCAGGTAGAATTCTTAACCATTTGGATCCAAACGAAACACTAACTTACTCTACTTATCCTTCTGATTCTCATACTTCTTACCATTTTTAAAATCATTGAGAATTGAGTGAGAAATATCAACCTAATTGTGCTTGCTATTTTCTGTGTTTTTGATCCATAACTCTTTGCACACTTTACATAAATTTGGCGTGAGGGTGGGGTTAGGATCGTCTTGAAGAGATGAATCCAACGATACCAGTCTGAGTTTCTAATTTTTTCGTTTGAAGAAACTCATAAAATACCAATTGCAGGGCGTCTGGAGGTTGAAGACGATCACATGTCTCGTCTCAACCAATGATAGCACGCCAATTGTTTTATTTTTATTAGTTGTCTATTTTCTGATTCAGTGAGTTTCACCTGAGTGTCCATGATATGCACATGGCGTCTCGTCTACTTGATCAGCTTACTAACGTGTTTAGACTTTCATTCAATGGACAACATTTTTTCTTTTATTTTATTTAAATTCTGATTTAAAAAATGATCCAGTGTGGTTTTTAATAAGGTTTATATCAAGCACCGCGCGTCTGGTCCACTTGATCAGCTTACTAACGCATTTTGACTCTGATCCGATGGTCCACATCTTTTTGGTTTTATTTTTATTTTCTGATTTTATATTTTAATTGCTTTAAACTTTAAAAAATCATTAAAAATCCATTTCGACTTCAAAAAATATGAAAAATACTTTTGATTTTTCCCTTTCTGATTTTTATTTTCTCATAATTTTATTTTGTGTTTTTATATTTTTTATAATTTTTCATTTTATTTGAATTGTTTTAAATGTTTAAAAATACTTTTTTTCATTTTTAAATTCTGGAAAAATTCTGGAAGGATACAATGATCTTTTAACAAATATTGTTGATCTCGTTTATTTTTTATTTTTGACTTTACTATTTTTCTTTATTTTTGGTTTGTTTTGTCTATTTCTTTTAATTTTAAAAATAGTTTCTGACTTTAAGAAATTACCAAAATATTTATATAAACATTTGAGCTCATTTCTAATTTTTCTATGGTCTTGTTTAATTTTTATTGATTATTTTGAATATGATTTCTATTTTTCCTCTTTATTTCATTTTTAAATCATTTTAAAAAAATTTAATTTTAAATACAATTTTATTTTTCATATATATTATGGCTGACATTGGACTATGAAATTTGGACCATAAATTTTATTAACATCATTGAATCCATGGTGTTGAGTCTAACTCCATAAAAAAAGATGAATGATTTTAATAATAGTTTGATTAAATTTTTAGTTCAAATGTGGTTTATTCCTCACCTATCCCTCTTCATCTTATCCCATTCTTATTCTACTAAATGTTATTCGAGCATGATTTTCATATCATGTATCAAAATATATGGTACATAGATTACTATTGATCATCCTCAAAATAGATGCGACTTCTATATAAGTCCACTTACGATTGCTTAACATAGCGCTAAATTTTGTCTCAATTTGAGAAAATGATTATTCGCGGCTCAAACTTATGTTTTCAAGCCCAAGTATATTAATATCAACCCTTTGATCCTATAACATTGAGATTCATTGTTAGGAGCCTTTGGCCCTACCAATCCTCTAATAAAATTTCATCAAATTTGGTCAAAGTGGATCACTTAAACATCATTGATCATTTAATGATGCCTTGAGAATTCTTAAATGGATGATATACTTTATATAAAGCAAGTTCAACTTGTTATTGAGAGGCTTTGGTTCTACCAATCCTCTAATAAGTTCCAAATGCAAGTTTCAAGATGGTCATTCAACTAAACACTAATTTCTAACAATTGACTTTATTTTATAATTTTACTTTATTCTTTACTTTAAGCCCATTTATTTTTAGAATTTGCATTTCATGTTATTTTCATCTTTTCTCACTTGAGCATTTACTTTTATGTCGTTTTTATTTTTTGCTCATTCGAGTTCTTCATTTTTTTTGAAGATACTTAATAATCAACTTGAACCATAAAAAACTTTAATGTTACTTGGACTATTTGGTTACTATCCTTTTCATTTTGGAGACATGGACTTCTTGGATTTAGGATTAAGGACCTTGACCTATCTTTGAGACTTTGTGACTTCAACTGTTATTTTGTCTAGAGTTCTTGGGGTTTACCCCAAGACATTTGGTTGTTTGTTTGTTTTGTGTGCAGGTTATTGTGATTACATGCTTTTTCTGTGATCTGGAATTCATCTGTGTACAACTGTTACTCTGCCCAATTTTTGTAAAGACTTAATGCAATTGAAGCTTGGTTTTCTTAAGAAGTTTATTATCTTTGCTTGTTTGGTTTTAAATCCAAAGGATGGGAATTCTATATTGACTCATTGTGTCAAGTGTTGACTTCTTGTTAGTTAGGTGGTTCTTTTCCCTAGCTTTTACCTTATGTTTTAGGATAGTCCCTTCATCTTCTCTCACTCTCTTTAATTTCAAAAATATTCTCCCTCCTTTTGAAAACTCTTCTTGTTTCTAAACTTGAACCGCTTTCATAATAAACTTGGACTTATGCCCATGCATTTTCAAAATATTTTCTTAATCAAACTCTAATCAACTTAATAATACTTTGACATTATTTTGTGAGAAGACTAAAAGTCAATCAATCTCATTTCAAACCATTTTGCCACTTTGGCTTTTCACCTCTAAAACCTTTCTCAAAAGATTAGACTCTTGTCAAATCCTTGAAGTGATGCAAATGACTATACTTCTACAATATATAGTGAATTGAGATATTTTTCACTTGGGTGTTGAGTGAGGCTTTGTTGATTCTAAAATCCAAGTCGTATCCTCCATTTTGAGATGACGCAAATTCTCTTTTCTCATGATTGTGGGTAGTAAGCATGTTTTCAACTCGGATAAGACGATGATGTCTTGTCTCTTAAAATTACCCAACACACATGTGTTTTAAATTTTTTAAAGATGAACTACGTGTACCCTGATCCCTTATTGCATGAAAGGTGGTATGTAGGCACTAAAGGTTCGCAACCGCGGAGGATGCAAAAATCATAAAAAATACTTCTTTCCTCATCTCTACAATCCATATTTTTATACAACATTTTATAGCCAAAACATACAGATTTACAAAGAGGTTCATGCGGAGTACTGTAGATGTTTAAGGTGATAATACCTTCCCTTTGCATAACCAACCCCTTACCTAGATTCTCTCTCCCTCTTTTTGGGTTATTCGCTCTTTTCCCATTCCTTTGGAAACAATAAAGCGCGATGGCGATTTTTATTTTGATATGTGCGAGTCAAGTCAATCCAATGGCTTAGTCTCAATATTTCTACCGCTACAGAGAAAAATGGCGTCTTCACTGGGGAAAGATTGACCTCTTGATGGTCCATCCCTAAGTTGGTTGAGCCTATCTTTGTTTATATATGTATATGTTCTATTATGTGTTATATCTTATGTGTTGTAAATATGTTTGTCTAGATTTTCCTAGTTTTCAAGGTACTTGGTGATTTCTCATAAGTCCTATACCCGGACTCGGAAAAACTTAAGATAGGACGGGTGGTATAGTCATGTTAACTTTGAGGGAGTAATCCCAAAAAAGGAGACATGAGATCCCCAACTCAGTGGAGGCCCCTTTGACTTTAGTGTGGTTTACCGAGTAATCGGGAAGATGTGCTGCTTTTGATCTGGGAGTCTGCTGAAACTGAGAACCGTAGAATCTTTAACCCATCTTGGCCTTTTAGGTGTAGTTTGGAAGCTATGACGGAGTAATCTGGAAACGGTTGTCACGCGATACTACGCTCAGATGAGTTTTTCTTGAGAATATTGCTAATTACCGAGTTAATCGGGATGTTGGTAATATCCGAAGGAAGGATGTACACTCTCGGAACCTCTTAGAGCCTTGTTCGGCTGGTGATAAACTTTTAGATCATACCTTATGGGTAGTACCTTCTACCTCATGCTCATGGCGTTGAACCTATGAACCCTATGTTTGTGATCTTGTGTGTGATTGTTGCATCATGCATTCATGCACCCATGAACATCCTTTAAAGTATTTTGTTTCAAGGGACTTAAAGTCGACTCTTTGTGAATATCTCAGGTAATTTTTGACTATGGATTCAGGAAAAAGAAAGACTAAGAAGTATAGTTTCAAAGACCCCAAGATAGATGAGTTGATGAGTCTAATTCCCGAGATCGAGAGTTCTACAGATTTTCGGAGGAAGTATGGGTCCATCATTTCTTTTATGAAACTCAGGATGAAAGAGGGTATTCTTTCAACTTTGGTCCAGTTCTATGATTTGATGTATCAATGCTTTACTTTACCTGATTATCAGTTGATGCCTACATTAGAAGAGTACTCGTATCTGCTGGGTTTACCTATTACCGATTGTGTTCCTTTTACTGGTTTGGAGGGTGAGCCAAAATCTCATGAGATTACTGCTTTGATCCATTTAGGGAAGTCCAAGGTTGAAGCCCACATGACTACCAAAGGAGGGATTAGAGGATTACCCACTCAGTTCTCGTTGGAGAAAGATATCTATTTTGCCAGAATGAAGAGTATGGTTGCCTTTGAAGCCATCTTTGCTCTACTTGCTTATGGATTGTTCTTATTTCCCAATGTAGATAAATTTGTGGATATCAATTCCATCAGGATCTTTATGATTGGGAACCCAGTCCCTACATTATTGGGTGATTCTTATTATTCTATTTATCTTCGAGATTCTTACCATGGAGGGATGATCATTTGATGCACGCCTTTTTTGTATTAGTGGTTTATTTCTCACTTGCCTAAGTCTGATGCTTTATGGGATGTTAGGAAGGAACCTTGTTGGGCTCCAAAGATTATGGGCCTCACTCATTCAGATATTGTTTCGTATCATCAGGTATACTATGATGTGGATATTGTCGATAGTTGTGGTAGTTTCCCCAATGTACCTTTTCTTGGCACAAAGGGAGGAATTAAATACAACCTTGTTCTTGCACGACGACAGCTTGGATATCTGATGAGGGATAAGCCAAATAGTATTCATCTGAGTGGTTTCTTCCTGAAAGAGGTAGAAGTTCATAATGAAGCTAAAGAGGAGATTGTGAAGCTTGGCGTCATATTCACAAGAAGGGTGCGAAGGACTTGGGACCTAGAGGTTTTGTTTCTTTGGAGCCTTATCTTCAGTGGGTACAAGCAAGAGCTATTCAGTTGAAGATTCCATATTCCTGTGAAGCACCAATGCCTGATATATTTGTGAAGACCACACCTCCCCTATTAGATGACGTGGAAGAGCTTCAACTTGCTCTAGTCAGGATACAGGAGGATAAGGAGGCATGGAAGAATAAATGTCAAACTTTAAAGGTGTCCTACCGAGCAGACCTGAAGGAGAAAGATGAATAGATCGAGATACTTGAGAGTCGTGCTATAGAGACGATGGAGAGGCGAGAGGATTTATTTTCCACTAGAGGTCAGTCAGGACCTAGTTGCTCACTTCTCGATTCTGATGATTAGAAAGAGGTCGTCGATCGGTATGTAGAAGAGAATAAGCAGTTGAAAGCTTAGATCGCAAGACTCACAGGGAAGCATCGGTGTGTGGAGTGATCTTCATCAGCTTTGCTTTCTTAGGATCTTAGATTTTATCTTATATTGTACTTGGGATTATTGAAACTTGTAATAAAAATTTGTAATCCGTTTTGAAGTTATTATAATGAGATTTTTAGTATTTCAAATGTGTTAATACTTTAATATCTGCAAATTGTCTATAAATCTTTGAGTTCCTTGAAATATTAATAATAAAATAAATCATGTGCATTGCACATCATGCATCATCTTGCAGATATTTTTTGCATTTCTGTTTATACCCAGGGGTCTTACTGTGCTTCTTTACTTCATTTAGAAAGTTGTCTCACCAGTACAATACTCGGGCTAATTTCAGAAGGAAGATGGATAATCTAGAACAAGAGAATCGCGAGCTGCACGACGAAGTTTATGCTCTGAAGGACGGTATGGCCCATCTCACTGCTCTAATGGAATCATTGGTGGCTGCTCAGAATCAGCCACCACTTGCTCAGCCTCAACAGACAACGGTTACTTCTGAAGCTCCGACTGTTCCTATTTCTGCTACTCCAGCTGCTGTTGTTCAGAATCATTTGCCTCAAGGTTATCCCTGGGGAATGCCAGAGAACTTTATGCCAAAAGGTTTTAATCATGATACTCAAGTTACTCCACTTGCTCAGGCTGCTGATGCTCCTACACCTCCTGTGGTGCATATTACCCCTGCTGCTAGAAATGAGATTCACTATGCTGCACCTCCCTTGGTGAATGTTGTACCATTTGTGAATGATGAAGTGTATCGCCCCCTTCCTCCACCAAGTGAAAGCTTGGGTTTTTATGATCGAATGGACGATTTTCAGGATCATTTTGATCAGATGCAGAAAGAGTTGAAGGCCCTCAGAGGAAAAAAACTGTTTGGGCAGAATGTGAATGATATGTGTTTAGTTCCAAATGTGAAAATACCTGCGAAATTCAAAGTACCAGAATTAGAGAAGTAAAAGGGAAATACTTTCCCTCGTTCTCACCTAGTGATGTATGTGAGGAGAATGTCTACTCATACCGATGATCAACACCTGTTGATTCACTTCTTTCAAGACAGTTTGACTGGTGCAACGTTGAAATGGTACATGAGCCTGGATAGTGCCTACATTCATAATTTCAACGACTTGGGTGAAGCATTTATTAGACAGTATAAATACAATATGGACACGGCGCCTGACTATGATCAACTCGGGGCCATGGTCTAGAAGGAAAAGGAGTCATTTAAGGAATATGCACAGAGATGGCGTGAAGTAGCCTCCCAGGTGATTCCTCCAATGGAAGAAAAAGAAATGACGAAGATTTTTATGAAGACTTTAGGTGAATTCTATCATGAAAGAATGGTGGCGAGTGCTCCAAGTGATTTTACCGAGATTGTGGGAATTGGCGTTCATTTAGAAGAAGCTGTAAGAGAAGGTCTCCTGATAAGAAGTGAAAATTTCGGCAGACGTGCGCTTTCCATCAGGGTGCACCAAGGCACAATGTGGAAACATGCTATCCTGAAACCGGAGGTACAAAAATGGTGATATCTGGACTTTTGTCCTTCAAAGATGTCAGTCCAAATGTAAAAGATAATCCTCTGCCAAAGCATGGAAGAGAAAATGTTGTCAACATGGTTGGTGGTTGTCCAGGGGACTTCTGAATTTATGATATCAACTTGGTCAGAGGAGACTTGGTAAAGATGCACGCATACCTTTACGGGTTTAGTTACTATACTCATGACCATGCTGATTATGGTATCTATAGTACTGATATACAAGGGTGCGATAAGATAAATGATGATTTATAGGAGATGGTGGATGATGGCCTCATCCATATAATCAGGCCTATGGAAGAATACGAGGAGGAAGTAACATGGTCTTTGGATGTCCTGGGGATTTCCGGATCTTTGATTTGAACCATATGAATGATGACTTAGTGCAATTTCATGCTACTTTCTGCCAAATGGCTGGTCAGGTAGAACACCACTATGGATCTTGTCGGGTTTCCTGCACAGATTCCCGAAGATGTTCCATTTTAAGAAAAGGTATTGAGTTGGTATTGGATAATGGAACTATCAAGGTTTCAAGACAAAGAGATGATTACCATGAGGTTAATGAGATTGAATTTTGCTTGGTTGAGGGTGAATCGAATGATGAATATGCTTCTACGGATGAATTCTTTTCCTCATATGAGGATATGTTCTTTGGCGATGATTCTTTGATGTCCTATTTTTCTGAAGAAGGAGTGAATGTAATTATGCCTTGTTTCAATGATTCTGCCCCTGTTGAAATTGAATATTATAGCAAGCCAATTGTTGCCCCTGTGGTGATTTGCTTCCCAGGGCCAGTTCCTTATAAATCAGACAAATTTGTACCGTACAAGTACAATGCTACTATTTTAGAGGATGGTGTGGAAGTTCCCATACAGCTATTGTCTAGCATCAAGAATATTGCTGAGGCCAGTAGAGTGACGCACAGTGGTCGTGTGTTCGCACCTGTTATTTGAGGAAATGTTAGTGCCGATAAGAAGGTTGTTGAAAGTGTTGAAAATAAGAAATCAGTGGGGGATTCCAGTGGCGTTACACTGGAGAAAGATGTGGATGATATTTTGAAGATTATCAAGATGAGCGACTACAAAATTGTAGATCAGCCATTGTAGACTCCTTCAAAGATATCTATATTGTCCTTGTTGATGAATTCTTCTGCCCATAGAGAATCTTTAATGCGGGTGTTGGACCAAGCCTTCATGGAGTGTGATATGTCGTTAGATCAATTCAGCAACCTGGTAGGTAATATTACATCTTGTAATAATCTAAGCTTTTGCGATGATGAATTGCTTGACGAAGGGAGGAATCACAATTTGGCTCTCCACATATCCATGAACTGTAAGAATGATTCATTGTCAAATGTGATGATTGATAATGGGTCCGCTTTAAATTTCATACCGAGGAGCACACTGATGAAGCTGAAGTATCAAGGAGCTTCCATGCGCCCAAGTGGCATTATTGTAAAAGCTTTCGATGGATCAAGGAAGTCTGTTATTGGGGAAGTGGATCTGCCTATTCACATAGGCCCACGCTTGTTTCAGATTATTTTCCAAGTCATGGATATTGTGCCCGCATACAACTGTTTACTGGGACGGCCATGGATACATGATGCAGGGGCTGTCACTTCAACTTTGCAACAAAAGATGAAGTTTGTGCGTGAAGGAAAAATGGTTACTATAAATGGAGAGCAAGCATTGTTGATTTCTCATTTATCTTCTTTCAGTGTTGTGCAAGCAGATGAAACTGTTGTTAGAACTTAGTTCCAAGCTTTGTCCATTGATAACGTAAGAGAGAATGAGAATTATATGGCTTCATTCAAAGATGCTCAACAGGTTGTGCGCAATGGCTCAAGCAAAGTAAGGGGACAAATTTTTGACCCGCCGGTAAACAAGAACAGGGCTGGTTTAGGATTCTCAGTGAAGAATCGCAAAGTTGAGACCCTGAAGTTAAAGTCTACTGTGAGCAGCTATCAAGATATTTTCCACAGTGGAGATTACCTTCATCCAACTATTTATAGAATCAATGCTATTGTGGAAAATGAAGAAGAGCAGGAAATGCCGAATTATGTGACGCCTAGAGTCAGAGTCCAGAACTGGGTCACTATTGATGTTCCCACTTGCATCCATGTCTCAAAGTAATTTGTTTTGATTTATCTTTGCGAAAAGCTTTCACTCTGCCCAAGTTGAAAGATAATATTGTACGCGCTTATCTGTTTGCTTTGCTCATTAAAATCATAAATAAAAGTTGTCTTTGATTCCCAAATTGTGGTTTTTATTTTTTGCTTTTTTCTTGGAAAATGGTAATCGGAAAATAACTTTTAGAATAAATATTTACTGAAAATAAATATGCATAATCACTTGATATATGTGTCATTTTCTAAAATAAATCATAAATCATGTATGTAGATTAATTAAAAAACCTGTTGAATACAATGACCCTGCACCCTCTCCCAACTTTGAATATCTTGTGTATGTGGCTGAAGAAGAAGAATATGTTGACATTCCAGAAGAGGTTTCACAGTTGCTCGAGCGCGAGGAAAGTGCCATACAAACGTATAAAGAGTCGTTAGATACAATTAATTTGGGTTCAGAGGAAGATCCAAGAGAAGTCAAGATTGGAGCATTGATGCATCCCAATGTGAAGAGCAGTTTGATTGAACTGTTGAAAGAGTATGTTGACATCTTTGCTTGGTCATACCAAGACATGCCTGGTTTGGATACTAATATTCCGGAACATCATTTGCCGCTAAAGCCAGAGTGTCCGCCAATCAAGCGGAAATTGCAAAGAACTCACCCTGATATCGCAGTGAAAATTAAAGAAGAAGTATTAAAGCAAATTAATGTCGGTTTTCTTGTGACATCAATGTATCCTTAATGGATTGCCAATATTTTCCCTATACCAAAGAAAGACGTAAAAAGTTTGCATGTGCGTTGAATATAGAGATTTAAATAAAGCTAGTCCAAAAGATGATTTTCCATTACCACATATTGATATGTTAGTTGATAGTACAAAAAAATTCAAAGTATTCTCGTTCATGGACGAATTTTTCGGATATAATCAAATAAGAATGGCCCATGAGGACATGGAAAAAAACAACATTTATCACACCCTGGGGGAACAATCTGTTACAGAGTGATGCCCTTCCGGTTGAAGAACGTTGGTGCAATGTACTAGAGGGCTATGAGAACCCTATTCCATGATCTGATGTATAAGGAAATTGAGGTATATGTTGATGACATGATTTCCAAATCACAAACCGAAGAAGGGCATGTAGAAGATTTGCTGAAATTGTTTCAGCCTTTGAGGAAGTATCGTCTCTGCTTGAATCTAAACAAATGCACCTTCAGTGTCCGATTAGGGAAGTTATTAGGTTTCATTGTCATCCAAAAAGGAATTGAAGTTGATCCTGATAAAGTCAGAGAAATTCAAGAAATTCCTGCGCCAAGGACTGAAAAGCAAGTTAGAGGCTTTCTTGGACGTCTGAATTATATTTCCATATTCATTTCCCATATGTCTGCAATGTGTGAACCGATATTTAAGTTGTTAAAGAAAGATCAAGGTTGTTTGTGGATGGATGATTGCCAAAGGGCATTTGAAAGTATCAAATAATATCTGCTTGAACCTCCTATCTTGCTCCCTCCCGTTGAAGGAAGACCATTGATCATGCATCTGACAATGTTAGATAGTTCCATGGGCTGTATTTTAGGACAACAAGATGAAACAGGAAATAAGGAATATGCCATTTATTATCCCAACAAGAAGTTTACTGACTATGAGTCACGGTATTCTATGCTGGAAAAGACATGTTGTGCTCTAGCCTGGGTGGCAAAGAGGTTAGGCAATATACGTTGAATCATACCACTTGGTTGATTTCCAAAATGGATCCAATCAAGTATATTTTTAAGAAGCCTGCTCTTACTGGAAGAATTTCCCATTGGCAGATGTTGTTGTCTGAATATGATATTGAATACTGTACTCAGAAGGCTATGAAAAGCAGTGTGTTGGCGGATTATCTTGCTCACCAACCAATTGATGATTATCAGTCTGTTAAATATGATTTCCCTGATGAGGATGTTATGTTTCTGAAAGCAAAAGATTGTGATGAACCTTTGCCTAGGGAAGGTCCTGATCCTGAATCTCAGTGGGGTATGGTATTTGATGGAGCCGTGAATGCTTATGGAAAAGGAATTGGTGTTGTAATTATCACACCACATGGATCACACATTCCTTTTACTGCAAAGCTGGCATTTGATTGTACTAATAATATGGCAGAGTATGAGGCTTGTATCATGGGTCTCGAGGAAGCCATTGATCTCAAAATCAAATCTCTAGATGTATATGGTGATTCAGCTTTGGTAGTTAACCAGATAAAAGGAGAATGGTATACTCGTCACCCTGGCTTGATCCCTTACAAAGATTATGCTAGAAGACTATTACCCTTCTTTAACAAAGTTAAATTCCATCATATTCCGAGAGATGAAAATCAGATGGCGGATGCTTTGGCAACTATGGCTTCTATGTACCAAGTGAATACTTGGAATGATGTGCCTCGTATCATAATATGACGTTTGGATAGACCAACTCATGTGTTTGCGGCAGAGGAAACAACAGATGAAAAGCCTTGGTATTATGACATCAAGCAATTTCTCCAGACTCAGGAATACCCAACTGGAGCATCGAATAAAGATAGAAAGACATTGAGAAGGTTGGTAAGTAGCTTTTTCCTCAATGAAGATGTGATATACAAAAGAAATTATGACATGGTCTTGCTCAAATGTGTGGATAGACACGAAGCATACATGTTGATGCATGAAATCCATGAAGGTTCCTTTGGTACCCATGCCAATGGATATTCGATAGTAAAGAATATGCTTAGGGCAGGTTACTATTAGATGACAACAAAATCTGATTGTTATAAATTTGCAAAGAAGTGCCATAAATGCCAGATTAATGCTGACAAAATTCATGTGCCCCGACACTTCTCAATGTTATTTCTTCCCCATGGCCTTTCTCTATGTGGGGTATCGACATGATTAGAATGATTGAACCCAAGGCGTCAAACAAACATCATTTTATCTTGGTGGAAATAGACACCTTCACCAAATGGGTGGAAGCAACTTCATTTGCTAATGTTACTAAGCAGGTAGTAGTGCGCTTTATCAAGAATAATCTGATATGTCGGTATGGTGTGCCAAGCAGGATTATCACCGACAACGGCTCAAATTTGAATAATAAGATGATGGAAAAACTTTGCAAAGAATTCAAGATTGTCCATCACAATTCATCTCCCTACAGGCCAAAGATGAATGTGGTTGTTGAAGCCACTAATAAGAACATTAAGAAGATCATCCAGAAGATGGTTGTTACTTATAAAGATTGGAATGAGATGCTCCCTTTTGCTTTGCATGGGTATCGAACATCTGTCTGCACTTCAATAGGGGAAACCCCATTCTCTCTTGTGTATGGCATGGAAGCAGTGATCTCCGTTGAGGTTGAGATTCCATTTTTACGTGTGATAATGGAAACCAAGTTGTCAGAGGATGAATGGGTGCAGAACAGGTTTGACCAGTTGAATTTGATTTAAGAAAAAATAATGCCGACCTTGTCTCATGGTCAGTTATACCAGAAAAGAATGAAGAAAGATTTTGACAAGAAGGTTAAGCCTCGTGAATTCAGAGAAGGCGACCTCGTGCTCAGAAAGATCATGTCTTTTAGCATTGATTCTAGAGGCAAGTGAACTCCCAATTTTGAAGGCCTATATGTTGTCAAGAAAGCCTTCTCTGGCGGTGCATTGATTCTTGAAACTATGGATGACGGGGAGTTCCCATGTCATGTGAATGCTGATGCAGTCAAGAAATACTTCGCCTAAAGAAATAAAAGAACAGCTCGCTAAGTCGAAAACCCGAAAGGGCAGCTTTGGAAAAAAAGGAGCGTCTCAGTAGGTTGAAAACCCGAAAGGGTGGTCTAGGAAAAAATTAGAGACACAAACAAAATAAATTTTCCCAGTAGGTTGAAAACCCGCAAGGGCAACCTAGGAAAAAGTTAGGGATTTCTTGGCAAGTAACTATATTAGACAAGACTTGATCATTGAAGCAACAATTTTCTTGAATCCTCACGACTCTTCAACCGAAGCCGCTGCTCAGGAATTCAAAGTTGTTAGGGAGAATAGTGGTCATTGTATTTCAATGTATCTTTTCCAATATATATATTACCATTTTCCAAACATTGTAATCATCTATGGAGTCTCGCCATTCGCAGACTACCATTCTATTAATAAAGTTTGAGCTTTTGTCCAATCCTTTGCAATTCTTATTTTTTCCATCTTACGAAGAATTCATTTATTATTGATAGTAATTTTCAAAGCAAACATATTAAATAACAAAAATTGTTTTTTGAAAAGAATTTACAAGTTACTTTTTGCTTTAGATTTTGTGATTCAAAAAGAACAAAAATAGTGACTCCAAGGATGGACGAACTCTGAAATTTTGGAAGTATGAATCCCCAAGAAAGCTCCCCAGGTCACTTTTGCTGGTTTGAGTACGATTTTCTTTTGATTCTCAGATAATTGAAGATGATACCAATCGATGTATGGCGCGGTATTGGGTTTATAACCCCATTTTCCCTAATCAAGTCTCGATTCATTTTGATTTCAGGTTTGCAGGGTCTGAGGTCTCTATCCCGTTTTCCCCAGTGAGGCAACCAAATGTCTTTTCTAAGAAATGTTGAAACTGTTGTCAACTTTTTGGGTTTTCTCCCGCCAAGTGCTGGATTTGATTTAAAATCCCCATAAGTTTGATTTCTTGCTGTAATGTTTGACTTCTTAAATCCCTGGATATGGCTATCCCTGTGAAGTTTCATAAGTTCTACCTAGAGAAGTTGGTGCAATCCTTGCTCTCAGTATTGAAGAATGTATCTTGGTTTCCCCTCGGCGATGTGTTGTTGACCTCCCTGATGAAGTCAATATGAGATCCTCAGTTGATATCTCGATAATGTAGTATTGTTTTCTACAGTGAAATCAATATCTCAATCCCCAGTAGAAGTACAGACCGTGAAACATTTGTTTTCCCATTGAAGTTTGTGTGATTTTCCACTGTGAAGCTTGGAGGAGGATGTTATACCCCTATATTTGTACTGACTTATTGCTATGATTTGATTATTTTCGGATTATGTTCCTTCCCAGTGGAGTCAAGCCATGGAGTAGGAATTTGTTTCCTCAGTCGGTGCTTACTTTCTCATGAAATTTTCATCTTGGATGTGTTTTAGCCGAGTATTTACGGTACCCAAGTTGATTTTGTCTGGTTATCCCCAATGTTATATGTCTATTTTGTCAGCATATACATGATAACATTCATACACTCATACATACATCATGCATAGTTGAATTTAGCAAATCATTTCTCATTTGCATCATTAATATTTTGTTGACATATTACTCTATTTTGCAGAATTGTGTTATCCTCTCTCCAATAGAGTGTCAACCTTAAGCAGAAAATATATCCTTTCATTTTCCCCGCTGAGTAATCCCACGTGGAAGAATTTTTCTTTAGCCTTCCTATTCAACCCATTGTCTGGATGGAATGTGGTTCCCTCTTGAGTTTATTTCTCATGAGATGTTATTTTGATTGGCTGTTTCATTCTGATTTATTTCTTGTTTGAATGGGTGGTCCCCAGTAGTATTATTTTTTTGATTTCGCCAAGCTTTGAGCATTTGTGTGAGAAAGTGCATTTATTTTGCACGTGAAGACTTTATCTCCTCAGCAGGAATATATTGGCATTTCCCTAGGAAGCCATATTTCTTTCCCCAGGAAGCCATATTAGCATTTCCCTAGGAAGTCCTATTTCTTTCCCCAGGAAGCCATGTTTCTTTCCCCGAGAAATCATTATTGCAATTATTTCTCGTAACAGCAAGTGTCAGGTCTCTATATTTGAGCAATCTGTACTTCCCCAGTAAATCTGTCAGTTCCCAGAGAAGATTCATAATTGTTACTCCAACGAATGGTAGCCTTGTCATTATGGGAGGTAGTTTGTTGTTGAGATTTGTTACTCCAATGAATGGTAGCCTTGTCATTATGGAAGGTAGTTCATTGTTGAGATTTGTTACTCCAATAAATGGTAGCCTGTGTTGCGACTGAATTTTTAATCAGAGCCACCACTATTCGTTTTTATCCTAGGGAATGGAATCTAACAGAAAATCCTAATTCGCAGACATAGATTCTAGGTTTCGGACTTATTTAGACGAAAGAAAGGTGTTAGGCACCTTTCATCTACCTTGTTCACAAGGATACTAGGTTTTAGCTTTGAGTTAGGGAAACAAGATTTAAATTTTATTAGGGAAACTCGCCACGATTTTTGATCGTATGCCTATGTATCCTCTGATGAGGAATCAAAGTCTCAATTCGTAGTTCGCAGTGGGTTGGTGTTTTTTATAGATTACGCAGAATCACCTTCGAATTAATTCTTGAACTTTATCTGGGTTGTGAATTGAGTGATTGTAGACGCAGTTCGCAGTTAAACTTGAATTTAATTCTCCTTAATCCCTTTGAAAATATATTGTAAATTTTGTTTGGTTAGAGAAAATGTTTGAATTGCTGGTTAGGTGTTTTGAGACATAAGGTGGGGAGTCTGATATAGTCTCCTCACCACGTGGCCAGATATTGGTCATGTGTTATTCGATGTGAAGAATGCAGAGGAAGTCTGATATAGCCTTCCTCATCACGTGGTCAGATATTGACTCTGTGCTGCTTGTTATGACATATATGGAGGAAGTCTGATATAGCCTTCCTCACCACGTGTCTAGATATTGGCCACGTGTTGTTCGCAGGTAAAATATTTGGTATTGCGTGGGTTTTGATTGTTTGATTCTGAATAATAAATCGGTAGACGATGTGTCGACCGATTTAATTACTCGAAGGTAGGTATCCTATCACTTGTTTGAATTAATTTTATTCGAGAATTTTGAATTATGTACAAGTGTGATGAATGAAATGATTTGATCTAAAAAAGTTGACCGAATTAATTTAAGTTATATTACTAAATTAATTATTTATAAAAAACCAATAATGTTAAGAAAATTAATTAACCTAATTAGAAGTTACCTAACCTAATTAAAAAAAAACTAAAATAAATGGGCTAGGGGTGTAAAACTAGAGGGTGGTATATTAGTAGAAGTTTAGAAACTATGGGCCAAGGCCCATCTTGATCTCTAAAGCCATAATTCACTCTAATTTAAATTAAAAATTAAAACTAAAAATAAAATGTGAAGTATAAAGGGATTGGGTCAGCGGATCCCGTATCCTCATAAGAAAACAAATACTAGTTTCTAACTTATGATGGTTATTTAAAGTATTTGGTCTTTCCGGTTTTTCTTACTAGCCTATCTTACTTCGACACTTGGCAATGGATTTAATAAATTATAATCAATGTATAACAAATACAGAGAGTTGAAAACCAGATCTGCAATAAAACTCCTTCGTCTCTTTGTTGTTGCGATGTCTTCTTCTTCTCAACCTCTATTCTTTGTTTTTTCCAAATTTCCCAGCCTCTTAATCATACAACAACCTGAAACATTGAAATAAGAAAGTACAACAAAACACTTCAAGGAGATGATTGTCGAAATAACCAAAATAACAATGTAAATTAACAGATATGATATAGCATGAGTTAGAAGAGATGATGAGATTTGTGGTTCATGGGATTTGCTGAGAAAAAGAACGTGAGTGAGTGGCTAGTAAGTGAGTCAGAATAAATTTTTAGTGTCAATGTAATATTTGCAGTATATGGATAGATTAGAAGATATGTACAAAAGTGGGTTTGAGGTTTTGACTAGTGAAATAGAAAGTATTTTTAGTGGAAGTATATGTGAGTGAAAGTGAGACGTTAAGAATGGTACATGTGTAGTGAATATGTGAATGGAAAGGCCTATGTTGTGTTAGCGTGAATAGAATTGTTGGCCTCCGAAATTAATAAAAATATAATTTAGAAAAATGAGTTACCATCAGATAAACATCATGTGGTGTTTAAAACAATTAAAAAGAGGTAAAAAATAGAAATCAGCAGGAGGTTCATATTGAATCATCGACCAATAATAAAATAAAATTAACACCAGTAGTATTGAAAAGAAAATTTGAAAAGAAAAATTTGATTGTGTATGTGGAATTGCAGAATTGTGTGTGTAAACTTGTAGAATTCGTGGATGATTGTGGATAAGAAAATTGTGAGCAATTGTGGATATTTCTGGATGAATTGTTCATGAAAAATTAGGACAATAATGAGTCATATTTATAAAGTAAAATTAGGTTAAAAAACTTGGAGAGAAAGTTAGCCCAAAGTGAATAAAAGGCACAAATTAAATTTGATCTATTTATAACTTATTTTGACTATTTTTATAAAAAAAATAAATACTTTTATAAAAAATAATATTGTCAAAATATAATGAATAAATAAATACGAAAATAATAATTTAATAATAAAAAATATGATTTTTGTGGTTTAGAAAATAAAAATATAAGTTAGTAACAGCAAAAATTTCCAAAGTCGCACTGAGTGAGATTCGAACCTGTGATCTTCTGCTTGTCAATCTTTATCCCTTACCAACTGTGTTATGTTACTTATTCAAAAGTAAAAAGTCAATTTAAAATATATGACAGCGAACAATTATTTTCTATTTTTTACAAAAATACAAATAATTATTATATTTTCAAACAGACTTGAAAGCAAATTTTTATTAAAAAAACTCAGAATGTTAATATAATTAAATCAAAGTAATTTTATATCTGTAACACCCAATTTGAAAATAAGTTTGACGGTGGCACTAAGGCGGACAAATTTGGGGTATGACACCTTGTCATTATGGAAGGTAGTTTGTTGTTGAGATTTGTTACTCCAATGAATGGTAGCCTTGTCACTATGGAAGGTAGTTTGTTGTTGAGATTTGTTACTCCAATGAATGGTAGCCTTGTCATTATGGAAGATAGTTTGTTGTTGAGATTTGTTACTCCAATGAAAGGTAACCTTGTCATTATGGAAGGTAGTTTGTTGTTGAAATTTGTTACTCCAATGAATTGTAGCCTTGTCATTATGGAATATAGTTCATTGTTGAGATTTGTTACTCCAATGAAGGTAGCCTTGTCATTATAGAAGATAGTTTGTTGTTGAGATTTGTTACTCTAATGAATGATAACCTTTCATTATGGAAGTTAGTTTGTTGTTGAGATTTGTTACTCCAATGAATGATAGCCTTGTTATTATGGAAGGTAGTTTGTTGTTAAGATTTGTTACTCCAATGAATGGTAGCCTTGTCACTATGGAAGGTAGTTTGTTGTTGAGATTTGTTACTCCAATGAATGGTAGCCTTGTCACTATGGAAGGTAGTTTGTTGTTGAGATTTGTTACTCCAATGAATGGTAGCCTTGTCATTATGGAAGGTAGTTTGTTGTTGAGATTTATTACTCCAATGAATGGTAGCCTTGTCATTATGGAAGGTAGTTTGTTATTGAGATTTGTTACTCCAATGAATGATAGCCTTGTCATTATGGAAGATAGTTCGTTACTGAGATTTTGGTACTCCAATGAATGATAGCCTTGTCATTATGGAAGGTAGTTTGTTGTTGAGATTGTGTTACTCCAATGAATGGTAGCCTTGTCATTATGGAAGGTAGTTCATTGCTGAGATTTTGGTACTCCAATGAATGGTAGCCTTGTCATTATGGAAGGTAGTTCTTTGTTGAGATTTTGGTACTCCAATGAATGGTAGCCTTGTCTTTATGGAAGGTAGTTCGTTGTTGAGATATTTTTTTGATGAATGGTAGCCTTGTCCCTATGGAAGGTAGTTCGTCGTTGATATTCTATTTCTCCGAAGGAGTTCATCTATTTTCAATCATGAGTACTGACTGCTTACCTCAATATTGAAATTTATTAGTATTATCTTACCACTTATTTCCCCGGTGGGCCGACGTTACCTTTTTGCTAACTCCTCAACGAGTTGATAGTTTGCAGTCATCTGTCGGTCACTGTTATCCTTCACTTTCTCTCCTCAATTTTTGAGTTGGTAACGCTTTATCTCCTCTTTTGGCTTTACCCTAACGGAGTATGATCTTTTGCTCACCATTGATTTATTTTCCTAGTCGAGTTTTCCTTTTGAGCTTGTTTTTGTTTACTATATCCCTAGTGGGGTCTTGTGTTCTATTTGTATTTGTTCATTTGCATCCATAATCATGAGCATTACGTGGCATCTTAGGACCAAAAATAGGGCTTGTTTTATATTTAAGTATCTTCAATCGCGTTGGTATGGAGATTTTTAACCTTCACATCTCCGGATAGAAGACACTTAAATAAGGGCAGCTGTTGTACCCTAATTTTTGTCCCTAAGATCCCTCTATCACATCACATCAATTCAATCACAACAAGATCACACTAGGGTTTGGCTCTTCTCCTTATCTTTAAGTTTTTCTCATGGGGAATCACCAAGCACCTTGACTTGTATTTTGTGATCATCTATGTTTTGTAGTGATTAACTTTTAACTAACAAATACAATGAATGTTTTTCCTAATTGATGATGTTGTAGGTGAAAACACAACACATTCCATCAAGTTGATATATAGGTTCATGAGTTTATTTCCATGCCTTCTTCAACAAAGTTTCATTGAGGTTCAAGCTTCACTATTGAAGATATTTTGAAATAACATCATGACAAAGTCTATTATGGTTCATCATGCCTCAAGTTGCCAAAAATAGTTCAAAGGTGCAAGGGTTGATTGAAGAAGTTTGACCTAGTTGGACAAGTCTTTGTTTCCATTAATCACAAGTGAACATCTCCTTAAATTCTCAAGATTTGGAAGTTGTGTTGGTTTTTATGGTTTCTCTTTATCATTCTCAACAACTTATATTTACATGACAAATGTATTTGTGCAAGAAAGTTGATCAAAATTGCAAAGGTTTCCCAAGTCATTTTGTTGCTCTAGGAGCTAGGGTTTTGAATTTCAAAGGGGTATATCTTGCTCATCTTTTGGTATTTTTGAGCGATTACAAAAACATGCTTCTCTTCAAAGGGTTATTAACAAATAAATTCAAAAGTTTCAAATAAATTTTGTGTGGAAGATACCTAATGATGAAGAAATATTACAAGTCTTCTTGATGAACTATCAAATTCCTACACGTGACTTCAAAAGATCATAACTTGATCAATTTTTATCACCTTGAGCCCATTCGATTTTCACAATGATATTAAAGATGTGAACTTCAACCCATCTTTTAAGTTCAAAGTGGGAAAATGAATGGAAGATGCCCTAAGGATGCAAAAGATTATAGGCCATCTCATGTATTTTCACCAATTTCACAAGGCCATAACTTTTTCAATACTTGGAGTTTTTTAGTGATACAAGTTTCAAAATTCTCATTGAGATGCATACTTCCTTGTCCTCAAAGATCAAGTTCAAATTTTGAGTAGAAGACCATTTTTGAATGCCCGACATTATAGGTCATTTTTTTGTGAAAAACTTGAATTTTCTCTAAGTCCACAAAACAATTTGTTTTTCTGGATTTCAAAGTTGAATAACTTTCAGGTCAAGCATCCAAATGGAACCATTCTATGCACATTGTAAAGTTTGTAGTCTCATCCTTCTAAAGCATCAATAATCATACCATAAAGCTTCCTACATTGTGCACACCATGGATTCAAAGTCAGCTACTTGAAACTGAGTTTTGCTCTCAAGTCAGAATTGCAAATCCATAATTCAGCTTCTAATGACTAAATTAGCGCATGTTTTTGATTTAAACAAGTTTAATAATTTTTCCCAAAGATGAGTAGAACCTCAAAATTCAAAGAATAGCTGAGTTTTGATGAAAGTCAAGTCACACTTCACTCGTGCTTGACCTCCATCCAATTTCCCTCCAAACTTCATTGTTTCCTCCAATTCCCTATCCCATTAATCCCTTATAAATAGAGGACCTTATTCTAAACTTTTACACAAGCTTTGAGAGCCAAACACACCCTGCAAAAACTTCATTCGAGCTTCAAATTTTTGAAATCAGTTTCTGAATTTCAAGCTTTCTTCTCCAAATTTCTTTTCACATTCATCATTCTCCATCATCACACAAGCTCTCCAGCACTTGAACCAAGTGAATCAAGCCACATTTCAAGCTACAGAAGTTCAGTTTCAGAGCTCCATTTTTGAACTTCGTTTAGGCAGAATTCTTAACCATTTGGATTCAAATGAAGCACTAACTTACTCTAATCATCCTTCTGATTCTCATACTTCTTACAATTTTTAAACATTGAGAATTGAATGAGAAATCTCAACCTAATTGTGCTCGCTATTTTCTATATTTTTGATCCATAACTCTTTGCACACTTTACATAAATTTGGCGCGAGGGTGGGATTAAGATCATCTTGAAGAGACGAATCCAATGATACCAGTCTGAGTTTCTAATTTTTCCATTTGAAGAAACTCATAAAATCCCAATTGCAGGGTGTCTGGAGGTTGAAGGCGATGATGACATGTCTCGTCTCAACCAATGATAGTACGCCAATTGTTTTATTTTTATTGGTTGGCTATTTTCTGATTCAGTGTGTTTCACCTGAGTGTCCATGATATGCATAATACGTCTGGTCCACTTGATCAGCTTACTAATGTGTTTAGACTTTCATCCAATGGACAACATTTTTCTTTTATTTTATTTAAAATCTGATTTAAAAAATGATCCAGTGTGGTTTTAAATAAGGTTCATATCAAGCACAGCGCGTCTGGTCCATTTGATCAGCTTACTAATGCATTTTTACTCTGATATGATGGTCCACATCTTTTTGGTTTTATTTTTATTTTATGATTTTATATTTTAATTGTTTTAAACTTTAAAAAATTATAAAAAATCCATTTCAATTTCAAAAAATCTGAAAAAATTATGAAAAATACTTTTGATTTTTCTCTTTGTTATTTTTAATTTTTCACAATTTTATTTTGGGTTTTGATATTTTTTATAATTTTTCAATTTATTTGAATTATTTTAAATGTTTAAAAATACTTTTCTTCATTTTTAAATTATGGAAAAATTATGGAAGGATCCAATAATCTATTGACAAATATTGGTGACCTCATTTATTTTTTATTTCTGACTTTACTGTTTTTCTTTATTTTTGGTTTATTTTGTCTATTTCTTTTAATTTTAAAAATAGTTTCTGATTTTAAAAATTACCAAAAATATATATAAACATTTGACCTTATTTCTAATTTTTCTATGGTCTTGTTTAGTTTTTCTTGATTATTTCGAATATGATTGCTATTTTTTCCTCTTTATTTCATTTTTAAATCATTTTAAAAATCTTTTTTATTTTATTTTAAATACAATTTTATTTTTCATATATATTCTGGCTGACCTTGGACTATGAAATTTGGATCATGAACTTTATTAACATCATTGGATCCATGCTATTGAGTCTAACACCATAAAAATGGATGAATGATTTTAATAATAGTTTGATTAAATTTTTAGTTCAAATGGGGTTTATTCCTCACCCTATCCCTCTTTATCTTATCTCATTCTTATTGTACTAAATGTTATTGGATCATGATTTCCATATCATGTCTCAAAACATATGGTACATAGATTGCTATTGACCGACCTCAAAATAGGTCCGACTTCTATATAAGTCCACTTACGATTGTTTAAAATAGCGCTAAATTTTGTCCCGATTTGAGAAAATGATCATTCGTGGCCCAAACTTATGCTTGCAAGCCCAAGTATGTTAATTTGAACCCTTTGATCCAATAACATTGAGATTCATTGTTATGAGGCTTTGGTCCTACCAATCCTCTAATGAATTTTCATCAACTTTGATCAAAATGGATCACTTAAACATCATTCATCATTTAATGATGCCTTGAGAATTCTTAAATGGATGATATACTTGACAAAAAACAAATGCAACTTGTTGTTGAGAGGCTTTGGTTCTACCAATCCTCTAATGAGTTTCAAATGCAAGTTTCAAGATGGTCGTTTAACTAACCACTAATATCTAACAATTGACTTTATTTTATGCTTTTACTTTATGTCTTTACTTTAAGCACGCTTATTTTTAGCAGTTACATTTCATGCTATTTTCATCTTTGCTCACTTGAGCATTTACTTTTATGTCATTTTTATTTTTTGCTCATTCGAGCTCTTCATTTTTTTTGGAAGATACTTAATAATCAACTTGAACCATAAAAAACTTTAATGTTACTTGAACTATTTGGTTACTATCCTTTACATTTTGGAGACATGGACTTCTTGGATTTAGGATTAGGGACCTTGACCTATCTTTGAGACTTTGTGACTTCAACTGTTATTTTGTCTGGAGTTCTTGGGGTTTACCCTAAGACATTAGGTTGTTTGTTTGTTTTGTGTGCAGGTTATTGTGATTACATGCTTTGTCAGTGATCTGGAATTCATCTGTGTACAACTGTTACTCTGCCCAATTTTTGTGAAGACTTAATGCAATTGAAACTTGGTTTTCTTAATAAGTTTATTATCTTTGCTTGTTTGGTTTCAAATCCAAAGGATGAGAATTCTATATTGACTCATTGTGTCAAGTGTTGGCTTCTTGTTGGTTAGATGGTTCTTTTCCCTAGCTTTTACCTTATGTTTTAGGATAGTCCCTTCATCTTCTCCCACTCTCTTTAATTTCAAAAATCTTCTCACTCCTTTTGAAAACTCTTCTTGTTTCTAAACTTGAACCATTTTCATAATAAACTTGGACTTATGCCCATGCATTTTCAAAATATTTTCTTAGTCAAACTCTAATCAAATTAATAATAATTTGACATTTTTTTGTGAGAAGACTAAAAGTCAATCAATCTCATTTCAAACCATTTTGCCACTTTGGATTTTTACCTCTAAAACCTTTCTCAAAAGATTATACTCTTGTCAAATCCTTGAAGTGATGCAAATGACTATACTTCTATAATATGTACTGAAGTGAGATATTTTCCACTTGGGTGTTGAGTGAGGCTTTGTTGATTCTAAAATCCAAGTCGTATCCTCCACTTTGAGATGATGCAAATTCTCCTTTCTCATGATTGTGGGTAGTAAGTATGTTTTCCATTTGGATAAGACGATGATGTCTTGTCTCTTAAAATTAACCAACACACATGTGTTTTAAATTTTTTAAAGATGAACTGTGTGTACCTTGATCCCCTATTGCATGGAAGGTGGTACGTAGGCACTAAAGGTTCGCAACCGCGACAGGTGCAAAAATCATAAAAAAATACTTCTTTCCTCATCTCTACAATCCATATTTTTATACAACATTTTATAGCCAAAACATACAGATTTACAAAGAGGTTCATGTGGAGTACCGTAGATGTTTAGGATGCTAATACCTTCCCTTTGCATAACCAACCCCCTTACCTAGATTCTCTCTCCCTCTTTTTGGGTTATTCGCTCTTTTCTCATTCCTTTGGAAACAATAAAGCGCGGTGGCGATTTTTATTTTAATTTGTGTGGGTTAAGTCAATCCAATGGCTTAGTCTTAGCACTTTTATCGCTACAACCTATGGCACCAAATGGTAATATAGATATATATGAAAAGGTTAAGGACGTCGAGTTAAAGAGGTATAGAGGTATGAATTGCTCACTTCTTTATCTTACCGCATTTAGACCGGATATTATGTTTAGTGTTTTTATGTGTGAACGATATCAATCCATTCCGAAGGAATCACATTAAAAGTCGTTAAACGCATTCTTAGATACCTCATTGGTACCTCTAAGTTTGGACTTTGGTATTCCAAAAGAAACAATTGTAACTTGATTGGTTATTCCGATTCTGACTTTGCCGGTAGTAAATTGGATAGGAAAATTACTAGTGGAACTTGTCACTTATTTTTAAAATCCTTGGTAAGTTGGCATAGTAAAATTCAAGTTTTAATTTCTTTATCAACCGCCAAGGCGGAATACGTGGCAGTCGATAGTTGTTGTACACAAATTTTGTGGCTTAAACAAAAACTACTTGATTTTGACATTAAACTTTCACGTATTCCTATCATGTACGACAACACTAGTGCTATCTATCTAACTAAAAATCATGTATTACGTTCACGCACTAAACATATTGAGATATGTCACCACTTTCTTGGCGACCATGTTGAAAAAGGGGATGTTGCGTTTGAGCATGTTGATAGTAAAAATCAACTTGCCGATATTTTCACTAAAGCTCTCGCAACCGAACCTTTTGTCAATATACATGGGGAATTGGGGATAATTGATATCTAAAATATTTCTTAATTCCATCTTATTGCTTGCACTTTATACTTTCACTTTAACTTCGTGTTTGAGCATTTTACATCATGTGAGTGCAACTTCAATCTCAATCAAGAGTGAGGTAATATCGTTTCAATTTCTCCTTGAAAGTAAGATTTTCCTTGATGTTTGTTACTTAGTTTCTTCAAAAATGCTTGATAGCTTCTTTTAAATGATGAAAACCATGAATATTCATTTCCAAAAATTCTAGATCAATAACCATTGTGGGTTCTTGATCCATATGCTTATAATGCTTCATGTATTAGCTCTTTCACATTTGAATAAGGTTTCTCTTATTAAGCAAGCATTTTATTTTGTTTATATCACTTGTGTTTGGTTCCATTCGCTTGTGCTTGTGCTTGATTTATTTGTATACATGTTATTTGCAATATATGTTCTTGTTGTCTTGATTTTATGTCATGAAAATCGTCTTCATTTTGGTTTTAGTAGCGATATGTTCTTGTTGCTATGCTAGGCACATGCGTGTGTGGCATCAGGAGTCCAATTATAAAGCGTTATTTATTCGCGACGCTACACAAATAACTTGACATTATTGTCATTTCTTTCTTATTTACTCTTTATGCAATCAATTACACGTGTTGTAAGGTTGCTTGATCGCTATTTAAAATTTTGCACCATCACATATATATGTGTTGCTTGCACTTCTATGCAAAATAGCCTCTAATTATTGTATAAATTGGGTTTTGGAACTATGGTACTTCTCAAGGTTTGTTATCTTTCTTTTTGATGTTGTAAAAGGGGGAGAAAGCATATGTGAGTCGAAGTAGGAAAGTATAAATTCATGGGGAGCCTTCAATGAATACAAGGAATGCCTCATCACAAGTTTTCCATCATAAAAAACAGGGAGTATGTGAGTACAAGCTTCGTCTTCAAACATTTTGAATGATGTCAAAAGTGGTAAAATCTTACACTTCGGAATATTGGACAGTATCTTTATGACTTGTGGCACTCCTCTGCATTAGAGGTTTTAGGAATCATTATAAAGCATTTTGAAATTGATCAAAGCCATTAAAAATGATTTTCTGCACAATCTTTTACTGCAAGTATCGATACGTCTGTGTTTCAGGTCGACACATGCAACTAAATATTAAAGCATGTAGCTTCCGTAAGTCTTAGACTGGCACATGCATATTTCAGGTCGACACATACTGAAGCTTTTCTGAAATTGCAGAAATTCTTATTTTATATATCGACACATCCCTTTTCATATCGACACTTTTGCTATTATTTTAAAGCCTGTAGCTTCTATAGCTTTTTGGTCGACACATGGCTCCTTATAGGTCGACACATTCTATTTAAAAATCACGTATGTGTCGACACATACAATTCTTAGGTGGACACATACTGTTTTAGTTGGTCAATTATTAAATTCTTTTATTCCGAATTATCACTCTTTGCCCTAAAAGTTCCAAAACTATAAATACTCTTTCATGCATAATTCTAACTTGTTAAAACCCATAAGAGTATCCTATTTATCATATTAAACCTCTAATCTATGTATACACGCTGACATTACATTGTAGCGATGTTCTGTTGGGGTTCCATCTAGACGAGGATTGCAAGTATCTAATTGTGTATTGGGTTGAGTTTTGTAAGGGTTTTCATCCAAGCAAAAGAATCGGGTTTATCCTCCAAGATCATTGGTTGATTTGGGGGTTTTCAAGCAAGATCGTTCGAGAAGGAATCTTCCATGTGAATCACCTTGGAGAGTTTGAAATATTTGTAAGGAACCTTGGAGTGTTTGATATATTTTCAAGGAAGTAGCAAGTGTTAGAAGATAGAAGCGAAGGTCTTGTTTTTGATAGAGTTCAATCAGGTTTACTTGAGTGAAATCCCTTGGAGTGTTTGAAATCTTTGCAAGGAGGTAGCTTAATTGGAAAATAGGTTACATCTATCGGTTATTGGTCTTGCTCAAGGTAAAAAGAGGAGAAGGGTTTTAATCAACAACAAGCTTAGGGTTTGTGGAGTTGATCTTTAATACTTCTCTTGTATCAACAATTTTGCATAGTAAGAATCATCCTAATTCAAATGGAACTAGGCACAGACATACCCACACGCGAGGAAGACAGTGGGGAATTATGAAGACAAATTCCTTGTGTCTCTTTTATTTTTGTGTTTACTTGCTTTTATTTTCATTGATCAATTTATCGAATAGCATTGTGTTATCATTTGAATTGTAAGAATTTTCCTAATCAATTTTTGATTTTAAATCTAGTGTTGATATAGCTTATAATAACTTTTGATTATAAGTGGTTTTGTGTATTAACACAAACAAAGGAAAAAATTCTGAAAATTCACTTACACACCAAGTGTTTGATAAATTGATTCAACTAGTTCTTTTTAATATTGCCATTGGAAATAGCCTTGCAAGTAATTTTAATTGAATGATAAATAAGTTGTAAAGGGATTCAAATTTATTAATAGATATTATCATTCATGTTCCATATTATTTTTGTTCTACGGTTTGCATATCTGAGCTTCCCAATAAGTGTTTGTATAGATGACAATTTGAAAAAGCTTTTGTTTCGTAATTTGGTAAAACTTTTTCTAAACCAAATTTTATTTGGATATTTTTAAAGGTGTATCTATTCAACCCCCTCTAGATATTGTTGCCATCGTCTAATAAAGGTTAGGTCACACTATCCTCAAGCTTCATTCAGCATGGTTAATGTGAGTTTGGTTGCTTAATTCTCCAGACTCTTCAAGATAGGTTCATGTGTTTATTTCCATGCCTTCTTTGACGAGTAATATCAATTTCTTACAAGTGTGAATAGTTTTTAATCAAGATTTCATCTTCTTAAGTGCATATGTGCTTAAGAGTGCCTCTATTTATGGAAAAATATCAAGTTCGCAAGATGATTCAAAGTTGGTTTTACCAAAAGTCAACATTTGAAAGTTCAAGTTCAAACGACCATAATTTCTTCATTATTCAATATTTTTAGTGGTTATTTTTGCATATGATTCCTTTTGACATCCTCTATGACTTCTCTTTACAAGTTAAGAGCTAGTTATGTGTGGAAGACCACCAAAAGTTTAAGTACATTAGAGGTCGCTTTATGGACTTTGACTTATTTTCAAGTGAATTCCGTCCAACTTGCAAGGATCATAACTCTTTCAATTTTCATCATTTTGATGCGATTCTTTTTTCACAATATCACAAATGGCATTATCTACAAATTTTCATACTTTAAACATCAATCCAATACAAGTTAATCAAGATACAAGGTTATTAATTCCTAAGACTTCATGGATTCAAAAATTCCTCCATCTTCAAGTTCCCTTGTGTTCCCAAAGTGGTTTTCCATGCCAAGCCTTCTAGGCCACGATTTCCTTTGTCCTCCATCATTTTTGGTTGCTCCTAGCACAAAGACGATATCAATCATGGTTAATCCAAATCACAATCAAGGAAATTAGACACAAAATAGAAATGAAGGGTGAAATGTGGGAAAATTCACATGTATGCAACCAACAAAATTCAAGTACAAAATAAGAACACCAAAGTTGCACATTTAATCATGCTACAAACTTCCCATGTTTTCACAACTCCATAAATGCAAGGAAATAAAGTTCAAAGACATAAGTGAAAGGGCAAATTAAAGACAAAAAACGATTGCTAAGCCCAACCTTCTCTGATTTGGAAGAAAACAACCCAACTCATAATTGTTCTCACATAAATTTCACACAAAATACAATTCTCATACTCAGAGCCCAGGATAGAAGTTTATTAACACCACAAAAATTGCAAAAGCAGTTGAGGATTTGGACTCAAAGAACATTTTCGGGTGGGCTGTTGTCATATTCAAATTTTTACCCCTAAGTTCCCTCATCACTTTATATCATCACAATGCATCTGGATCACAAATTTGGGTTGGTTGTCATTTCTACTCTCTCTCTCTCCTTTCTTTAAGTTGTCTTTGAGGGATCACCAAATACCTTAAATTGTGTATCTTGTATGTATGTGTTTTATATTTTTTTTAGTCACCTCTAACCAAAATACAAAAAATATTGCTTTGTTCTTATGTATTTTTGTTTTGTAGGTATCGAGCCAAAGCATCCAACCAACAGAGCTTTTTGCCATTTTTTCGCAGTAGAAATCGATTTTCCATATACAGGAAATTGATTTCCCTCACTATTTTTGTTTTGCACCAGGATTTCCATTTTTTCAGTGGAAACCGATTTCCTGTGCGAAATTGCAAAAAAAAGGTGCATTTTCAAGTTTCTAGCATTGTGGCTCCAATTTCATTTTTTAAGAATATTCTTGATTGCAAAAAAATAATAATTCCCCTACCTCATCATAATTAAATTCCACCATTCACCCTCATTTGATTACATATGCACCAATTGATTTAATTTTGGCTCTAAAAATCAATTACCAAGCCTAATTTTGGTCCCAAACTAAACTCCAAGCCACCATAAATTCCAAACCTAAAATCAATAAATAGAGCCCTCATTTCATTCATTTAACGAGTTTTTAATAGACAAACTCACCTTGCTAAAAATTCTCTCTACTCTCTTCATCTACCAAAATTCACCCAAAGCTCTTTTTCTATTAAAGTTAGTAAGCTTTTCATTGAAGCTTACTAATGTTTAAACTAAATCTTCATCCAAACAATTTTTCTTCTTTAATTCTCTAAATTATAGCTTGGGAGATTGATTCTTGGAGTTGATTTGAAGCTTAATTCAGTTTTAAATTGGTAAATTTTTTGATCCACCATTGTTAAGCTTGACCTTCATCTTTCACAATGTGATCTCTTGTGTATTTTTGTAGTTCAATTCTTTAAGCTACATTTTTTTATTCCATTGGTGCTAATTTCTCATAATTTTATGGTATTTTCGTGCTTAATTTAATCCAAGATTATATGTTTGATGAAATGTTTGATCAAGAATTTTTTCTTTAAATGCTGATTTTTTGAAAATTTCGCAATAGAAATTGATTCCACATATTTAGTAAATTGATTTATCTCACTTATTTTTGCGACAAATTCGAAAAATCAGCATAGGAAATTGATTCCCCTGTTTGGAGAAATCGATTTCCTGAAGGCAGAATGCAGTTTTGGCTCTGTTTTGGGATTATGTTGGTTCCTTTTCTTGGGGTTACCATTTCGAATGTCAAATTTCTCTTTAAGTTCAATGGACTTAGAATGTAGATGAAGTTGGATAAATATTCATTAATTCAAATCTATCTTAGAGTGAATTATTTAATTCTTTCTTGGTGCTTTAAATTAATGATATGTTTAGTGCTTTAATCCATCAATTATGAGTGGTTGAACTTGAAGATGAAAGAATTTTGAGAATGTGATCCAATGTGATTTCTTATTCCTCTTTACCTCTTCATCTCATCCCTTTCTTTTTTTCCTTGAAGTTATGATTAGTGGCCCAAGCTTTATGCTTGAAATTGTCCAAGTATGATTGATTATTCAACTATAATTCAAGACCTTTGAAGCATGTTGTTAGGAGGCTTTTGTTTTACCAATCCTCTAACAATTCTTCATCAAATTTGACCTAAGTTAAATCTTCAATCATCATTGCTCATTTATCATGGATTCATCTCTTTTTTTGTGTTTTCTTCTTTAAGTGATCATTAGTGGCACAAACTTTATGTTTGAATGTCCAAGTATGAATGATTATTGAACTATGGTTCAAAACCTTTGAAGCTTGTTGTTAGGAGGATTTGGTCTTATCAATACTCTAACAAGTCTTCATCAAATTTGACCTAAGTTCAATCTTCAATCATCATTGATCATTTATTATGGAATTATTTTCTTCTTCATCCCCTTTTCTTTTATTTTTCTTTTTTTTGGATCAATTTTGATAAGGCATTTGAACTTTAAGTTCATCTAAGCTTATGGATAGTTGATGAACTTTCAACATTTCCAAACTACCTCTAAGTGATTCTTCGATCATTATGGATACTTAGCATTGGTGAAAGTTTATCATGATGTATCTTCCATGACCTAGGTCTTGATCACCTTTGTTTTTACTTGTGCTACATGTTTTAGGAGTATGGTTCCTATCATATCTCTAACATGCACTGTACATAGATTATTATTGACCGGCCTCGTATAGTATTGACTTATACATAACCCATTTGTGATTGATTAACATAGCGCTACATTTGTCTTGAATAAGAAACTAGCTCTAGCATTTATTGTACTAATCTTATTTTATGTAACTTTAAATTCTGCACTTTATTTATCACTTTTACTTTATGTCATTTACTTTTAGAATTTACATTTCATGCAACTTATTTATAATTCACATTTTTTATTTTGTCCATTTGGACATTTTTTATGTTTATGTGCTTTATCCTTTGTCCACTTGGACTTTTATCTTGTTTAAAAAATATTAATAATCCAATTAGAACATTAAAAAACTTGAGGCTCTTTTTGGGCTATTGGTTACTATCCTTGGCATATTGGAGTTGTGGACTTTTTGGACTTAGGATTAGAAGCCTTGATGCTTGGAGACCTTGGTACCCTATTGTTATTCTGTCTGAAGTTCTTGCGTGAATATATGAATCATTGTGAAGTATTTGATATATCTGAAGTTTTGGTATTTTATGTGAGTCCTTATGATGATTTATGATGTTTCGATGACTATGAGGTATACTATTATGTTAAGATGAATATGGTGTTTAATATGATGACTTGTGTGGTGTATGATGGGATAATAAGAGATATTTAGAATTGAAATAATTAGTTGGAATAGTTTATATTTAATAGTAATTATTTAGGCTTATTTGGATAAAATAAATAAAATAGTGGTGTATTGAAAGTAAGGGCAAAATAGTCATTTGGGAAGAGTTAAGTGAGAGTGTGATGGGAAGTTCATTATTTGGGGTCCTAAGGTTAAAACAAGGAATAAGGAGAATATTTATTTTGGATCGGTTGTGAAAATATTAGAAGAACAAACGTTGTGGAGAAAGAGAATTAGGGCACAAGAACACAAAGGAGTTTCCGGTAGAATGCGAAGAGAAAGGTTTACTTCTAGGAAATCTAAGGTAAGGTGTGTTTATCTTGATTATTATAATCGATCTAAGGTCTAGATAATTGTAGGTTATGTTGGTTTTTGGTGATTTGATAGTTGTGTTGCAATTGATGGATTTGTGTTGAAATTGGTAAAAATTGAAGGATAGAAAATACAATAAATGGGGGGTTTGAATTGGGGTTTTAAAAAATAAAACAATATGGCATGTTTGGTTTTCCCAGTTCGTTTTAACTCAAACTACTCAATTCCACGCGCAAGGTGATTTCTCCTCTCTCAAACTACTCAAGTCCACGCGCAAGGTGATTTTGCTGTCAATGTCTTCTTGAGTCTAAACCACATCTTGGTTTCTCAAGGTATTACAAAATATAAATTAATAAATGTGTACAAATGGTGTTTCTAAAAAACTATATCACAACATTGATGTATATACAAGATTAAAGCACAAGAGAGAGCTAGTAAAGATATTTCCTTTTGTATGTGCAATAGTGTTGTATGTTGATTCTTCTTCATAGTCTTATTTATATAGGCGAGGCATATGAGATATGAGAAGATGAATTTGGAAAGTTTATAAAGTGTTGTTAACGCACTTTCTAAAAATACAGATCTTGTTTTGTTCTAACAATTACTCTTTGATTTGTAACGAATAAGTTGTAACGCGTCAATACTTTGCTTCTTTGAGATCTTACGAGAATATTACCGTTGAGGCTGTGGATCATCAGAGTTTCTTGATATCCATATGATTATAACTTTAGAGAGATAGATATGTTGAAGCTTCTTTGCACTTTCAGAATATTTACTTTATCAGAGTAGAGTTTGAGCTCAAGTGTTAAGTCTTAGAACTTTAGTATAGATGAGTGCGTTGAGACTTTCTTTGTTCTTCCAGAATTTTACTTTATCAGAGTATTAGAATTCTACTTGCAGTGTTGGTGTTTCAGAAGTTATCTCTTCAGAACTTCTTCTATTGAGCGTGTTACACGAATTTTCTTCTAAGTTTGTACGTTGTGTCTAATTAGAGCTTTCAAAACGTAAATCTCTCATCATCTTCTGTGCATTTTCATTAGAACTTATCTGCATATTTAAATACATTTTTAGAGACCATATTTGTTCTTTATATATATATATATATATATATATATATATATATATATATATATATATATATATATATATATATATATGTCATGTATTTATTATCATGTATTTATTATCATCAAAACTATTATAAGATGTAGAACCAAACTATGTTCTAACAATCTCCCCCTTTTTTATGATGATAAAAACTTGTATATTTTGATAGATTACGTAAGAACATAAAGAATTAGAGTCTCCCCTGAGTTAATTACTAAGATACAAAAAAAAAGATACTTTCCTAAAGATGTTTTGATCAGAGCTTTGTGATGGAAGTTCTGATAAGTTCATTTGGCATAAGTTACTTTCAAAAGATTTTTCCTGTTTGCTTTCAAAAGATGAAACAGAGGTTATGATATTCAAAATGTTTGAGACTAAGTCTCGACACTGTTATATTCAAAATATCTCATGTTCTCCCCCCTTTTTGTCAAAAATCAAATAACAATAAAAACACGTAAAGATAACAAAATGGATTTTTCATTCAAAGTGGATTAATACAGATAGAAGTTTTTAAGCAAGAAACAAATATAGCAGAAACAAAAAATATCAGAACTAAAGTTGTGTATGAGGTGGAAGTCGTGCGAACAAGGCTTCCAAAAGATTCTTGATTTGATTGTTTGATTCCTCTTGTTTCCCAAGCATTCCCTTAATTTCTTTTTTCGTTGCATCCTGTTTGTCTAGCCTTTCCTTAAAAACTGCATTTTCTTTCTTCAACTCCTCCATAGTTTTCAACACATGAGAAGAGGAGATTGTTTCAACAAAAGAACCCACATTCTCAGAAATCACTGTAGCAAATTTTTGCTCATGAGATTATTCAACTCTCTTGCCTTTATCTTTAAACACGACCAAAGGAAGAGGTTGAGGTTCAGGAGATGGTTCATTACATTCTGATTCCTAAGAGGCTTCCCAAGAAGTTTTGTCCAGAAGAAGGAGGGGTTTCTTTACCTAGTGGCGTAGAATTTGATCCTTGAAGGTTTTCAGGTGATTACAGAAGTTCTTTTGAGCAATTTCATAAATGAGTTCCTTCGGCTTCATAAATTCAGAATTAAACCATTTTCTGAACTGATTCTAGTGAGAATCAGAAGCAACTGGGTTAAGATTCTCCATGCAAGCTTGCTTCAAGGAGTTAACACATTCTTGTATTTCTGTTTCAAAAATCAGCAGAGATTTACCAACATCTGATTTGGATAATTTTGGTGTTTGTTTTGGAATGACTATTTTATGATAAGTTGGGACAAGATTGTCCCAAGCTTCTAAATTAATGATAGTTATGAGGGGATCTTCTGAGTAGTTAGTGGGAGTGGGAGAGTCGGAAAGAATTATAGGAGAGTTTGGTGGTGGTGAATTGTAGGGAGATGGAATATCTAGAAGGGAGAAATCTTGTGATGTTTGGGAGATTATTGGTGTTTGAGAGGTGTTGAGTGGGAAGGTGATGCTAGGAATAGTTGATAAGGTATCAGATACAATATTTAGATTTTTGGTTTGGGGAGCTTCAAACAATGGATCAAATTGATCAATATAAGAAAGAACTTGTGCAAGTTATGGTTGAGTCTCATCAAATTGGGTAGAAGGTGGATTGATCAGATGATTATTTATGGGTATAGAGGTATCAATATCTATGTCAAAGTCATCAAGGGTTTGAGGAGATGGATCTTCAACAGGTTTTAGAGATGAGAGGGTTTCAGATGTTAATAAAAATACTTATTCAATAACAGAAACAAAAGACAAGTTACCTTTCTTTTTGGAAACTTTGGGGTTTTCTGAGAAGTTCCTTCTCTAGCAGCTTTCCTTTTTCTTGTCTTTCTGGTAACAACTTCCAGAGTTTGTTGCATGAGATCAAGAATATTCACATCTGTAATCATTCCATCACTCTTGCAGGCTTCCATATACTTGAGGATAATTTCTGGAGAGGATTTTGCTTGAGTGAAGAGAGGAAAATCCTTCAGAGGAACTCAACATCAGGCGTTAGGTCATACCCATTTTCTTTCATACTCTCAAAATCAATAATGAGTTCACATAGAACTTCCAGAGAATCAACAAAAGTGAGAAGATTTCTTGATGGTTCAACATACCTTTCTTTGTTAGTAGATGAAGAACAATGGATGTTGATTTTAGAATCTTGAGACATTTGTAGAGATGAAGCCATTGTTTACAGACTTTTAGGGTTTTGAGAGAGGAATAAATACAGAGAAAATAGAGTGAGTGGGATTGAAATGTGAGAGTTTTTATGAGAGAGTGTGGTATAAATAGCCAATAGGAGAAAACAAGGATTCTAATTTTAATCAATAAAATAAACACAATGATTAATTGCATTAATGATTTCTGAAAAGAGGGATGGCATAAAGATTTTCAACAGTTATCAATTTGACTTGCGCCTCAATGCATCCACTCAATCGTTCCAGCCCTTTGGATTATTAACACGTGTTCAGCCTTAGAAGGCAACTTTGCATGTAGATTTGACAGATGTTGATATGGTGAACTTCTTGCTCCTATCTTAGAAATGAACTGTTTTTGGAAAACGTTCAGATCTTCTGGATAGTTTCAGATACAACATTCCTTCTCACTTCTGAAGAACTTTTGTTCAGATGTTCACAAAAAATAAAGTAAAAAGTTATGAGGATTAAATATATATAAACTACACTTTTATTCTGGGCATAATTCCATACTGAGGTGTTTCAGAATGAAATTAAATCTATCTTCAAAAAGGGGTTTAGTGAAGACATCATCCCATTGATGGTTCGTGTCTATAAATTTTAAACAAAGAATTCCCTTCTGAATATAGTCCCTAATAAAATGGTGTTTAATTTCTTATGTTTATCCCTAGAATGTAAAATAGGATTTTTAGAAAGACAAATAGCAGAAGTATCATTACAGAGGATTGGAATGTTCCTCTCATAAATGTTAAATTCTTCAAGCTGACTTTTCATCCAGAGCATCTGAGTACTGCATCCATCTGTAACTATATATTCAGCCTCAGCGGTTGATAGTGCTATAGTGGATTGGCTTTTGCTGGACCATGAGATTAGGCTGTCTCTCAGAAACTCGCAGCTTCCAAAAGTACTTTTTCTTTCTATTCTATCTCCAGCAAAGTCAGCATCACAATACCCTACTAATTTATATTCTCTGGATTTTCTATAGCAAATACCAAGATTAGTAGTACCTTTCAGATACTTGAAAATTTGCTAAACTGTTGTTAAGTGAGATTCTCTAGGATCTGATTGGAATCTGGCACAAAGACAAATGCTATAAAGGATAACAAGTGTTGAAGTTATTAAATATAAGATAGAACTAATCATACCTCTGTAGAGCTTCTGTTCTACTTTCTTACTTACCTCTTCCCTTTCCATAATGCATGTAGGATGCATAGGAGTTTTGAATGGCTTACATTCTGAAAAATCAAATTTCTTTAGAAGTTCTTTAACATACTTGCTTTGATGTATGTAGGTTCCTTCTAGAGTTTGATTAATTTGAATTCCCAGAAAGAACTTGAGTTCACCCATCAAGCTCATTTCAAATTTTGCCTGCATAGTCTTGGCAAATTATTTCCCCAAAGAGGCTTTATTAGATCCAAAAATTATATCATCTATGTAGATTTGACAAACCAGAATGTCATTTTAAATGGTTTACAGAATAAGGTTATGTCCACTTTCCCTCTGGTAAATTCATTTTCTAACAGAAAGTTACTTAGTCTTTCATACCAAGCTCTGGGAGCTTGTTTTAGACCATATAACGATTTCTTAAGTTTATAAACGTATTATGGATGTTTTGTATTTTCAAAATTAGGGGGTTGGTGCACATAAACTTCTTCATTAATGTAACTGTTTAAAAAGAACTTTTAGCATCCATCTGGTAAAGAGTGATGCCATCATTTACAGCAAATGAAATTAGAGGTCTGATAGATTCTAACCTGGCGACTGGAGCAAAGGTTTCTATATAGTCTATCCCTTCTTGTGGACTATAACCTTGTGCAACCAGTTTTTCTTTGTTTCTGACGACTTCTACTTGTTCCTTAGCTTGTTTGTGAAGACCTATTTTATTCCAATGATGTTTAAGCCTTTTGGTTTAGGAACTAGATCCCTCACATCATTTCTGGTAAATTGATTTAGTTCTTTCTGCATTGCAAGGATCCAATCATTGTCTAGAAGTTCTTTGTCAATGGAAGTTGGCTCGATCAGAGATACTAGTCCCAAGAGAGATTCTTCAGTATTTCTGAATGTAGATATTGTTCTGATTGGATCATCATTCTTTCCTTGAATCATGTTTTCCAGATGTGCTAAGCTACTTCTGATTGTCTTTTATGGATGGATTCTGCAGAAGCTGTTGTAATATTTGTGATATCTTATTCTGTATTTGGATGAAGTTCTGAACTTTTATTATCTGAAGGTATGTCTTCAGTGCCTGTAATTTGAACTTCTATATCTGCAAAAGGTTTATCATGCTTTGAATTTTGATATCTAAGCTTATCATCAAATCTAACACTAATAGATTCTTCCATAATTCGTGTTTCTGTGTTATATACTCTATAACCTTTTAAGCGTTCAGAGTATCCTAACATGAGACACTTTTGTGCCTTAGAATCAAACTTGTTCAAATGTTCTTTAGTGTTCAATATAAAACAAGTAAATCCAAATGGATGGATATAAGAGATGTTGGGCTTTCTATTCTTCCATAGTTCATATGGAGTCTTTTCCAGAATAGGTCTTATTGAGATTCTATTCTGAATATAGCATGTTGTGTTAACTACTTCTGCCCAGAAGTTTTTAGAAATGTTAGTCTTGTCGATCATGGTTTTGGCCATTTCTTGTAAATTTCTATTCTTTTGTTCTACAACTCCGTTTTGTTGAGGAGTTCTACGACAAGAGAAATCATAAGAGATGCCATTCTCATTAAATTTTTTTTTAATATTTAGTTTTTGAATTCCCCACCATGATCACTTCTAACTTTAATAATTCTAAATTCTTGTTTTGTTTTGGACTTGGTTACAGAAAGTAGAGAACACAGAGTGTGACTCGCCCTTGTGTCTTAAGAACTTTACCCATGTCCATCTGCTATAGTCATCTATGATCACTAATCAGACTTCTTGCCGCTAATGGGTGCAGTTTTCATTGGTCCAAACAAATCTATATGCAGAAGTTCTATTGGTCTAGAGGTAGAAACAACATTTTTTGATTTGAAAGAGGGTTTTGCAAACTTTCCTTTTTGACATGCTTCACACAAAGCATCTGAGCTGAACTTCAAGTTAGGAAAGTCCTCTGACCAGATTGAGTTTGTTAATCTGATATATTCTTCTAATACTAACATACCCTAATCTTCTATGCCAGGCCCATTGCTCATCGTTAATAGACATAAGGCATTTTAAATTACGACTCTTTATTTTTTAGAAAGTTTAATCTTATAAATGTTGTTCTTTCTCTTACCGTTAGAGAGGATAGTTCCATCTTTCTGACTAACTACTTTGTAGGGATTTTGATTAAAGATTATATCATAACCGTTATCACTTAATTGACTTATGGATAATAGGTTATGTATTAATCTATCTACTAACAGAACATTAGTTATAAAGGGAAGTGTACTGTTACCAATGGTTCCAGAGCCAATAATCTTTCCTTTTTGATTTCCTATAAAACCTACATAGCCTTCAGATTTAAGTTCCAGACTTTGGAACATATGCTTTCTTCTTGTCATGTGTCGAGAGCATCCAGAGTCCAGGTACCAAGATTGGTGTTTCAACTTTGCTGTTAAAGACATCTTCAACATAGATGATTTTATCCTTAAGTACATGTGATAACTCTCTTCATCATCCTCCACGATGCTGACTTGGTGGTTGATGATCTTCAAAGGCGGTCCTCCGGCACGAGCACGGCGTACAACTTTCTGGGCTCCTAAAGTGAAACCCAAACCAAACTTGTCAGATTTGTATGGGATATCTTGGAGTTGTCCCCAAATAGTTCATCCACCTTCTTCTATCACTGCCTTGGCATCCTTCAAAGACGACATCTTGAGCGGAGGCCTTGTAATCTTGGGGACTTGAGAAACAACCTTGGTTACTGCCACAGTTTGCGAGACTTCTTCAAAGTCTTGGAATGGAGTTTCAATAAATTCACCATCTAATTCCACATATTTGAAGGAATTTAGATGACTGGCCATATACTCTTATTCTCCATGAACAATGATGATTTTCCTTTGAATCAGATATTTCAGCATTTGATGCAACGTAGAGGTAACAGCACCAGCATTGTGAATCCACGGTCGGCCTAATAAGCAGGAATAGGAAGGGAAAATATCCATTACATAAAAGTTGTATCAAATGTTTGGGTTCAAACTTTTATGGGGATGTCCACTTCCCCATGCACCATTATTTTTGAGCCATCAAAGGCCCTCACTACTATGTTGCTAGGCTTCAAGGTCAATCCTTCGCAGTCAAGCCTATCAAGAGATTTTTTAGGAAACACATTCAGAGACGAACCGGTGTCAACCAAGACTGAGCCAAAGTCGTGCCTCTGCATTTGACTGAGACATGCAATGCCTCATTATGCTTCCTCCCCCTTGGCGTTAAATCAGCATCTGAAAAACCTAAACCATTATCTGCGGTCAAGCTGGCTACGTAGTCTTGGAACTGATCGGCAGATGTTTCTTGGGGTACATGGGAAGTTTTAAGGAATTTTACCAAGGCCTTTGCATGAGCCTCAGAACATAACAATAAATCCAACATGGAAATTTTTGATGGAGTTTTCCCCAGTTGCTCGACTACATTGTAGTCGCTTCTTTTTATGATCTTTAGAATTTCCTCCATCTATTTTCGGGAGGTCTCAGGGATAGCTTCTGATTATGCCTTCGTCCGGACAGGCTCAACCATAATACCTTTACCTCGAGTCTTGGTTGACTCAGCAGCAGGAATGTCAGTAGGGGTGATAACAGGGATTGTGACAGTTTTGTCAATAGGAGTATTAGCAGAGATGATTGCAGGACTGGGAATAGCTTTTGGAGGAGCAATAACAACAGGAATGATTACGGGTCCAGAAATAGCTTTTGGAGGAGCAATTTCTGGAGAGAATACCCTTCCACTGCGGGTTATCTTACTAGTCCCTGCGATGTTACTGATATCGGAGTCAACTTTCTCAGAACTTGAATTTTCAGCAGCTGGCTAATCTTGCTTGATATCGTGATAGTATACATCACCTCCATAATTCCATGGGACGGTTTTGTCTGACGAATACGGGATTGGTCCAAGCACTGTAATTATCAAAGGAGCTACTTTTGGAACTGATGTAATTCTAACGGGTCTTTTGGTGGAGACCCTTGAACAATTGTCGGAAATGGTCACGATGGAAACATCATTATAAGAAATAGTTGGAATTGAAGCCTTCTCGAACAAAATTTCCTTGTTATCTATTAGGCACTAAACCCATGCTTTCAACAAGGGACAGTTGGTTGGTAAGGAATAAAAGAAGTGACAACTTTCATCACAGCCTAGGAAAACACCGGAATTCAACAAGTTCTTTTTGATAGTCAGGAGTGGAGTCATAAGCTCGTCAACTGAAGCAACAAACATATCTTCTTCAATGGCATTGGCATTATGTCCATGTTTGGGCATAGGGGAAGAAATGACATTGGGCTTCTCTGGCGCGTCGAACTCAATCTCTTTGGCTTCAAGGAGGTATTGTACTTTGTTCTTTAGAGCCCAACAATTGTTAGTGTTATGGCTAGGACTCTCAGAGTGGTATGCACAGCAGGCATTAGGATGATAGTAAGGAGAGGTTGTGTTAGGGTTCTTTGGAGCTTCTTTCAGAGTCACTAGATTGGATCTTAACAAATGCGGCAAAACTTGAGATAGTGTCATGTTAATTCGGGTGAATTGTCTAACTGGTCTTTTCGTTCTTGGTTGGTTGTTTCTTTACTGAGCAGGCTCTGGTTTAGGAATCATGACATCCCCCACCATTGGACGACGTTCAGCCCTATCTTGATTTCTCTGAGGATATACAACAACCACTTCTTTCTTTCCAATGAAAGGTTTCCTTACAACAGCAGAGGATGCATATTTTTGAATTTTCCATTCTTTATCCCAGATTCCACCCTTTCTCCAGTCAATATCAGTTCGGTAAAACCTGGCGATGAACTCCCAATTAAGTGATTAAAGAAGGGACCAGACAAGGTGCCCAAAAACATGTCAACTAACTCTCTTTCAGATAGGGGAGGCTAGACTCTTCCTACCAAGTCCGTCCATTTTTGCGCATAGTCCTTGAAGCCTTCACTTGAAACCATAGCCATACTCTGGAGTTGAGTACGGGTAGGCGCAAGATCAGTGTTGTATTGGTATTGTTTGTAAAAGGCAGTGGCAAGATCTTCCCAGTTATGAACATTGGCTCTTTCTAGCTGATAAAACCAATCAAGTTGAGTTCCAGACAGACTGTCTTGGAAGAAGTGTACCCATAAATCCTTGTCAGCGGTATGGGGCTGGATTTTCCTCACATAGGACCGGAGATGCATTTTGGGGCATGAAACTCTGTCATATTTGGCGAATATTGGTGCTTTGAATTTGGGAGGAATGACAATCCCTGATACTAATCCCAACTCCTCAAAGTCCAATCCAAGCACTTTTTGGATTTCCATTGCACTTAACCGTTCTTCTAGATGCTTATACTTATCGTCGGCTGGAGGGTATTGTTCTTCAAAATAGTCTTCTTCTTCCTCTTCCTCTTCTGACTCTGACCGGACAACTGTTTCTTTTCCCTTCCCATCTTGATTGTCTTTCTCACCGGATGTCGTTGCAAAGTATAAGGCCCTTCTTGTTTGCCCTTGGAATCTTCATCCCATGTTCAGAACTCCAGTTATTTTCTTTTTCTCTTCCACCAGCAAAGTCTTCAACTCTTCTTGTCCTTTGGCTAGAGTTAAGAACATATGTTGAAACTGTGCATTCTGAGCTTGGAGGTCCTTCACCATTTGCTCGAGATCCATCTTACTGAAATAAACAGTAGAAATATAAGGAGACTTGTTGCAAGAAACCTGCTTATGTTATGATGAATGATAAATGCACATGCAATGATTTCAAGGATTTTAAAGATTCAAATTTGTTTTAGACAAAAAGGAAACACAATTTATATTAATAATTTAAAGCTTGAGTACATCAATGCCTCTTTTTGGCAAAATAATACAAAAAAATCTAAGATAAAAAGGTAGTGCGCATCCTCTTTGGTGCGATGCAGACATTCAAGCTCCTCTCCCCATGAAGTTGCTTAGTGAGTTCCAAAACCTTCTTCTCGCTTGCATAGAATTGGGCTTCGAAAGTATCTCGCTCCCCCTTGAGTTGTATCCAATCTCTTTGTAGGTCTTCAAGAGAGGTGGGCATGTCAGGATGTAGGATAGTGTATGGAACATCTCCTTCCATGACATGCTCAATGATTACCGGGAGAATGGAGGGGTAAGGCATCATGAGACTCTGAGCACCAGTTCGTACCCACTTGAGGTAAGGCTCAAGATGGATGGAATTCTTGTGCCCCAATGTCTTGTTATCTACCTTGTTTAACATCCTCCAAGTTCGGATAAATCTCTGGTGAAGACCTTTATCGTCATTCTCGTAGTCAAATACCAAACCTTGAATCAACATTTCATATGGACCATCCCTTCGGGCATAACCAAACTGTCTTAAGGCTAAGAAGGGGTTGTAGGTGATACCTCCCCTAATTCCAAGTAAAGGGACACTAGGGAATTCTCCATAATGGTCGAGAATAGTAACATTCTCTATGGATCGGGAACACCAATGAATGTCTGAATGTTTGAGCGTCATCAACCTTTGTGACCACCTTGACCCTTGCTCATTCTTAAATACAGATTGGGGAAGATGCGAAATAAACCATCTTGCCAAAAGAGGAGTAAAACACATAAGAACACCTCTTTTCCTCATTGTGGGAGTGTGAAAAGAGTGTAGGATATCTCCTAGAAAAGTAGGCACCGGGTTGCGGGATATGAAGATTTTGACAGCATTCACATCTATAAGTTGGTCAGGATTTGGAAACAAAACCATCCCATAGATGAGGAGAGCCACAATTTCCTAAAAAGCTTGTAGGTCCAAAGAGTTCCAACAGTTTTGAGCTTTCTCAAACAAGAACTTTGCTAGGAAACCCTTGACACCACTCCTTGTTTCCCAATGAGTCGTGACATCAGATGAGTGCAAGTGTAGAGCTTGAGCAATCTCTTCTGGCTTTGGGTCTCTTTCTGTACCGTTGAAAGGTAGTTGATTGAGAATGGGAATTCTCAAGAGTCGAGAGAATTATTCCAATGTAGGCATAAATTTATAATTGGGAAATGTGAAGCAATGGTGTAAAGGATCAAAGAACTGAAAGAGCACCTTCATCATGTCTTCATCTGTGTTAGAGGTGACCAAGTTGAGTAGGAGACCATGTCTCTCGATAAATGGAGAATTTTCAGGAATCCTTGAAGCTAGCTCCTTAAGTTGTGGAGGGATCCTTACAAGATTGACTTGGATAGTTTTCCTGCGAAGGGAATCCATGTCCTACAAAACAAAACAAAGATAAATCCCAAGATCCTTGAAATGGTTAGTGAATGAGTATGATGTTATGATTTTCATGATGATATGTATAAGTATGTATATACAAACAATGCAAACAAGTTCTTAGGTTTAGGCTTACATGGAGTTTTATAGGTAAGTACCCTCTTGAAGCTTAGTTGGCTCAAACCTGTCCTAGTAATAGTAACCGAGTTCTAAGGAGCTCAATATCATTGGTTTGTTTCCTTGGTCATTGTTTCAACACAAGCCTCTTTAATGGCGACCGAAATATCCCAAGAAACCAAACCTCAATGAGTGTAGTATCGAGTATCTACCAACTTCGGACTGCACCAAAGCCGGTCATCTCACTACGTCCTAATGGCCAAGTTGGTCAAGTAAAGGTTCTAAAAGTTCATTAGTGCTTCATGACATCACTCAGCGGCCCCGTATTGTCCTCGATTAACTCAAGGGATACCGGTATCCACAAATATGTCGCACTAACGTAGCTATTGCTTAGGCCATGTCGGTATACCCCGCATAGTTTCCACAATGTATTGCTACTTACATATAAGGTATCTCAAATCCGGGTAGAGGATTCAAACCCAAACAAAGAACCATAATGTAAAGCAAACAAGTCAAACAATGAAAGCAAGTAAATTGATCTAACCCTAAGGTAACCCCACTTTTAGAATTGTCCCCAGCAGAGTCGCCAGTTCTGTGACACGGTGGGAGAACTGACTTGAGGGTTTTGCGTTTGATCGCAAATGTTGCAGTTAGCAAGAGTCGTCACCGACTTTTCTTTTATCCAAAAGGAAAGGTGAAAAAGCACAGGAAAGACCTTTGAGATTATTTCTTGAGTTCGGGGGGTAGATTATGAAAAGGGAAGGTATTAACACCCTTTTCATCCATGGTTTTCCATGGGCTCTTAGTTACTTGCTAGATCACTTTCTTTTGTTTGAAATTGTGCTTTGTGTGGTTTTTGAAAGTATTTTGAAAAGAGGCCATTGTTTATGAAATCTTTGTAATGATCCTTGTTTGTAAGAACGTATACAACGATGTTTGATCTTTTGAAAATGTTTTCAAGTTTGTAAGATGTTTGAAAGTGTAGGTGTTTGTTTTGAAAATAGCAAGGATGTTTATTTGAAATTGAGCACGTAATTAGGAGCATTCTACCTACTCAAAAGTATTTCTTGTTCATTTTTCTTTTCCTTTGACATTGTTATCTTACCATTGATTTGGTAAGTAACCCTATCTTTGGATGTAAATGGGACGGGCGTGGGTCATCGTATAACCATGATTAGCAATATTTCAAGGTATCTTAGTATTCTTTTTTAGGGACTAAGATCATTTGAAAGGCAACTTAGATAGCGTCATCGAGGGACTATGATCTTGTATTTGCTTATTTTTGCTAAGATACCTTACATGCGTAATATGGCCATTTTGTATAAGGCAACCAAGTGGAATAACCCTAGGGGTGCTTGTGTACAAGTGTATTGTTTTCATGCTTGTTTTTGTCTTGAATTAGGGTTTTCTAAGTATTGGTTTTAGTCTTTCCATACAAACCCTAATTACTAGCATTTGTATATAAAAACGATAAATTGTGGAATTTAAAGTTACTACGCTATTACAACATTTGTGGGAGGGGGTGTACAAATTGAATGGGGATTGCAAGAATGTAAACCTAGTTAGTCCATTACAACCATATTGAATTAGTATCAATGTACAAGGGATTAAAAATGAATACAATGTACAAAATAAATAAATGTACAAAAATGCAAAATGTGAAGTAAATGGATATTTGTTTGGATTTTTATGAGAAAAGGTTTTTTTTGTTTAACCTAATTAATTAAAATAAAATAATTAATTAAAATAATAAAAGTAAACCTAATTTAATAAGAAAAGATTTTAAATAAAACTCTAAATCTATTAATTGATTAAAATAAATTAAGTTTAAGAAAAGTATTTTCGTATTTTTGTCTTGAAAATAATATATGGTGTTGTAAAATATTTTTGGCCTTTTTTATATTAAAATGAATATATTTTAATTAGTGTAAAAGAAAATAAATAATAACCTAGTTTTAAATTAAATTTACAAGACTAGTTAGTAAAAATAAATAAAGTATAGTTAAATAAAATATTTTTTGTGATAAAAATAAAGTAAACTAAGTTAAAATAAAAAATCTATTTTTTTGTATTTTTATGATTTTTTAACATTAGGAAAAATATTTAAGAAAATAAAATGAAATAAAAAAGAAAATAAAACAAATTGGACCAGGGGCGTATAAGTGAAATAGGGGGTTAGAAAGCAAAAATAAAAAAAACAATAAAAGCCCAATGAGGCCCAGGCGCCTGCAAAAAAGTCAGAATGATGCAAAAAATGTGAAAAAACACAAAAGGGTACCGCTGGGGCTCGAACCCAGGTCCCAAAGGTTATAGGCGCGCGCTTCTACCACTGGGGTGGCTATACATCCGTTAACATAAGCAAATCAATAAATATATGATACAAAACGCGCCCTGATGACTTCATCTTCAACCTTCAGCTAGACCAACTGTAACTTGTTCATTTCTCTTCAAAAATGAAAACTGTAAACATGAAACTTGTAGAAAATTTCCTCACGGTTTTAGAAATGTAAAAAATTAAAATTATAGATCAAAGATAAGCATGAATTTTAATGGTCCTAATCTGAACCCTAAAAATCTCAGAAATTTCAATCTCAAAATTCTCTAAGCTCAAACAAAATTAATGAAAACTATGAACATGGTTAGCTTTAGGGCAATGATATCTACATGTTTTGTTCACAAATAAATCATTAATGATGCTTGTATGAAGAGTTCAAAGTTAAGAAAACTTACCTCAAAATTGGAAATCGTGTTTTGAGTTTGGGCTTGTTTCAAGTGTTGGTGATGATCAGGTTAGCTTCCTTGAGGTCCCAGGAAGCTAATGCAATGATTAGCTTGAGCAATGGATGACTGAAATGGTCTGGAGAAGTCAATGTGTAGAGCTCTGTTTTTGAAAATGGAGGATGGTGTTAATGGTGTTATAGTTCTGTAACAGGGTCTGGGATTAATTCTATATGATGTTTAGATACTTTAGAAACCAAAAGGCCAAGAAACGCACAAGTAGATTATGAGTTTCAAGTTTTTGGTCACTTTGTATGAAAATGGAAGTATGAAATGTGTTTATGAGTTTTAGGTGTTTTTAGGGCATGAGAATTCGTGTGTTTGGTGCAAATAGTTTGTGTATCAATAAGCAAAAGGATTGGAGTGCATTGGCAAGTCAGAAGTACAAGTTTTTAGCTTTTGGCTAGGTTACTTGATTTTGAAGAAAAGTGGGAAATAAGTTTCAAGAGGAGGTACAAGCATGGGCTGAGTGATTGTAAGTTTCTAAACCATTTCTCATGAGTTATAGGACTTGTTTGATCAGAAGAGAATAAGTGCAAGGCTCAAGAAAAAGTTTTGTACAAAAAGTCACTTTATCAAAATGGCAATGTAACCTTTCTTCCAAAAATGGATATAAAGCATGTCCATGCATTGAATGCTTGAAGTGAGACCTATAACAGTTGTGTAAACCATTAATTATGGAGTGCCTAACAAGTTTTAGGCCTGCAAAGTAGTGTTTATGCACCACAACTTTGAATTTGAATTTTGTTCATCACTAAATGCCTTGTAAATCAAGTGATAAAACCCTAACTTCATCTCTTCGATTCTCCCTACTCAAGAATGATCTCAAGGAGTTCTTGGACATTTTGGAAATCTTGCAATGTGATCTACAACCCATGTTTGAATTGATTTTGAATATTCCCATTGGAACTATATGAAAAAGTGCCATGAAGTTGGATCAAAATCTTGACCAAATTAGGGCAAACTTTCACTAAGTGTTTTGTTTCATGACCACATGTTCATAAAATTATAACTTGAGATCCAAGAACTTTTGGAAGAAGTTGTGTGAATAAAAGTTGTAGATTTCATGGAGATATAAACTTTTATGTTGTAATTTTCTCTTGAATCATCTTGCATCATGGTGAAAATTTTGCTCAAAGTTATGAAAAGATAAGAAATTTCCAACACTTAGAAAAATTTCTAAGTTTAGAAATTTTGACTTTTCAAAATGAAATCTTGACTTTTTGATTTCTTAATGAATAAGTTTCATATTTTGACATGTTTTGATGAATTGTGATCTTTGGCACTTGAATTTGACCAAAAAGTTAAAGTTTGACTTTTTAGTATACAGTTGACTTTTGATCAGTTGACTGAAAATTCATCTGTCAATCCTTTGAACTTGAGCAATGTTTTGAGCCATGTCATTAGGTAAAAATGATGCAATTGGATGCTTGAGATCATGCCTTAAACCAAATGATCATTTTCTAGGTCAAAAATCAGATATTGCCCTTTCCTAGTCAAAACCCTAATTTTGACCATTTTGCCCTTTTGGAGATTTGATCAAATTTATTGAGGAGTTGTGATCCAAACTTGATCAAATGATACATATGAGTCTAAAATGTTGATGTGGATCAAAAATTATGAAGTTTGACTGTAAATTGGCCATGGTTGACTTTTTCCCCAATACAGCTGATTTTTAGGTCAACTGCTCATTTGGCTGAGCAAAAATGTGATCCAAGGCTTGAAACTTGACATGGATCTTGGGGGTCCATGATGATACATGAAAGTCATATGGGGAATTGGAAGTTCAAAAATCCTTGTGCAAACTAAAACCCTAATTTTGGTCATTAGTGCTTAAGGAGGTGTCTTGAGCTGATCAACCCTAATGTAGTCTTGAGTCAAAGGAGATCTTGTGAGCAAATTCTTTGAAAAATGAGAGGGTAAATTTTGGGGTACAACAGTACCCATATCTTTTTGGGTCCTCGTTTGTTATAGTTTCCAGAATTCTGTTTTAATTTTGGTTTTGCAGAGTAAGGATTACTAGTATATATTATATCATGTGAGTGTCCATATGCAAAGTGTGAATATAAAGGTGTTTGTTATATATATATATATATATATATATATATATATATATATATATATATATATATATATATATATATATATATATATATATATATATATATATATATATATATATATATATATATATATATATATATATATATATATATATATATATATATATATATATATATCATTAACTTTATTTGGTTGATATGTTTCTTCTCCTCTTGGTTTCATATATCCTACCCCTTTTCTTATGTTTCCGCTAACATCATAGATCATTGAAGCCACCTTGCTTCTATCTATGTTTTAAGCTAGAAATTTTTTAAAGTTGTGATCATATTCTTTTATGATGTTATCAGAACTATTCAAAACTTCTGAAAAAGTTTCTTTCTGAGCTTTTTGTAATTCATTTTTAATAACATAATTTTCTTTTTTAAGTTTAGAGATGGTTTCTTTCAGCTCAGAATTTTTTGTTTTTGGTTTCCTAGTTTCTTCAGAGTCAGACACTAGACAATGTTTCAGGTTCTGGTTTTTGACTCGAAGTTGCTGATATCTTTCAAGAATTTCTGATAGACTATCTTCTAATTTAGATCTAAAAAAGTTAGAGAATACCTCTTCTGCTTCTGATTCTGATAGACTAGTGTCATATAATATGTTGGACATTAAGGCTATATTGGCTCGTTCATCTTCTGACTCTATTTCAACTTCATAAGATTCTGAGTCATCCCATGTTTCCATAAGACTTTTCTTCTTTTCTTTGGAGAACTTCTTCTTAGGCTTTTCTTTCTGAAGATTTGGGTAGTCACTTTTGTAGTGATCTGGCTCTTTGCATTCGTAACATACAATATCTTTGTTGCTAGGTTTTCTATATCCAGAAGATGATTCATAGTGGTTTCCTGTTCTTCTGGGGTTTCTAAATTTCCTCTGTCTATGCTTCCATAGCTGATAGACTCTTCTGAAGAGAAGAGATAGTTTGTCTTCTTCTGACGAGGATCCACTAGAGTTTTCTTCTTTTGTCTGAAAAACTTTAGGTTCATATTTTTTATTAGATTTAAGAGCAAGAGACTTACCTTGATTTTGGGGCTCATCTTTTTCTAGTTTTATCTCATGACTTCTTAAAGAGCTGATAAGTTCTTCAAGAGATATTTTGTTTAGATCTTTGGCTAGTTTTAAGGTTGTGACCACGGGTCTCCATTTATTGGGTAAGCTTATGATGATTTTATTTACATGATATGCTGTTGAGTACCCTTTGTCCAAAACTTTTAGCCCAACAACCATAATTTGAAACCTTGAAAATATTGTCTCAATTCTTTCATCTTTTTCCATATTGAAGGCCTCATACTTTTGAATGAGTGCAACAACTTTGGTTTATTTTACTTGTGTGTTTACTTCATGCGTCATTCTCAGAGAGTCAAATATGTTCTTAGTGGATTCTCTGTTCGTGATTTTCTCATACTCGGGTTACGAGATAACACTCAAGAGGATTATTCTAGCCTTGTGATAATTTCTGAAATCTTTCTTTTGTTGATTTGTCAATCTCTTTATGTCGATCTTCTGATTGCTTTCGTCAACTGGATGAATGTAGCCATCAATTACCATAATCCAGAGATCAGCGTCATGATCTAGAAAGAAACTTTCAATTCTTTCTTTCCAGTAATCGAAGTTCTCACCATCAAACATTGGAGGTTGGCCGCTGATTCCGTCTTTCTCATAATAGTTATCATTGCTTATGATCTGACTTGGTCCCACCAAAGTTTTTTTCTTTCTAGGATATTTTTCTGACATGGTTAAGTGTTTACACCCAGAACCAGGCGCTCTGATACCAATTGAAGGATAGAAAAACACAAGAAAGGGGGGTTTGAATTGGGGTTTTAAAAAAAATAGTATGACATGTTTGGTTATCCTGGTTCGTTTGAACTCAAACTACTCTAGTCCACCTGCCAAGGTGATTTCGCCTCTCTCAAACGAGGTCTTAATCCACTAATCAAAACTTTGACTACACAAACCCAATGACTGTAGTCAATGTATTATTGATTCTAAACCACAACTTGTTTTCTCAAGGTATTATAAGATAAAAATCAATAACTGTGTACAAATGGTATTTCTAAAAAACTATATCACAACATTGATGTATACACAAGATTAAAGCACAAGAGAGAGCTAGTAAAGATATTTCTTTTTGTATGCGCAGTAGTGTTGTATGTTGATTCTTCTTCATAGTCTTCTTTATATAGGCGCGGCATATGAGACATGAGAAGAAAAATTTGGAAAGTTTATAAAGTGTTGTTAATGCTCTTTCCAAAAATACAGATCTTGTTTTGTTCCATCCGTTACTCTTTGATTTGTAATGAATGAGTTGTAACGCATCAGAACTTTGCTTCTTTGAGATCTTATGAGAATATTACCGTTGAGACTGTGGATTATCAGAGTTTCTTGATATCCATATGATTAGAACTTTGGAGAGACAAATACGTTGAAGCTTCTTTGCACTTTTAGAATATTTACATTATCAGGGTATAGTTTGAGCTCAAGTGTTAAGTCTTAGAACTTTAGTATAGATGAGTGCATTGATACTTTCTTTGTTCTTCCATAACTTTAATTTTTTAGAGTATTAGAATTCTGCTTGCAGCATTGGTGCTTCAGAAGTTATCTCTTCAGAACTTCTTCTATGGAGTGTGTTACACGAGTATGCTTCTAAGTCTGTATGTTGTGTCTAATCAGAGCTTTCAAATTGTAAATCTCTCATCATCTTCTATGCACTTTCATCACAACTTTTCTGCATATTTAAATACATTATTAGAGAGCATATTTGTTCTTTATATATATATATATATATATATATATATATATATATATATATATATATATATCATGTATTTGTTATCATCAAAGCTATTACAAGATGTAGAACCAAGCTATGTTCGAACAAAAATATCTTGTTGTATTACCATTAGTTTGTGTATATAATGCATATAATATTTTATGGTTATTATATGATGATTTCGTGTTGATAACTATGAGGATTAAGACTGTTTTGGTGTAAAATCCCAAGAGGATTGGGACTGAATAGTGCAGAATCGCAGAAGAGGAATTGCAGTCTGCTAAGCATCGTCAGGCGATGATGGTGTCACTAGGCCGTCGCTGGGCCAACCTAGGCGCGATGGAAGGGTGGAAAAAGATGAAATTTAATGGATTGCATCACTTCAAACTTCACCAGGCAAAGCGGACACGAAGAGTGTGTCGCCAGGCGATGAAGTGCTGTTGTCGTACGATGGTGTCCAAAATTGAAGGGTTGTGCATGATTTTTCATAAGGCCATAACTTGAGTTTTAGAACTCAGTTTGAGGTGTCGTTCAAAGTGTTGGGTAGCTAACACAATGAACCTAAATTAGGTGGAATAAAATGAGTAATAGGAAGTATATACTCAATACCTAAGTTAGGATAAATTAGGGTTCCTGTGTTGGATTACAATTATGCTTTGTTTATTATGATAATATGATGATGTTATGATGATGTTTTGTTTATTATGATGATATAATGATGTTTTGTTTATTAGGATGATATGATGATGTTGTGATGAATTCATGGATGATAATGCGTGTTGACTAGTCGTGGCCGTGTTTATATGTTGTTGTGCATCATGCATTCATGGCATATTGTAGGACTTCGGTCCAGTGATGTTTTGCAGGATATTGATCCAGTGATGTATGTAGAATGATATGGTCCAGTGACGGGCTTAATCCCCTAGTGTGTATTGAGTGAAATTTTGAGAAGTTCTCTAGTTCCAAGTGGGAACCGATCTTATTGGTAGGGATCTTTGGAGATAACAATGACTGAGTCATCAGTGAAGTTTTGGTACCACATGTATGAGTCAAATGAAGTTCATTTGCATTATATGTGACATTGCATAATAATTGATTATATGATAATGATGATGTGCTGCTATTTGTGATGCTTGATGACGTGAATTGACATGATGATATAATTATGTGTTTAATATGAGTATATGATGGTGTTAGTATAACATGAGGATGTAACGATGTTTGTTTTTTGTTGTTGTGCCATAACTACTATATTTATTCCTTATATATTTTATAATGATTATGATTTACTTACCCTTTCTGTTTGAATGTTGCCTCCACGTGGGTAACACGCAAGTGATCAGGAATAATGCAATGAAGTTTTGAGAATAGCTTTGGAGTGTGTTTATTTTCTTTTCATTAAATAAAAGGAGTCTTGCTCTGATATGCAACATCGAGGTTGGGATTGATTGGTTGTGAACCATGCATGATTTTTTTATATTGAGATTTTGTATTACTTTCATAACTTTTCCCATGTTTTGGATCCTGATGTTATAAACATTAAGACTTTTATTTCCACTGCAAAGTTCGAAATGAAATGGTTGTGAATACCAAGGTGTAATACGGTGGTAGAACTAACTTGGTTTTGCATTTTATCGCAAATTTTGCATATAGCAAGAGTCGCCACCGACTTTTCTTTTATCCAATAAGGAAAGGGTGAAAAGAACAGGAAAGACCTTAGAGAATTTTCTTTAGTTCGAGGGGTAGGTTATGAAAAGGGAAGGTGTTAGCACCCTTTTCATCCATAGTTATCTACGGGCTCTTAATCGCTTATCTCACTTTGTTTGAAAATGCTTTGTGTGTATGTTTGAAAATATTTTGAAAATGCCTAAGTTTGGAAAACTTTGTAATAATTCTCGTATCGTTAAGAATGTGTACAAAGTGTTTGTTTTGAAAATATTTCAGAGAAAAGTGTTTGTGAAAATATTATGTTTTAGTGAGCAAGCAATTATGAGCTATCTACCTAGTCAAAGATCTTTCATGTTATTTGCCTCCTCCTTAGATAATGCTACCTTATCATTAGTTAGTAGAAAGCCCGATCGTTGGATGTGAAGGGACATGCGTGGGTCGTCGTACAGTCATCTAAGGCAAGTTGTAAGGTACTTTAGCAATTTTATCGTAAGGGGACTAAGATCGTTCACAAAAGGCAGCATCGAAGGGTCATCGAGGGACTACGATCTTTTATATTGAGGGTCTTTGCTAAAGCGTCCCCACGTTCGAGGGACATGACTATTTAATCGAAAGGCAACAAATAGAGTCACCCTAGAGGTACATGTGTGAATAGTGTATTGAATTCCGTTACTTTATCTTGTGATTAGGGTTTTCTAGATTGTTTTTAGTCTTGTCATACAATCCTATTAAATTAGACAGTTATAAGGAAAGCAGTAAAGACAAAAATTAAATGTCCTACGCTATTACAAAGCTTCGGGGGAAGGGGGTACAAAACCACAAAAAATTGGGGAAGCAAAAACCCTAATTTAAGCTATTACATTCCGTAGAAATTACATAATAGGAAAAACTAATGCAAAAATGATAAAGCGCGCGAAATAGTAAAATAAGAGGAAAATTGTTTGATGAAAAAGACTTGATGATTGAACCTAAACCTATATGATTTTAATTGTAAAAAAACCCGATTAAGTGATTAAATTAAATAAACCCTAAAGTCTAGGTTGAATTTAATTAATCGAAAAAGTTAGGAAACTAATTAATCGAAACTAGTTACCCTAATTAGTTTAATAAATAAAAATCAAAGTTAATTAATGAGAAAGAAAAATAAACCTAATTTGTTTTAATGTTGATTAAAAAATAATTAGGGTTAAGGTAAAAAGAAAATAAGGTTAGTAGAAAATAGAGAGAAAAGAATGAATCGGGTGGGTGTTGAACCCACGATGCCCTGCATCTCCAGGCAGCATGCTTACCAATTGAGCCAAGAGCGCGCCTGTGCTAAGATACGTGCTCCACATGTTTTATAATTAACCTGCAAAAATATGAAACATTAGAGAAAAAAGTGTCAAAAGGTTGGATCGAACCCAAGACCTTTGAGACTAATGACTTATCACGCGCGCTTCTGTCACTGGGGTGGCTGTTTAATCTGTTTCTATAATTAAACAAAACAAATATAATATAACAAAATGCATTGGCCGAAAAAGCACTAGAGCCCTAGATCCGCTCGTCTTCTCTACGACCTATTTTCTTGAACCTGCAAAATTCAAATGGTTAATGATCCAAAACATTCTATCCCCCCTAATTCAACCCTCCGGAATCCAAATATGGGCTAAGTTTTGGCTACAAATCCTTGGATCATGGGTTTCGAAGTAAGCAAGGCCGATCGGAGCAAATATGGAGTTTTGCAGTCTAGCATGCATGGGACTCCTGCGATTGCTCTATTCAACATTATTAGACCTCATGAACACATAGAAAACGTTAGTAAACATTAGAATGCAGTAAAATAAAAAATATAGAAATTTAAATATGGATGAAATCGTGATGTTTTCATGAGTCTTTTCTGGCCATTTGGATCATTGTAAATGATCCAAGCTTACCCTGGGAGTGAGTGGAATTGATTATAATCGCAAGCTTGTGCTGAAAGGTAGTGTAATAAGGGTTTGAGAATTTTATGGTTGTTGGAAAATTTTGGTGTTTCTTTGACAATTTTGTGGTGCAAGGATTTCGTGTCTTATTCTTGTCTTGAGGCCTTAATATATAGAGAATTTTTAGGGTAAAAACAAATGGGCTTGGATTCTTGTGTAAAATATATGATTTCTATCTTATATTATTTTATATTATTAATGAATTAAATCAAAAATAATAAAAATAATAAAAATAAAATAAGGCCAAAAGGCGTGTGAATAAATTATGAGGTATATGAAAGGCATAAAAACGTTTGGACCTAAAAAGCATGGCCTTATAGTCCAAAATATCAAGCTTGCTCAATTTAAACTTCACGCATTTGCTCAAAATTTCCCAACTTGCAATGGCCATAACTCACTCAATTTGTATATTTTGAAGGTGATCTTGGACTTTTTGGAAAGCCCAAGATGTCTTCTACTACCTCTATGTTGATCATTTTTTCTTTTGAAGATTTATCTTGAAGTAAGTTGCCTTGACAAAAAGTGTCCTTTTGTTGACTTTTTAAATGACCTATAATGTATTGGCTTATATCTCTCAAATGATGCATTTTTTGGACTTGACCATAGAGATACAAAGTTGTAAAGAATTGAATTTTCTTCAAGATGGGATTTTGTTGGGGAAAAGCTGATGAAGCATGTGAAAGTTATGCTTGGTCAAAGTTTAGTTGACTTCTCCTAAGGAAACCCTAATTTGCCATTTTTTGACTTTTGATAATTTGAGGGCTTTTCTTGAGGAATCATGATCAACCCTTGATCAATTTATGAATATTACTTTAAAACCTTGATGTTGACCAAAAATCTTGAAGTTTGGTTGTATGTTGACCACAATTAACTTTTTATCCAATGCGGTTGGTTTTTAGTCATCTGAGCCATTGACTAAGCAAACTTATGATGCAAGGCTTGAAACTTGACATGAGCATTCTTGAATACATATGGGGAAACATGAAAACCACTTGAGACCTTGTAAACTCAATATTCCTTGAGAAATTCAAAACCCTAGTTATGGAACCATTGCTTAGGATGATAATTTGTCTGATCAATTCTTGTGCCAACTTAAGCAAATGAGGATCTCATGAGAATTTCTTGAAGGAAAATGGGAGGGAAAATTTTGGGGTACAACAGCTTCCCCTGTTCAATCTTCTTAAACCTGAAGAGTTATATTGGCATGCCCGCCATTCGTGACTTGAAGGTAGAAGATGATTGAACACTTAAGTGCCCAGAAATTTGCACTCGCTTGTGCACGAAGTAACACTGTTGGTTGATTATACCAGGGATGGGCTTAAAGATACCATTTGGAGAGTAATGGGATGTCGGAGATGGACTTATAGATGCCACCCAGAGTAACTGTTGTTAGGAATATCAGAGTAAGTCTACGCCTGACTTTGTCTCAGAAGATATATTTGGAACGAGTCTACGCCCGACTTTGTCCAAAAGAATATCAGAGTGAATCTATGCTTGGTTTTCGTCTGAATGATATACTAGAGTGAGTCTACTCTCGACTTTGTCTAGAAGATATGTTTGGAATGAGTCTACGCCCGACTTAGTCCAAAAGAGTTTCAGAATGAATCTACGCTTGATTTCATCTGAACTAGAAGATGTCTATGTCCGACTTTAACTAGAAGAGGTACCAAAAAGAGTCTACACCTGACTTTTTCCAAAAAGAGTATCAGAAGAAAAATCTACGCATGATTTAATCTGAACTAGAAGATGTCTATGTCTGAATTTAACTAGAAGAGGTACCGAAAAGAGTCTACACCTGACTTTTTCCAAAGAGAGTATCAGAAATAAATCTACGCTTGATTTCATCTGAAGTAGAAGATGTCTACGCCCGACTTCAACTAGAAGAGATATTGGAAGGAGTCTATGCCTGACTTTACCAAAAAGAGTATCAGATGGAAATCTACGCTCGACTTCATCTGAATGATGCACTAGAAGATGTCCACGTCCGACTTTATCTAGAAGGGATATCTTTCAGAATGACCTTCTGAGGAAAATTTTTAAGTAGCTACTTGTCAAATTTAGTCTCTGAGGGGAATTGTATGATCCTGTAGATAGTTACACCGTCTTTTTTAGGAATTACTCTGTGACTTGTTAGAAAATTGTTGATGATGTTCGTTTGTTTGCGAACTTAACCTAAAAAGACAAAGTTAGTTTTATGCATTACCATGATGTATGTAATGCATTGCATAGTGATGCTCTTTAAATAAATGTGAATGTGTTATATGCATTTCATATGTATATGCTATGATAAATGATGTATGAATATGAGATGTCGTATCGGTAGCTTCGCATAACATTCTTGATAGGGAAAATAATCCCTAGTTATTTTTAGGGATGACGAATATGAATCTTTGATCTGCTGGGGATTACTGCTTGCTACTTGAGGAAACTTCGCTGGGGAATGTTGATTTTTGCTTGGGGAGAAGAACTCCAGAACATTGGTCATTTGTCGCTCTACTAGGGAGTTTAATTCTCATATACCCTAGATGGGGATAAAAGAGATGGATAACATTCCGAGGTGTTGTCTGACCGAGTTTCTGATATGGATGCTGACTCTTCTGGGGAGGATAAGACTAACTGACATTTAGTTTTGGTTTTAGATTTCATAGAGACTCTCTAGACATACTAGTCTAGACTACCCTTTGTTGGTGAGAGAAGTTTTGCCGTTGATTTACAGTAGTCAGAAGGATAGTCTTAAGTTGGGGAGACTGAATTCTGCTGAGGAAACAAAACCTGTTGGAGAAATGCTCTTTTGAGGAAATAAACCTTTCTAGAGAAATATGTTCTGCTGGGGACATGAGCCCTGGTAGAGAAGAGAAATATGTAGGGGATTGAATCTGGCTGGAGAAGCAAACTCAGCTGAGAAAGAGAATTCATGTGAACTGTGCTGCTATCATAACCTACTAAAGATTGGAATCCCGTAGGTTGGAGACATTGTCAGGGGAAAGATTATACTCCTTTATCCACTAGAGGGACCTGTTGGTGAGTACGATTAGAGTATTTCAGATTTACGGGGAATATGTCAAGTTCGTGAAGATGACTCCGCGGGGGATTATCTTATGGAAACTGCTTTGTGGAGCAACTTTTCTGGGGATTACATTGTGGGTGTTTATGGACAACTTAAACATTATCGCACCTCATAAGGTCTTGAGTAAATACTTATTCCTGTTTTTATGCATATTTTGTTAACAATAATCATGTTCATATGCATATTTTCATTCAATTTAATCATTGGACATTTTTTGCAAACAAAACAGGAAAAGTAAAACAAAATTTAAATTTTGAAATTGTGTTTATATTGATAGTTTGTCTATAACATGTGATTGTCGTACAAGGAGACATAAATGCTAGTAAGAGGAAAACGTCGTGAAATGAAAAGAGTATAAAGTGAGAAAAAAAATATAGCTATGTGTAAATGATCTCGTTGGGTTCCAACTCTGTTATTGCCCCTATATCTTTCAGCATCTCATCCCTCGCTTGTCGGAAGAAGTTGATTGAATTGATCAGAACCATTCGAACTTGATGTTGGTTATAAAGCTGGCTGTAAGTGATCCATCAGGACATAGTTGTCTGCGCTAATCCCTAATTTTTGCCTAGACCACCCTTTCGGGTTTTCAGTCCACCGGGATACCCTTTTTTCCCCAAGTCGCCTTTTCAGGTTTTCGACTTGCCGGGTGTACAATCTTTTATATATATCCCTGATTTTTTCCCGAACCCTTTTGATTCGTCGGGACACCCTTATTTTTTCCTAGGTTAGTCAACCTAGCGGGTCGTTTTCATGCGTAGTATCTTTTAACTATGTTCACGTTCACAAGTGGTGGGAGATCTTCACTGTCCCTGGTGGTAAGTATCATGGCACCACCCGAAAATATCTTCTTGATCACAAATTTCCCTTCGTAGGTTGGAGTCCATTTTCCTATGGGGTCACCTTATGGTAGAATGATGCACTTTATTACCAAGTCACCAGCCTGATATACTCGATGCTTGATTTTCTTATTGAAAGCTTTGATCATACGCTTCTGATACATCTAATCGTGATAAACACCTGCCAATATCTTCTCGTCAATCAAATTTAACTTATCCAACCTAGTCTAAATCCATTTGTCTTCATCTAAATCTGCCTCTTTCATGATCCTCAGGGAAGGAAACTAAGTTTCGACATGTAGGACAGCTTCCATACCGTAAACTAGAGAGAACGGGGTTGCCCCAGTTGATGTCCGAGCTGAAGTGTGATAACCATAAAGATCAAATGGTAACATCTTGTGCCAATATTTGTATGTCACAACCATATTCTATATAATATTTTTAATATTCTTGTTGGAGGCTTCCACTGCGCCATTCATCTTTGGCCGATATGGAGAAGAATTATGGTGCTTGATCTTGTACTGCATGCAGAATTCTATGATTATAGTGTTGTTTAGATTAGTACCATTGTCCGTGATAATCCTTTCGGGGATTCCATACCAACAAATAAGGTTATGCCTAATGAATCGGGCAATCGCATTCTTAGTAACAGGGGCAAACGAGTCTGCTTCAACCCACTTTGTGAAGTAATTAATGGCGACTAGGATTAAGCGATGTATGTTGGAAGCATTAGGTTTGATCTCTTCAATCATTTCAATGCCCCACATTGCAAATGGCCAAGGAGAAGTTAAGACATTTAGAGGTACTGGAGGCACATGTACTTTGTCAGCATAGATCTGGCACTTGTCACAAATTCTTGAGTGGTGATGACAGTCAGTTTCCATAGTCGACCAATAGTAACCTGCTCTCAGATTCTTATTAGCCATAGTATTCCCACTGGAATGACTACCAAATATACCCTTGTGCATATCTTCCATAATCTTCTCCGCCTCTTTCTTGTCCATACAATGAAGCAGAGTCGAATCATGGTTGTGCCTGTATATAATTTCATTGCTCGGGAAGAACTTAGCTGAGAACCTCCGTAGGAATTTCTTGTCATTGATAGATGCTCCTTCAGGATACTCTTGAGCCTCAAGATATCTTTTCACTTCATGAAATTAAGGTTTCTCTTCTACTATATCACTATCAATTTCGTAGCAGTGTGCAGGTTCGTCTAGCCTTTCAATGGTAATGTTGGGAGCCTCATTGTCCCATCTGACTTTGAACATAGACGACATGGTAGCTAACGCGTATTCCAACTGATTCTCTTCTCTTAGGATGTGCTCAAAAGTGATCTCCTCGAAGTATGGAATTAAGGTCAGTACATGCTCTCTGTACGAAATGAGATTCAGATGCTTAGTATCCCATTCTCCCTTAATCTGATTAATTACCGGGGCTGAGTCTCCATATACACTCAAGAACTTGATTCTTAGGTCAATAGCAGCTTTAATACCCATGATGCACGCTTCATATTAATCCATATTATTGGTACAGTCAAAGCATAATCTGGCGGTGAAGGGCATATGGCAACCCTGAGGAGATATAATTACAGCAGCAATTTCGTTGCCAAGTGCATTAGACGCTCCATCGAAAAACATAGTCCATTGAGATCTTGGCTCAGGTCCTTCATATAGTCCAGGTTCTTCATAATATTTAACTTGCATAATGTTCTCGTTTGGGAATTCTAAGTTCAAAGATTGGTAGTCGTCTACAACTTGATGCGTCCAATGATCTGCCATTACACTTCCTTTGATCGCTTTTTGAGTGGTGTACTGAATATCGTATTCTGTTAAGACCATTTTCCATCGGGCTATCCTTCCGAAGAGAGCTGGCTACTAGAATATATATTTTATTGGATCCATTTTAGAGATCAACAAGGTAGTATGAGCCAACATATACTGTCTTAGTCGGCGAGCAGCCCATGCCAAAGCGCATCAAGTTTTCTCGAGCAGTGAATATCTTGTTTCACAGTCGGTAAACTTTTTTCTAAGGTAGTATATTGCATGCTCTTTTCGACCAGACTTGTCATGTTGTCCCAGTACACAGCCCATTGAATTCTCTAACACTGTTAGGTACATGATTAGAGGTCTTCCTTCAACGGGTGGCATCAGAATTGGAGGTTCTTGTAGGTACTCCTTGATTATGTCAAAGGCTACATAGAAATCGTCATTCCACTTCACTACCTGATCTTTCTTCAACAATTTAAATATCGTCTCACAAGTAGCGATCAAGTGAGAAATAAATCTGGCAATATAATTCAATCATCCCAAGAAACCCCTAACTTCCTTCTCGGTACGGGGAGCGGGCATTTCTTGAATAACTTTGACTTTAGTGGGATCAACCTCGATACCTTTACCGATGACAATAAAACACAGGAGTTTACCAGATCTCACCCTAAAGGTTCACTTGTTCGGATTCAATCTCAGCTTATACTTCCTTACACTCTCAAACAACTTATGCAGATGGTCCAGATGCTCTTCTTCAGTTTGTGATATGGCTATCATATCATCGACATAGACCTCTATCTTGTGATGAATCATGTCCTACCTAGTAAGCAAGAGTAAGTTGGTCGAATATCCATCACATAAAAGGTAGATTCAAAGATCTGCGAACCTACCTTGATCGGAAGATCCACTTTCGCGTGTACCATCCTTTTTTATCCGTCAAAGGCTCGAACCATAATATCACTAGGTTTCAGTATGACCCCTTCGCAATCAACTCTACCAAGAGCGCCTTTCGGTAGAACATTCAATGAAGAGCCAGTATCAACCAAAACATGAGCCAGAGTAGTGCCCCTGCATTTAATGGAGACATACATGGTTTTGTTATAATTTCTTCCCTCAGGAGTCAGATCAGCATCAGAGAAACCTAATCCATTGTCAGTCGTCAAGCTAGCAACATAACTTCCAAATTGGTCGGCAGAAATCTCTTGCGGCAAGTGAGCAGTCTTCAAGAATTTTACTAAAGCCTGTGCATGGGCCTCATAACACAGTAGCAGGGATAACATGGAGATTTTGTAAGGGGGTCTGCCCCAGCTGTTCAACAATTTTCTAGTCACTCTTGCAGATAATCTTCAATACCTATTCCAACTTTTTTCTAGAGGTGTCTTCAACTGTAGCTTCCTTAGGTGCCTCCGTCTGGGCATGCTCTGTTATTTGCTTTTTACCCCGAGCCTCAGCAGTTGACTCAGTGGTTGTAACTATAATAGGTGTAGCAATATTCTTTGGAGAGATTTCCGGAGAGAAAACCCTTCTGCTTCTAGTGACTTTACTGGTTCCAGCAATATTGTCAATGCTAGGATCAACAACTCTAGTAACTTTAATTTCAATTGTCGGTAGTTCTTGTTTGATGCCATGGTAGTAGAAGTCAGATCCATAGTTCCAAGGGGTAGCTTTATCCGAATAATATGGGATAGGTCTAGGTGTAGTGATGACCAAAGGAGAAGCTTTCAGATTGGCATTAATCCTTACAGGACCTTTGGAGGTGATCCTGACAGGAGGGATAGAAATTACGGATAAGTCTTGACACAAATTCTCAGCAGATAGAACCTTCTCAATCAAAATTATATGATTGTCCATTAGGCGTTGAATGCCTTCCTTCAGTAACTTGCATCCATTGGTTAAACTGTGCAGCAATATCATTTTTCAATACAGCCCGGAAGTAAACCGGCCTGCAGCAGATTCTTCTTGATTATTGGTAGAGGAGTAACCAATTCACTTACAATAACAACATAAAGAACTTTGTCAATTGAACTTATGCCTTTGTCATGCTTCGACATAGGCGCAGTAATCACATTTGGAGTCTCCAAAGGATCAAACTCAATTTCCTTATTGTCAATCATATCCTGATTTTGTTTTTCAGGCTCCAAAAATTGTTGGTGTCGTGCCCAGAACTGTTAGAATGATAGGCGCATCTCGCGTTTAGATTGTACTTAGGAGAGGAGGTGTTAGGATTCTGAGGAGGATTCCTTAGCGTAATCAACTTCGCTTTTAATAAATGTTGCGACGCTTGAGACAATGGTATATTAAACTTGGTGAACTGCCTTCCCGGAGCGTCTGACCTACGCCTGTTGCCCTGTTGTTGTTCTTGAACATGTGCAGGATTAAAGATTAATACCGCTCCCACAGACTGGTTGTGATCACTTTTACCACGGCCCTTCTGGCCATAACCAACATTGATTTCCTTTTTATTATTGAACGTCTTCTTTACAGCACTCGAAGACGCAGCCACTTTAATTTTTCCGCTCTTAATACCACTTTCGATACGTTCTCTGGTTAGAATCAGCTCAGTAAAACTAGATGAATAAATCCCAATCAGATGATTAAATAATGGACATGTTAGAGTGCCCATGAACATATCCAATAACTCCCAGTCAGACAAGAGAGGTTGCACTCTTCCAGCTAATTCTCTCCACTTTTGGGCATATTCCTTGAATCCTTCATTCGAAACCATAGGCATGTTTTGTAATTGCACACGAGCCGGTGCAAGGTCAACATTATATTGATACTTCTTGTAGAAAGCAGCAGCCAAGTCTTCCCAAGTACGAATGTTGGTTCCTTCCATCTGATAGAACAACTCGAGTTGTGTACCAGACAAACTTTCCTGAAAAAAGTGAACCCATAACTTTATGTCCGCAATATGGGGTTGGATCTTCCGAACATAAGATCTCATATGAAGTTTCAGAAAAGACACACCATCATATTTAGAAAAAGCAGGGACTTTGAATTTGTGAGGGATAACCACCCCCAGAATAAGACCCAGTTCTCTGAAATCCAAGCCAAGCACTTACCAGAACCAAGATTGCTTCCACCTTCAGCACTGACACTTCTACCATCCTCCTCTTGGTTTCCATCTTTATCAAAGGTGATATCAGTAGTTTGAACTTGTTTAGCAGGACCTTTGAATCTTCTTCCCATGTTTAGAATATCAATTGGCTTCCGAGTCGTCTTCTTTTTGACAATGAGCTCCATCATATCCTTTTGTCCTTGAGCGAGATTCAGGAGGGTCTCCTGAAATTGGGCATTTTGAGCTTGGAGTTCCTTAACAGTCTGTTCAAGAGCCATCTTTTACTAAAATAAACAACAAGAAGATGAGAAAACCTGCATAGGAAAACCTGTTTATGTAATGATGCATGATATGCAAATGCAATGTTTTCAAGGATCGTGGGATTTAAAATTGTTTAAAAAATTAGAAATAAGATAAATTTTAGTAATAAACTCAAATTACAATTGCTTTCAATAAATAGAGTTACAAAATAGAAAAAAATATAAATTCAAGTCTCCCATGGATGCTTCCTCTTTGTGTTGACATATGTGTTAAGGCTTTGTTCTTCGTGGAGTCATTTCGTTAACCCCAGTACTTTTTTCTCACTAGCATAGAACTGAACTTTGAAGGTATCTCTTTCTTCCTTAAGTTGAATCCAGGACTTCTCTAGCTCTTCGAAGTCGGTAGACATATCGGGATGAAGAACAATATGAGGAAAATCCCCTTCAATAACATGCTCTACGTTTACTGGTAAGATAGCAGGATATGGCTTTTTGAGATTCTGAGCACGAGACTGCACCCATCTGAGGTAAGGCTCTAGATGAATGGAATTCTTGTGTCCCAAAGTCTTGCTATCAATCTTGTTGATTGCGCCCCAAGCATGTACAAACCTTTGATGGTAGCTTTGAGGATCGTTCTCATATTCAAACATAATACTCTGAATGAGCATATCATGAGGACAGTCCCTTCGAGCATAACCAAACTGACACAGAGCTAAATAAGGGTTGTAAGTGGTGCCCCCTCTTATACCAATGAGTGGTACATTAGGGAATTCCCCAAAGGGATCAATAATAGTGACATCTGCCTGAGATCGAGAACACCAATGGATATCTGCATGAGTGAGTGACATCAACTTTGAGAGCATCTCAAACCTTGTTCATTCTTCATCACCGATCGGGGTAGGTGAGAAATAAACCACCTGGACAATAGAGGTATACAACACATAAGAGTTCCTCGCTTCTTCATAGTATGGGTGTGGAAGGAATGCAGGACATCTCTGAGTAAAGTAGGTACCAGATTATGGGTGAGAAATATTTTGATGGCATTCATATCTATGAATTGGTCCGGATTAGGGAATAGGACCAAACCATAGATCAGCAAGGCCAAAATATCCTCAAAAGATGAAAATTCATGGCATCTAGAAATCCCTGAGCCTTATCTATCAGAAACTTAGGAGAGAAACCCTTGACTCTGTTCCTTGTTTCCAAATTAGATACAGTGTTTGGTCATTTAAGATGTAGGGCTACTGCAACGTCTTTAGGTTTTGGAACTTGCTCTAGGCCGGTGAAAGGTATCTGATCAAGAATAGGAACTTCGAGAAACTTAGATAACTCTTCCATTGTGGGTACCAACCGATAATTCGGGAATGTAAAGCAGTGATGCTTTGGATCAAAGAACTAGAAAAGAACGCACATCATGTCTTCCTGAAAGACAGTAGTAACCAGATTGAGTAGATGACCATGTCTTATGGTGAACTGAGAATTTTCGGGAACCTTTGAGACTAACTCCTTAAGCTGAAAAGGTACCCTTACTAAGTTGATCCGGATGGTATTCCTACAATTGGAAGCCATGACCCTGCAACATATAACAAAGATAAATCCCCTAGATTCTTGAAGTGGTTAGTCATGATATGATGTTATGATGTCATGATATATGCTCAAACATAAACAAAGCATTCCAAGGCCTTAGGTTTAAAGCTTGTATGGGGTTTGTAGGTAAGTGCCCTCTTGAAGTTTAGTTGGCTCAACCTGTCCTAAAGAAGTAACCGGGTTCTAGGGATCTCAATATCACTGATCTTTCCCACAAGTTTCGTCTAGCATGGCAACTGACTTGCCACATAACAAAACTCGAGTGTCGAATCTCAATGAGTGTAGTATCGAGTATCAACAAACTTCAGACTGCACCAAAGCCGACTATCTCACTACATTCTAATGGCTAAGCTGGGTCAATTAAGGTTCTAAGGTCAGTTAGTGCTTATGACACCATGCAACACCCTAGTATGCTCCCTGACTGACTCGACAGATACCAGTACAAATGAAATTTGTCGCACTAACGTAGCCATCATCTCAACCATATCGGTATATGCCGTATAGTTTCCATGATCTATTGCTACTTACCTAAAATGTTCCCCAGATCCGGGTATAGGATCTTTGCAAGAAATAACCCAAACAACCCTTTAAAAATAAAGCAGACAAATCAAACAAGGAAAGCATTTAAAGGTGATCTAACTCTAAGGTAACCCCACTTTTATTTTTCCCCAACAGATTCTCCAATTCTATAATACGGTGGGAGAACTGACTTGGTTTTGCATTTTATCGCAAATGTTGCGGATAGCAAGAGTCGCCACCGACTTTTCTTTTATCCAATAAGGAAAGGGTGAAAAGAACAGGAAAGACCTTCGAGAATTTTCTTGAGTTTGGGGGGTAGGTTAGGAAAAGGGAAGGTGTTATCACCCTTTTCATCTATAGTTATCTACGGGCTCTTAATCGCTTAGCTCACTTTGTTTGAAAATGTTTTGTGTGTGTGTTTGAAAATATTTTGAAAATGCCTAAGTTCGGAAAACTTTGTAATGATTATCGTATCGTTAAGAATGCGTACGAAGTGTTTATTTTGAAAATATTTCAGAGAAAAGTGTTTGTGAATTTTTTATTTATTGAGAAAGCGATTACGAGCTATCTACCTACTCAAAGATCTTACATGTTATTTTCCCCCTCCTTAGATAGTTCTACCCTACCATTAGTTAGTAGGAAGCTAATAACACAAAAAGTTATAGCATTTTCCGCCCGATTTACATAGATAAAGCTTCCAATCCTTCGTTAATTATGTCACATTATATCTATATTTGTAGTATTTGCAGCATATTTAAGGTATTTGGTTTCTGCAAAGCATAAACGAGAAAAGGAAGAAAAATAATGGAGAAATGAAGAAGAAATGGCCATTTAGCAGCAAAACGCAAGCATTCTATATTAGAAGCCATGCCGCTCGTCACAGACGCATACTGCCTGTCACAAATTGCAAAAGTGTGCCCCTCGACACACTTCTTGTCCCGACCGGAATGGATTGAATATATGTTCCCCACGCCACAGCGCGCATGACACTCGCCACGACTCACACAACAGTTACGAGAATATCTCCCTAGAACGCACGAAATGCACGGCTTGCTGGAATTTCTCCACGATTGAAGAACGAGGATCATGGGGTTATTCCTACTTTTTCTCAGCTTATGAAAGCTATAAAATGTAGATAGTTACCAACACTTGGAACGTTCGATACCGGCTCCAATTTTATTATTCTCTGCATACTGTAATATGGTGGTAGAACTGACTTGGTTTTGCATTTTATCGCAAATGTTGCGGATAGCAAGAGTCGCCACCGACTTTTCTTTTATCCAATAAGGAAAGGGTGAAAAGAACAGGAAAGACCTTCGAGAATTTTCTTGAGTTCGGAGGGGTAGGTTATGAAAAGGGAAGGTGTTATCACCCTTTTCATCTATAGTGATCTACGGGCTCTTAATCGCTTAGCTCACTTTGTTTGAAAATGTTTTGTGTGTGTGTTTGAAAAGATTTTGAAAATGCCTAAGTTCGGAAAAGTTTGTAATGATTATCGTATCATTAAGAATGCGTACGAAGTGGTTATTTTGAAAATATTTCAGAGAAAAGTGTTTGTGAATTTTTTATTTATTGAGCAAGCGTTTACGAGCTATCTACCTACTCAAAGATCTTACGTGTTATTTCCCCCCTCCTTAGATAGTTCTACCCTACCATTAGTTAGTAGGAAGCTAATAACACAAAAAGTTATAGCATTTTCCACCCGATTTACATAGATAAAGCTTCCAATCCTTCATTAATTATGTCACATTATATCTCTATTTGTAGTATTTACAACATATTTAAGGTATTTGGTTTCTGCAAAGCATAAACGAGAAAAGGAAGAAAAATAATGGAGAAATGAAGAAGAAATGGCCATTTAGCAGCAAAACGCAAGCATTCTATATTAGAAGCCATGCCGCTCGTCACAGACGCATGCTGCCCGTCACAAATTGAAAAAGTGTGCCCCTCGACACACTTCTTGTCTCGACCAGCATGGATTGAATATATGTTCCCCACGCCACAGCGCGCATGACACTCGCCACGACTCACACAACAGTTACGAGAATATCTCCCTGGAACGCACGAATCGCACGGCTTGCTGGAATTTCTCCACGATTGAAGAACGAGGATCATGGGATTATTCCTACTTTTTCTCAGCTTATGAAAGCTATAAAATGTAGACAGTTACCAACACTTGGAACGTTCGATACCTGCTCCAATTTTATTATTCTCTGCATACTGCAACATTGTTACTTGATATTTCCAGTTTTACAATTTTCATTTATTTTATAATTTTTGTTAGAATTTTCGTAAGCATAGAAAACCCTCACCATTAAAGCATTATTTATTCACAACAGAGGAATAATGCAACTTTAGTTTTCCTTCTAAGCTTCCAGAATTCATTTAGGTTTATTTTAATTTCTTCAAGAATATTTTATTTCGAAGTTAATCCTGCCAACTTGTGGAGGATACTGTTGTACCCCAAAATTTTCCCTCTCATATTTCCCCAAGGATTTTTCTCTTATATGGGTGGTTACAAGCACTTTCCTAAAGAAAATAATTTTTTTAATGAAAGTTTCTTTCGATTGGCAATTCAACAATGTTCTTCGATTGGTGGCTGAACAGGGTGCTTCAATTGGCATATGAGTAAGCTTCGATTGGGCGCTGAACTTCCTTTGACGCAAGCTTGATTCATAAGCTTCGATCGGGTGTTGGGCCCCCTTCCTTCAAGTTCAAATCACAAGGCTTTCGACTATGCATGGGTTGCTTCAGGCTTGCCTTTGATTCACAAGGCATGAACTTCCTTCATGCCAGCAAGCCCAAGGCAATGGCCTCCAGCATACATCCTTCGATTGCACCATTGGCTTTACATGCTGGCTTGATTCATAATGCAATGGCTACATGCATACAAGCTTAATTCATGCTTTGATTGGGCATTTGATTTCTTTGGATCAAGCTTGATTCCTACTTCGACTAGGAAAATTCTCCCTCTGTGCATGCCTTCAGCGTACAAAGCAAGAATCCCCTACAAGTTTATTTCGATTCACCATCATTGAACTCCTGCATACCAGCTTCGATTAGGCGCTGAGTATCCTTCGATCAAGCCCAATTCACAAAGATCCCACTGCACAAAAGGCCCCTCAGCTTGTCACCAGTACGTATGCCTCTTCATGCTTGCCTTGGTTTCACAAGGCAAAGACCCATCAGCATGCCTTCGATTCATAAGGCAAAAGTCCCCCCATCTTATCACCAGCGCATATGCCTCTTCATGCTTGCCTTGGTTTCACAAGGCAAAGACCCATCAACATGCCTTTAATTCATAAGGCAAAGGCCCCCTCTTCAGCTTGCCTTCAGCACACAAGGCCAAGACTCCTTCAAATTTGCCTTCGATCCACCAGGCAAAAAGCTTCTTTTAATCCACCAGGCAAAAAGATTCTTTTAATCCACCAGGTAAAAAAGTGTCCTTCGACCCACAAGGCATAGGCTGCCTTTGTGCCAGCTTCGACTGAGCAATGGCCCCCTTTAAAACAATTGTACACAGTTCAACATGCATGATAGCCCATTCGAAGAGGGCACAAAGCATACATATGAAAGGCAACAAAAAGCCCATTCGAAGGGTACACAAAAGGCAACCAAAGGCCCATTCGAAGGGTACACAAAAGGTCCATCTAAAGACCCATTCGAAGGATGAACAAGAGGTACAATCAAAGGGCAGAGACTGAAGGCATTCGAAAACCATTGATGTCCAGGTTCATTCAAATTCAAAATGGGACAAGAAACCGTGACTTTTGCGACGTTGAAAAACATCATTCATGGCTTTGAAAACACTTATTTATGGCTATTTAAACCTTTGTTCTCTTGTCCGCTCCATCCCCTCTATATAAGGAGACCACATACATACGAAAAATGGTGATGAAAAAAGAAGAGAGACCACACGTGTTACATTACACACAGACATATTTCCTATCAAAAAAGAACACTCACACCGCCACAGAAAACATATCAAAATTCTAACCAGCTTTGCAGGCACCCTACGAAGACCATACTTGTGTTCCTGAGACTCCCAAGAGTCTGCTCCAAGCCAAGCCACGCCCAGATTCATAGATCGAAGAATTTCCAGTTGGTAAGGATTCACCCAAGTCGAAACTGTATTTTTAGGCCCTTTAAATACATGTTATTGGTATATCTGTGTTGTTAATGTCATTTGTGTTTATATGAATATATCATACGCAAGGTAACATGCAGGAATAAAATCATGCCATCGAAAGGCATGATCTGGGTTTGCCTTTCGAAACTCATGGTATAGCCAGTTTCAAGCCAAAATAAGCTTAGGCCTGAGGACAGAACATTCAAATTAGGGAGAAAGACCTGAGTTCGATAGCCAGGTCCTGCATCTTTATTTTTGCCAACATTTGTCTTGCAGATCTAGATTGAAAGACAACTCCCTCCTTGGATCGAAAAATCATACCCCTCCCTGGATCGAAGAACCACATTGCTCCCTGGATCCAAGGAAAGACCTGGGCTCTCTTCAACATTGGGCCTAGCGAAAATTTAATCTCCCCCCCTATTTTCTTTTGTTATCAGGCCCATTTTTGTATTCCATTTATTTGTTTTAGTTTTTCTCTATTAATTATTTAATTAACTAAATAGTCAGAAAAATCACAAAATATTAAGTTAGTACTTTTTTTTTAATTAAACTAATTTTGTAAATAAATTAAATAAATATTTTAAATATTTTCTTTAATTTAAAATGAGTTAGAATTCAAGGTTTAATTTATGTTTTAATCATTTTCTTTTCATGATAAAAACCAAAAAGAACTTAGACTATTTTTCTTAATTTAATTTATTTTCTAAATAGATTTTAGGATTAATTAATTATTTTCTTAAATAAAAAAAATCAAAAACAAACAAAAAGATTTTTATTTCTTAGGATGTTTTTTAGACGTTATTTTCAAATTCACGCGCGTTTATTTAATTTCAATTTTTTATTATTAATGTACTTGCTCATGGTCTGTAATAGTAACTAGGACTTTACTTTCCATATTTCTCCAATATATCTCTCACAAAGCCATATAATAGCGTAGATTTAAGTTCCGCATTTAAATTTCTGTACATATATTAACTGTTAGATGTATGTTAATAGGAATGCATGAAAGGAGCTTAATAATAAAACGATTAGCAAACTTAACACAAGACAAAATAACTGAACGCAACACACTTGCACATATTCACCTCTAAGGTACCCCACTTCGGTTGCCTTTGGAAAACAGTCACAATTCTCGAAACGTAAGAATTTTTAGTGGATATCCTCTAGTTTGAAAGATCACAAGTCCCTCGATGACCCTTTTGACGTTGCCTCAGTTTAAAGTGATCTTAGGACTTTAGGACAGTTACTAAAATTTCTTGCCAAGTTGCCTTCGTGACCGTATTGTCCCTTTGGTTGTCTCTCAAATATCTAACGAAAAGGATACCTACTCACTAATAGTAGGATAGTATTATTTAAAGGAAAAGAGGAAAAGAACGACCTTTTTTCGAGTACAAAAGTAGATAGTTGTTAGAAGTTTGCTCAAAACATTTTTGCACTTACACAAATTCTATTTTTCAAAAACAATTTCAAAACACTTTGTATACTTTCTCCACTATCTCGAGAAACATTACAAAGTTCGCCATACTAAGGCATTTTCCAAACATTTTCAAACACACAAAGCACAAAGGTATTTCAAAATGAGCAAACCTCTAAGAGCCTGTAGATAACTATGGATGGAAAGGGTGCTAACACCTTCCCTTTCCATAATCTACCCCCTTACTCAAAAAACTCTCAAACGAAAGGTCTTTTTCTGTTCTTTTCACCCTTTCCTTAATTTGGATAAAATAAAAGTCGGCGGTGACTCTTGCTTACCGCAACATTTGAGAATAAAAATGCAAAACCAGTATTAACAGTCGGTTCTGCCATCGTATCACAGATACACACTGCTCAATTATTTCTTCAGTTTTATTTCAGGTTCCAATTTTAAGTATAATTTATTTATTTTTACCATGCCTATGTTATTGAATTTATGTTTTAACTTTATGTTATCGAGCAATAAAATCATGTCCAACTAATTTCCGCAATACACATATGTGAAGTCCTAAACTGAAGGGATTCGGTAATTAATTGGCATTAATATTTTACAAAAGCACTTTTCTGGTTTTGATTTCCAATTTTGATATTTAATTGTTTTTGTACGAGAGTAAAAGACACACTAAGGTTAAAATCAACAGAGCAAGAGTTTGAGGTTTTAACCAGATAGTGGTAATTGAACATTAATTTTAAAAATAGCGAGAGCGCTTTAAAATTAATTGGACTCTATTTGTTTTTAAAAAATACTTTTGAATTTTAAATGAAACAGCGAGAGCACTCATTTGAGTTTAATAATATGGCCTGAATCGATAGAACGAAAGTGTGAGACAAGGTTTTTTAAATAAATAGTTTCCACTGAAACAATATTTTAACACTTAAAACTATGCCAATGACTTATTGAATCCCTGAAGTCGACAAATTACATATTGGTGTCCCGTTATTAATTATTAGATTTTAGTTAATTCCCGTTTAAACCCAAACACCCTAATTTTATAATTAGCCTTAGCTTTACACAGTGACCCTAAGATAGTAGTAGTTTGACCATCAATCCTTGCGGGTTCGATATGTTTTAAAACTACGCGATTAGACTGTGCACTTGCAGTCACTACACCCGACAGACTCATAAAGTCGTGATCAAGTTTTTGGCGCCGTTGCTGGGGACTGATTTAGTTAATATTGTAAATCCCTTGTTATGCAGTATAGACTAAGGAAAACAATTTTATTTTATTTTTATCTATTGATTGTATGCCAAGCACTTTCTCTAAATGTGAAGAATTAGAGAAACCAATCGATGAGGTCGAGTATTTTATTAGTGTAAGACGCCGAATTAGAGAATACCAAATCAAGTACAACCTTCCAGAATTCAATCTTCCTGACTATTCTCTTCCTGACCCAAGAATGGCTGAAGGACCCCAAAATCTCCCTCTGAAGGATTATGCTGCCCCATCGCAAGAGGAACCCCACAACAGCATTGCCGCACCCACCATCGCACAAAATGATTTCGAGTTAAAACCCTCGTTATTACAAGCTGTCCAACAAAAACAATTTTCAGGATGTCCTACGAACGATCAAATCTTCATTTGTTCGTGTTTGTGCAGTACGCAGACATAGTGAAAGCAAATGTTGTCAGCCCTAAAGTAATAAGACTTCGTATTTTTCCTTTCTTGTTACGAGATAGAGCTAGAGCATGGCTCCAGTCTCTACCATCCAACTCTGTTACTACATGGAACAAGTTGAAGAAAGTTTTCCTAGCGCGATATTTTCCGTCGAGTAAGACGGTTATGCTAAGAGCCAATAACAACGGTTTTAAACTAAAGGAAAGAGAATCTCTCTTCGAAGCATGGGAAAGATACAAAGACATGTTTGACTCTGTCCATATCACGGTCTAGAAGAATGGATGATCATCCATACCTTTTACAATGGTCTCTTGTACAACATAAGACTAACGATTGATACAGCTGCTGGCGGTGTGCTGATGGATAAACCATACCATGATGCCTATCAACTTATCAAAAGTATCGCTTAAAATCATTGTTAGTGGGGAAGCGACATAACTGTGATGGAGAAACCTCAAACGAAAGGCGGTATGCACGAAGTTAGTAACTTAGACCAAGTTAACGCTAAGGTAGAAGCCCTTACCCAAAAGATAGAAAGCTTGACCACAACTCCCGCAGCCACCATGGCTACAGTAGCTCCAACCTGTGATTTATGCCGACTTCACGTGCACGCTGCACCCGAATGTCCACTCTTAACAGGAGTACCAATTGGTTAAGTAAATTATGCTCAAGGAAACCCCTATGGAAATAACTATAACCCTTCTTGGAAGAACCATCCAAACTTCTCATACAAAAGAAAAAAAGCTTTGTACGCACATGGGCAAGCTCCTACTACACCCCCAGGATTTCAGAAAGCCGCCCAAAATGTCTCAAATATTCCGAATATCCCTAGGAAGTCCAACATTGAAATAATGATAGAAAACTTTGTAGCCACCCAAGCTCAAACTAATAAAGATTTCATGAATCAAAATATTCACACAGGTTAACAAATTAAGAAACTGACGAATAAGATTGATGCTCTTTCCACACACAACAAAATGTTAGAAACACAAATCTCCCAAGTGGCTCAACAGGAAGCAGCTACAGCTGGAACTTTTCCTGGACAACCCCAACCAAATCCAAAGGGACATGCTAATTCCATAACACTTCAGAGTGGGACAGAACTAGGAGGACCAACTAAACCTAGAGTCGAGAACCCAACCATATACCATAAATGTGGAAAAGGAACTGAGAAGGAAGCTGAACCGAAGGAAGTAGAAAAACAAGGTGATGGTGAAGAGGCCGTGGAAAAAGAAGAACCTTATGTGCCTCATCCACCCTATAAACCACCTATCCATATCCTCAAGGATTTACTAAGTCTAAAAATGTAGGGAAATTCAAGAAATTCGTTGAACTTCTGAAACAATTTAACATTACCTTACCTTTTACAGAAGTTATCACACAAATGCCCTCTTACGCTAAATTTCTTAAAGAAATATTATCCAATAAGAAAAAGCTTGAGGATAATGAAACTGTATTGCTCACTGCTAAATGCAGTGCTATAATCCAAAATAAGATGCCTCATAAACTAAAAGACCCAGGTAGTTTTTCCATACCCTGCGTAATCGGAAAGTTTGTCATAGACAAAGCACTATGCGATTTAGGAGCCAATATTAGTCTGATGCCCTTATCAATTTGCAAGAAACTCAACATGGGAGAACTAAGACCAACGAGGATGTCAGTACAATTGGCGGATCGATCGGTGAAATTTCCTTTAGGCATGTTAGAAAATGTTCATGTACGTATAGGACAATTTTATATCCCCACTGATTTCATAATCACGAACATTAAAGAAGACTCTAATATTCCTATTATATTAGGTAGACCATTCCTAGCCACTTCAGGAGCCATCATAGATGTTAAAAATGGAAAACTAACTTTCTAAGTAGGGAAAGAAAAAGTTGAATTCATCTTGTCTAAATTATTTAAGGCACCAGCCATCGATGATTCATGTTGTTTCTTAGATGAAATTGATAAATGCGTAAAAGAATTGGAGAAACAACAAACCACCTATTCAGAAGTATTAAAGATTCCTATACCTCCAATTCTCGAAACTGATAATTGGCACCCTGAATATCAAGATGAAAATCTGAGTGAATGCCTAGCTCTAACTCCCGATCTTATACCTTGTCTGAAGAAGCCAACCATAGAACTCAAAACACTACCCAAAGACCTAAGGTATGAATTCATAGACACAGAACTTGAACGACCAGTTATAGTCAATGCAGACCTAGGACAAATAGAAATGAAAAATTATTACATGTCCTAAGAAAATACCCAACCGCTTTTAGTTATAACATCTCAGATCTAAAAGGAATAAGCCCTTCTATCTGCATGCACCATATTATGCTGGAGGAAGACTGTAAAACCTCTAGGGAACATCAAAGAAGAATCAATCTTATTCTAAGCGATGTAGTCAAAAAGGAAGTAGAAAAGCTATTGGAAGAAGGAATCATATATCCAATATCTGATAGTAAATGGGTTAGCTCATTACATTTCATACCTAAGAAAGGAGGTATTACAGTTGTCAACAACGCTAAGGGAGAATCTGTAGTGCAACGAACTCACACCGGGTGGAGAATATGCATCGACTATAGAAATTTAAACAAAGCCACTCGTAAAGATCATTTCTCTTTACCTTTCATTGATCAAATGCTTGAACGACTAACTAAACACTCTCACTTCTTCTATTTAGACGGTTACTCAGGATTCTTCCAAATTCATATTCATCCTGACGAACAAGAAAAGACAACTTTCACTTGTCCTTATGGTACGTCCGCTTAACAATAAATGTCATTCGGATTATGTAATGCCCCTGCAACATTCCAGAGCTGTATGATGTCCATCTTCTCTGATTTTTAGATGGTATGATGGAAGCTTTTATGGATGACTTCTCCGTCTGTGGAGAAAGTTTTGAAGGATGTTTATCAAACCTTGGAATGGTACTAAAAAGATGTGTAAGTGTCAACCTCGTGCTAAACTGGGAAAAATGCCACTTCATGGTCTAAGAAGGAATTGTCTTAGGACACATCATATCTGATAGGGGAATTGAAGTAGATAAAGCAAAGATTGAAGTAATAGAAAATCTTCAACCACCCAAAACTGTTAGAGAGATAAGAATTTTTCTAGGAGACGCTGGTTTTTATCGATGTTTCATTAAAGACTTCTCCAAAATAACCAAACCTCTAATCGAACTGCTAATGAAAGATATTGAGTTCATCTTCACCGACAAATGCTCGGACGCATTTACAACACTAAAAAAGGCATTAATTTTAGCACCTATTATGCAACCTCCTGATTGGAAGGAACCATTTGAGATAATGTGTGATGTTAGTGACTATGCTGTAGGCGCAGTTCTAGGACAAAGAAAGGATAAAAAGCTTCATGCAATCTATTAAACAAGTAGAACCCTAGATCATGCGCATACGAATTATGCCACCATAGAAAAAGAACTGCTAGTTGTTGTGTTTGCTTTAGATAAATTTCGTTCTTACTTAGTAGGAGCACGAATAATTATCTATATCGATCACATTACAATCTGGTACCTATTAAGTAAGAAAGACGCCAAACCAAGATTACTAAGGTGGATCTTACTTCTACAAGAGTTTGATTTATAAGTCAAAGACAAGAGAGGCACTGAGAATGTAGTGGTTGACCACCTATCCAAAATAGAAGGCATTAAACCATATCATGTACCAATCAATGGTGATTTTCCTTATGAACGCCTTGTAGCCTAATTAGAATTGGAAAGTATTACAACCAAATACCCTGTGACTTATGAAGACGCAGACACAAATGAAGCCGTAGAAGCAGTCTATACTAAAACCATTCTGGCATGGTATGCCGATTTTGTCAACTACTTGGCTTCTGGAGTGCTTCCACCTGATATGTCTTATCAACAAAAGAAGAAATTATTTCATGATCTCAAACAATATTATTGGGATGAGCCTTTACTTTTGAAGAGAGGCGCCGATGGTATTTTCCGTTGATGTGTCCCCAAAAATGAAATTGAAAACATAATTTTCCACTGTCATGCTGCTCCCTATGGAGGACATGCTAACACTTCAAAGACTTGCGCTAAAATATTACAAGCTGGCCTCCATTGGCCTAATCTGTGGAAAGATGTCCATATCGCGGTTAAAAATTGCGACTAATGCCAATGCACTGGAAACATCTCTAAAAGTGATGAGATGCCTCAAAAGGGAATTCTAGAAGTTGAAGTCATTGACGTATATGGAATTGATTTCATGGGAACCTTCCCGTCTTCCTTTGGAAATCACTACATACTAGTTGTTGTCGACTATGTTTAAAAATGGACCGAGGTTGTAGCCTCGCCAACAAATGACACACGAGTAGTAGTCAGGCTTTTCAAGAACATAATCTTCCCAAGATTCGGTGTACCGAGACTCGTCATTAGTGACGGTGACTCCCATTTCATTTCCAAAATCCTAGAAAAATTATTAGCGAAGTATGGAGTCCGACATCGTGTCACAACACCTTATCATCCACAAACAAGTAGGAAAGTAGAGGTCTCCAATAGAGAGATTAAGAAAATCTTAGAAAAAACGGTAGAAACCTCTAGGAAAGATTGGTCATCTAAGTTACACGAAGCTCTATGGGCATATAGGACGGCATACAAAACTCCGATCGAAACCATTCCATTTAAATTAGTCTATGGGAAATCATGTCATCTGCTGGTAGAAATTGAACATAAAGCTTATTGGGCCATTAAGACCCTTAATTTAAATTACACTGCTGCGGGTGAGAAAAGAATCTCAGATATCCACGAACTTGAAGAACTTAGACTAGACGCTTACGAGAATGCTCAGATTTATAAGGAGAGAACTAAAAAATGGCATGATAAACGCATATCTAGAAAAGAATTCAATGAAGGAAATATAGTAATCCTATTTAATTCTAGACTTAAACTATTTCTGGGAAAACTTCACTCTAGATGGTCTGGTCCCTTTGAAGTCACTAAGGTTTTTCAAAATGGCGCGATAGAAATTAAGGGAATGTGTAGTGAACCTTTCATCGTAAACGGACAGCTTTTAAAACATTATCATTGCATCGATAATAAGGAATATTACACAACATTTAGGCTAGTTGCACTGCCACCCTACTCATTAGATTAATCACCCTGTTATGTCGAGCTTACGACTTAAAACAAAGCGCTCATTGGGAGACAACCCACTTTTTAGTCTTTTCTTTTTTATTTGCTTATTTTTAGTATTTCTTTTCTTTTCTTACTTTTGTTATTGCTTATTTCTATTCTTATAAAATTAGCAGTATTGTTTTTCTGCTATTACCCACTACTAACTTAATTCTAACTGTCAACCTACTTCAGGCTAACTTTACTATTAGCTAACTGCACTAACCATGACAAATCAAGTTGACACTAATTGTTTTCAGAGGAAGAAACCAGAGGAGGCGGTTTGAGTCTTTATCTGATAGGGAGACGTGATTGAGTATTTATCCCGATGGACCTTCTATGATCACATTAGGAATCAGAGATAGTGTCTTGTTTTTGTTAAGCCAAATAAGCCGGGACACATCTACCTTAAGAAGAAGGTTTAGTTCCTACCGTATATTAACCCTAGAGTTTCTAAGCTCTCTTGTCTACAAACCTAACCATGGTCTAGGGTTTAATAGGGGACTAATTAGGTTTAGGTTGTTTGATATTGAATACACATATACCCATAGGGAGATGGCAGAACTATTAGGATTTCCACTTGGCCTCGATACATTCACAGTAATCCAAGAGGAACTTTTCGATGTGGTTGAACTAGACTATTTCTGAGGTGATATTACAGGTATAAGTAACCCTGAGCCTAATGACATGCACTCAGAAAACATTCAGAACCCCGCCTTAAGATATTTTAATAAGATCTTAGCACATACCCTCTTTGGCAAGCCATAAAACATAACCATATTATCTAGAGTCGAGCTTTTCATTATGTTCTGTGCATCGCAAAACCGTCCCATAAATGGAGCTACCTTTATGATAGCCAACTTTCACCGTCTTGCGAGAATTGTCCATGAACCAATCTTGATAGGTGGCCTAGTAACCATGATAGCAAATGCTATCGGCCTAAGACAACCACTGTTAAACCTTGTCCCTCTAAGTAGATTCCAACCAATGAATATCAATTTTTGTTTCAATAGGGGAATAATTGGGAACCTAGGGTCGGGTACCTTTGAAATGCTCATTAACAACCAGTTAATGCCTCTTTTCACCCTTCATGACCCTAGGACTAGCGTGCATGACAGAAAAATTGGTTATATGATTGGGTCGAACCACACATTTCACCACCACCTACTCTTGAGACACCCCTGATTTATGACCACCTTGATTCCTTCCTGTCTGATGAGGAAACTGACCTCGAAACCCCTCTATTTTACCATCATTTTCCATCTCCCGAACAATGACTCAAACACCTCTGCTGCTCCAGTTGCTACTCCATCTCCTATATTTGATCCAGCTCCTGCTATAAATGCTCTACAATCTGAGCTATATTTGTTGAAAGATGAGCTCATTATTTTGAGGATTGACTTTCATTCCTTCGTGGATGTGGTGGTCGAACAGTTGGCCCATCTTTATCAGCATGTCTACTCTGCTTCTCTTCATAATAATCGACGTAGCTAATTTTTCGGACTTACTGCATATCTTCTTTCCCATTCAAACATTATGGACAATGTTTTGTTTAAGTGTGGGGAGAAGACTTATTAGATTAGAATTTCCATTATTTGTTGTTTTAAATTCTTAAGTACATTTTTATCATTTATTTTGAGTTACATTTTGTTTTGTTTTTCCTTCGCTTACTTTTGGAATTTACATTACTTTTCATCAAATTCTCTATTATAATGCTCTCTCTCTCTCTCTCTCTCACTCACACACACACACACACACATACACAGACACACACACACACAGACACACACACACACACACACACACACACACACACACACACACACACACACACACACACACACACACATATATATATATATATATATATATATATATATATATATATATATATATATATATATATATATATATATATATATATATATATATATATATATATATATATATATATATATATATATATATATATATATATATATATATATATATATATATATATATATATATATATATATATATATATATATATATATATATATATATATATATATATATATATATATATATATATATACACGTACAACCTGCCTACAAGTATTGAAAAATGTATATGTTTAATGTTTGAAATATATGGGAAGTTTGGGAGATAAATTTTTATTTTTATTCTGTTTTTGCATTGTGTGCCGCTCGCCATACAAGTGTGATGTCCTTCATGCTTCACAAATAGGTCCTGCTCGGCACAAAAGCATGCCCCTCGGCATAGAGTTAAAAACAAAAGCGTTTATGTTTTAATACAGAAACACTTATTGATCTCTTCTTCTTCTTCTTCTTCTCATTTTATTCAACCCCCACTTTAACTCCATTAAACCTCTTCCTATTTCACTCCCTCCATTATCATTATCATCAAAATTCATTAATTCCCACACTTTACCCTCATTATTTTTCTATACATATACACTTTCCAAACCCTCTTCCATTACAAAAGCCCCAAATTCTAATGCAAAAAACCTACCCATATTCCATCTTTGATTCAATAATGGCACATAGAAGCTCAAGACCAGAACCTGACCTCTCAAGGATTACATTTCGAAATGGTGAAACCGGAGAGCACCAGAAGGCTTAGTAGTTTGACCATCAGTCCTTATGGGTTCAATATCTTTTAAAACTACGCTATTAGACTGTACACTTGCAGTTACTACACCTGACATACTCATAAAGTCGCGATCAGAAACCCCATCTTGGATGTGAAGGGACTGGCGTGGGTCATCGTACAATCATCGAAGGTAACTTGTAAGGCGCTTTAGCAATTTTATCGTAAGGGGACTAAGATCGTTCACCGAAGGCAACATCGAAGGGTCATCGAGGGACTATGATCTTTTGGATTGAGGGTCTTTGCTTCGCTTACTTTTGTATTGTGTGAATGGTGTATTGAATTCAGTTACTTTATCTTGTGATTAGGGTTTTCTAGATTGTTTTTAGTCTTGTCATACAATCCTATTAAACTAGACAATTATAAGGAAAGCAGTAAAGACAAAAATTAAATGTCCTACGCTATTACAAATCTTCGGGGAAGGGGGTACAAAACCAAAAAATATTGGGGAAAGAAAGAAAGCAAAAACCATAATTTAAGCTATTACATTCTGTAGCAATTACATAATAGGAAAAACTAATGCAAAAATAATAAAGTGCACGAAACAGTAAAATAAGAGGAAAATTGTTTCATGAAAAAGACTTGATGTTTGAACCTAAACCTAATTGATTTTAATTGAAAAAAAATCGATTAAGTGATTAAATTAAACAAACCCTAAAGTCTAGGTTTATTTTAATTAATCGAAAAAGTTAGGAAACTAATTAACCGGAACTAGTTATCCTAATTAATTTAATAAATAAAAATCAAAGTTAATTTATGAGAAAGAAAACTAAACCTAATTTGTTTTAATGTTGATTAAAAAAATTAGGGTTAAGGTAAAAAGAAAATAAGGTAAGTTGAAAATAGAGAAAAAAGAATGTTGGGGGTGGGTGTTGAACCCACGCCCCCTGCATCTCTAGGCAGCATGCTTACCAACTGAGCCCAACGTGTGCTGGTGCTAGGATACACATTCTACATGTTTTATGATTAACTTGCAAAACATATGAAACATTAGAGAAAAAGTGTCAAAAGGCTGGATTGAACCCAGGACCTTTGAGACTAATGACTTATCACACGCGCTTCTGCCACTGGGGTGGCTGTTTCATCCATTTCTATAATTAAACAAAAAAAATATAATATATAACAAAATGAATTGACTAGAGAAGCGTTGGATCCCTAGCTCCGGTCATCTTATCTGGCGACCTGTTTTCTTGAACCTGTGAAATTCAAATGGTTAATGATCTAAAACATCCTATCCCCCCTAATTCAACCCTTCTTAATCCAAATATGGGCTTAGTTTTGGCTAAAAGTCCCTGGATCATGAGTTTTGAAGCAAGCAAGGTCGATCAAAGAAAACATGGTATTTTGCAGTATAGCATGCATGGGACTCCTGCAATTGCACTATTCAACATTATTATACCTCATGAACACATAGCAAACATTAGTAAACTTTATAATGCAGTAAAATAAAAAATACATAAATTTAAATATGGATGAAATTGTGATGTTTGCATGAGTGTTTTTTGGCCATTTGAATCATTGTAAATGATCCAAGCTTACCCTGGGAGTGAGTGGAATTGATTAGAATCGCAAGCTTATGGTGAAAGGTAGTGTATTAAGGGTTTGAGAATTTTAGGGTTCTTGGAAATTTTTGGTGTTTCTTTGACAATTTTGTGGTGCAAGGATTTTGTGTCTTGTTCTTCTCTTGAGGCCTGAATATATAGAGAATTTTTAGGGCAAAAAGAAATGGGCTTGGACTCTTGTGTATAAAGATATGATTTTTATCTTATATTATTTTATATTATTAATGAATTAAATCAAAAATAATAAAAATAATTAAGGCCCGATAGTCCAATAGTCCAATAAAAATAATATTCTGAGGTGTATGAAAGGCATAAACACGTTTGGACCTCAAAACCATGGCCCAATAGTCCAAAATATCAAGTTTTCTCAATTTGAACTTCATGCATTTGCCCAATAGTCCAAAACCATTTTTACAAAGTTCTGCTTGGTCAAATTTCAGTTGACTTCTCCTAAGGAAACCCTAATTTGGCAACTTTTGACTTTTGATGATTTGAGGGCTTTTCTTGAGGAATCATGATCAACCCTTCATCAAATGATGAATATGAGTTTAAAACCTTGATGTTGACCAAAAATCTTTAATTTTGACTGTATGTTGACTACAATTGACTTTTTACCCAATGCAGTTGGTTTTCAGTCATCTGAGCCATTGACTGAGCAAACTTATTATGCAAGGCTTGAAACTTGACATGAGAATTTTTGAATACTTATGGATAACCATGAAAACCACTTAAGACCTTGGAAACCCAATCTTCCTTGAGAAACTCAAAACTCTAGTTGTGGAACCATTGTTTAGGAGGAGAATTTGTCTGATTCATTCTTGAGCCAGCTTGAGCAAATGAGCATTTTATGAGAATGTCTTGAAGGAAAATGGGAGGGAAAATTTTAGGATACAACACAAGGATTCTATTTAAGTTTTAAAAACATTGTTGAAACCCGTGTTACGAAGCATGATTATTTGTTATATGATGGTTATGTGAAGATGTGACATCCTTGTTGTTGTTTTACGTTTATTTATTTATTAAAAATATCCTTGAAAACATGGGGTTTTAGAAGGGTGATACATCAGTGGTATTAGAGCAGGTCGGTCTGTCCAGCCAAGTTATTGAGTTTGTAGTATATGATAGTAGAATACTGTCGAGATAATTTCTAACCGTTGTGAGTGTTATTGACGTGAAACTGATAAATGGTTGGAAGAAACAATGTTGTGATTACTGCTGCTTTGCAGGATATTGCTCAGGTTGTGCATCATTAGCCTAATGCTGGAAAGAAAGATGAATCCCGTGTTTCGGAGGCTAACAACATTGGGCAAAGCTATTACTTGGTTTGTGTTCAGCAGGGAATTTCCGAGGAAGTACTTTCCCAAGCATGTGCGCGGGAAGAAAGATATTGAGTTTCTGGAGATGAAACAAGGGAATTTGAATGTGATTGAGTATGTTTTGAGGTTTGTGGAATTGGAAAAGTATTATCCATATTACAGGGAAGCGACTTCCGAGTTCTCAAGATGTATAAGTTTGAGAATGGTTTGCGTCCCAAGATAAAAATGGTGATTGGATATCAACAGATTCAGGTGTTTCTAGAGTTGGTGAACAGTTGTAGAACTTATAAAGAGGATATCAAAGCTCATTCAGCTCATTACAAGAGTCTGAATGATAAAATAGGAAAACCATATCAAGATCATAAGAAGCCTTATGATGCCTGAACTGATAAAGGGAAATTGAAGGCTTATGAGGGGAAAAGGACAAGTGGGGGAGAAGTTCCCACTCCTGTCAAGTGTTATATGTGTCGTGAACAAGGTCACCGTTCCAATGAGTGCGAGAATAAGGTGCTGAGATGTTACAAATATGGTAAAATGGGTCATCATGCTCCTGAGTGCAAGAAAGATAGTCTGACATGTTTTAATTATGGAGATCCGGGTCATATCAGTACCCAGTGTTATGAGCCAAAGAAGTACGTTGCTTCCTAGACCAATGGTAGAGTGTTCGCTTTAAGAGGATCGGAGGATTCCAAGAAGGACAACTTGATTTGAGGTACTTGCTTTATTAACAATATTGAATTGGTTTCTATTGTTGATACTGGTGCTACCCATTCATTTATTTTTATTGAATGTGCTATTAAGTTGGAATTGATATTATTTGATATGAGTGGTAGTATGGTGATAAATACTCCTGCTAGTGGTTATGTTACTACTATGTATGTTTGTTTGAAATTTCCCTTGACTATCTATGGTAAGAGTTTCATGATGGATTTGGCGTGTCTACCCTTACACCAAATTGATGTTATTCTTGGAATGAACTGGTTGGAGTTCAACTATGTTCATATCAATTGTTACAGTAAACATTTGAGGTTCCCTAAGTTTTATGATATTGGAAAATTGATGTTGTTGTCTGCTAAGCAAGTGAATGAGTTGTTAGAAGATGAAGCAATGATGTTTGCGATGTTTATATCGTTATTACCTGTTGTCTATGAATTTCCAGAGGTATTTCCAAATGACATCGGTAATTTACGTCCTGAATGTGAAGTGGAGTTTTCTATAGATTTGGTGCAAGGAACAAGCCTGATATTAATGGCTCCTTATAGAATGTCGACTTTAGAGCTAAGTGAGTTGAAGAAACAACTGGAAGAGATGCTTGGGAAGAAGTTTGTTCGATTGAGTGTTTCACCGTGGGGCGCCCCTGTGTTGTTAGTCAAGAAGAAGGACGGAAGTATGAGACTGTGTGTATATTACAGACAGTTGAATAACGTGAGATTAAGAATAAGTATCCACTTCCAAGGATTGAAGATTTGATGGATCAGTTAGTGGACGCATGTGTTTTCAATATGATTGATTTGAGATCGGGTTATCATCAGATTCGAGCTAAACCAGGTGATATTCCAAAGACGGATTTCTAAATGAGGTATGGTCATTATGAATACATTGTGATATTGTTTGGTGTATCTAATGTGCCAAGTGTTTTCACGGAATATATAAATAGAACTTTTCATTCCTACTTGGATAAGTTTGTAGTAGTCTTTATTGACAATATCCTGATCTATTATAAGTTTGAAGAAGAGCACGCTGAGCATTTGCAAATCGTGTTGCAAGTGTTGAAGGAAAATAAGTTATATGCAAAGTTGTCGAAATGTGCATTTTGGATAAAAGAAGTTATTTTCCTTAGACATGTGATTTCTAGTGGTGGGATTCTCGTGGATCCTTCTAAAGTTGATGCAGTGTTGTAATGGGAGGCTCTGAAGTCTGCAACTGAGATTCGAAGTTTTCTTGGTTCGGTATGGTACTATCGAAGGTTCATTGAAGGATTTTCAAAGTTGGCTTTGTCGTTAACTTAGTTAACTCGAAGGGTCAAGTGTATGTGTGGGATGTCGCGTGTGAAGAAAGCTTTGTAGAACTAAAGAAGAGGTTGACAACCGCTCCGGTATTGATTTTTCCTAATCTCAGTGACTCTTTTGTGGTGTATTGCGATGCGTTGAAGATTAGTCTTGGTGGTTTTGGTAATGCAGAACGGACAAGTTGTTGTTTATTCTTCAAGACAACTCATAGTTCATGAAAGGAATTATTCTGCGCATGACTTAGAGTTATCAACGATGGTGTTTGTGTTGAAGATTTGGAGACATTATCTTTTTTGTTCTAAATTTGAAGTGTTTAGTGATCACAACAATTTGAAGTATTTCTTCGACCAGAAGGAATTAAATATGAGACATAGAAGGTGGCTTGAATTGTTGAAAGACTATGACTTTGATTTGAGTTACCATCTTGGTAAAGAAAATGTAGTTGCTGATGCATTGAGTAGGAAGTTGCTGCATATATCGATGCTTATGGTTTGAGAGTTAGAGATGATCGAACAATTCAGAGATATGAGCTTAGTGTGTATGGAAACTCTTGATAGTGTCAAGTTAGGAATGCTGAAGTTGACTAGCGGTATAATTGAAGAAATCTGAGAAGGTCAGAAGTTTGATTTGAGGTTAGTCGACCAATTTACTCTGATTAACCAAGATAAAGGAGATAAGTTCGGAATTGATGAGAATGATGAGATCAAGTTTGGCAGTAGAGTTTGCGTCCCAGATGTTCCCGAACTTAATAAGAGTATTCTCGAGGAGGGGCATAGAAGTGGGTTGAGTATTCATTTTGGTGCTACAAATATGTATCAAGACTTGAAGAAACTGTTTTGGTGGAATGGTATGAAAAAGGAAGTTTCCAAATTTGTTTATGCTTGCTTGACTTGTCAGAAGCTAAAGATTGGGCATCAGAAGTCGATGGGTCTTATGCAACCATTGAGTATTCTGGAATGGAAGTGGGATATTGTTTTCATGGATTTTGTATTGGGTTTGTTGGTTACTACTAAGGGCAATGATTCAATTTTAGTAATAGTGGATATGTTGACTAAGTCAGCGCAATTCTTACCGATGAAGATTAATCATCCTATGGAGAAGCAAGCCAGATTGTATATTGATGAGATTGTGAAGTTGCATGGAATACCTTTAACTATCGTATCAGATGGAGATCTGAGGTTTACGTCGAAATTCTAGGAAGGTTTGCATAATGCTTTTGGTACTAGGTTGAAGTTGATTTATGCATATCATCCGTAGAAGGATAGTCAGACGGAGAGGACTATTCAGTCTTTGGAGGATTTGTTGAGGGCTTGTGTGTTGGAACAAGGAGGTGCTTGGGATTACCACTTTCTAGTATTGGAATGGCACCATATGAAGCGTTGTATGGTAGGAGGTGTAAGACTCTATTGTGTTGGTATGAGTCAGGCGAGAGTGTTGTGCTTGGACCTGAGGTTTTGCAAGAGATAACTACAAATATAAAGATGAAAGCTTCTCAGAGTCGTCAAAAGAGTTACCATGATAAGAGGAGGAAGAATATAGAATTTCAAAAAATATGATCATGTATTTTTTAGGGTTACTCCGGTGACTGGTGTTGGTAGAGCTTTAAAGTCGAGAAAGCTTACACCGCATTTTGTTGGCCTGTATCAGATATCATAGAAGATAGGTGAAATGGTGTATCGGGTTACTTTTTCACCGTCACTCGTGAATCTACATGATGTGTTTCATGTATCTCAGTTGAGAAAGTATATTTCAGATCCTTCGTATGTGATACAAATGAATGATGTACATGTGAGAGATAACCTACAGTTGAAGCATTACCATCTCAAATAGAAGATCTAGAAGTGAAGCAATTGCGAAGCAAGGAAATTTCTTTAGTGAAGGTACTATGGGGTGGACCAGCTGGTGAAAGTTGGACTTGGGAACATGAGTATCAGATAAAAGAGTCTTATCCGATGTTGTTTCAGTCAGGGAATTTTCGAGTACGAAAATTCTTTTAAGTGGGGGAGAGTTATAACAGCCCGAACTATAGATTAATTATTTACTTAATTAATTACCATGAATATATGAGTCATTGTGAATTATTTGATATATATGATGTTTTGGTGTTTTTATGTGAGTCCTTGTGATTATTTGTGATGTTTAGGTGACTATGAGGTATACTTTGATGTTGAGATAGATATGGTGTTTAATATGATGAGTTGTATGGTGTATGATGGGATAATAAGATATGTTTAGAATTTAAATAGTTAGTTGGAATAATTTAGATTTAATAGTAATTATTTAGGATTATTTGAATTAAATAAATAGTGGAGTAGAGAAAATAAGGGCAAGATAGTCATTTGGGAAGAGTTAAGTGAGGGCATGATGGGAAGTTGATTAATAGGGGTCCTAAGGTTAAAACAAGGAATAAGGAAAATATTTCTTTTTGGATCGATCGTGAAAATATTGGAAGAACAGACGTTGTGGAGAAAGAGAGTTAGGGCATAAGAACACAAAGGGGTTTTCGGTAGAAGGCAGAGAGAAAGGTTTAGTGCTTGGAAATCTAAGGTAAGGGGTGTTTATCTTGATTATTATAATCGATCTAAGGTTTAGATAATTATAGGTTGTGTTAGTTTTTGGTGATTTGATGGTTGTGTTGCAATTGATGGATTTGTGTTGAAATTGGTGAAAATATCTTGTTGAATTGCCACTAGTTTGTGTATATAATGTCTATAATATTTCATGGTTATTATATGATGCTTTGGTGTTCAGAACTATGAGGATTGAGACTGTTTTGGTGTAAAATCGCAAGAGGATTGGGACTGAACAGTGCATAATCGCAGAAGAAGAATTGCAGTCTACTAAGCATTGTCGGGCAATGAGGAGTGTCGTTTGGCGATGATGGTGTTGCTGGGCGAGCCTAGGTGCGATTGAAGGTTGGAAAAAGATGAAAGTTACTGGAGTGTGTCGCTTCAAGCGTCTCCGGGAAAAAAGGATGCGAAGAGTGCATCGCCAGGCGATGAAGTGGTGTCGTCGAGCGATGGTGTCCAGAATTGAAGGGTTGTGCAGGATTTTTGAGAAGGCCATAACTTGAGTTTTAGAACTCAGTTTGAGGTTTCGTTCGAAGCATTATATAGATAACACAATGAACTTAAATTAGAAATAAATAAAATGAGTAATAGGAAGTATATTCTCAATACCTAAGTTAGGATGAAGTTAGGGTTCCCGTGTTGGGTTACAATGATGCTTTATTTATTATGATGATATGATGATGTTATGATGTTGTTTTTTTATTATGATGATATGATGATGTTATGATGATGTTTTTTTTATTATGGTGATATGATTATATTATGATGAATTCATGGATTATGATGCGTGTTGACTAGTTGTGGTCGTGTTTATATGTTGTTGTGCATCATGCATTCATGGCATATTGTAGGACTTCGGTCCAATAACGTTTTGTAGGATATTAATCCAGTGATGTATGTAGGACGATATGGTCCAGTGATGGCCTCAATCCCATAGTGTGTATTGAGTGTAATTTTGTGAAGTGCTCTGGTTCCATGTGGGAATCGATCCTATTGGTAGGGATCTTTGGAGATAACGATGACTGAGTCATCAGTGAAGTTTTGGTACCACATGCATGAGTCAAATGAAGTACATTTGCATTATATGTAACATTTCATAATGATTGATTATATGATAATGATGATGTGATGCTATTTGTGATGCTTGATGACATGTATTGACATGATGATATAATGATGTGTTTAATATGAGTATATATTGGTGTGAGTATAACATGAGGATGTAGAGATGTGTGGTTTCTTGTTGTGTCATAACTACTATATTTATTCCTTATGTCTTTTATAATGATTACGATTTACTCACCCTTTCTGTTTGAATATTGCCTCCACGTGGGTAATGCGTAGGTGATCAGGAATAATGCAGTGAAGTGTAGAGAATAAATTTGGAGTGTGTTTATTTAATTTTCATTGAATAAATGAAGTCTTGCTCAACTATGTAACATCAGTGTTGGGATCGATTGGTTGTGAACCATGTATGATTTTGTTATATTGAGATTTTGTATTACTTGTCATACCCAAAATTTGCCCATTATTTTCAATAGTCATATTATATCAATATTCCTATTTTCTAAACCTCAAATCATATCGTTCAATTCAAACTTTATTTTCATGGGGGTTAAACTAATAAGAAGGGTTTTTGCTTTAAAATGGACCATCAAAGCCTGATGGCCCATTGAAGGTGTAATACCGTGGGAGAACTGACTTTACTGGTTTTGTGTTTTATCGCAATGTTGCGGTTAGCAAGAGTCACCACTGACTTTTCTTTTATCCAACAAAGGAAAGGGTGAAAAGAATAGGAAAGACCTTTCAAGAGAATTTTCTGAGTAAGGGGGGTAGGTTTTGGAAAGGGAAGGTGTTAGCACCCTTTTCATCCGTAGTTATCTACAGGCTCTTAGTTGCTAGCTCACTTTGAAAATTCTTTTTTGTGTAAGTGTGTTCTGAAGATATTTTGAAAAGACGCCTTAGTGTGGTGAACTTTGTAATGTTTCTCATTTCGGCGAGAACGTATACAAAGTGTTTTTTGTCTTTGAAAATATTTAGAAAAGAGTTTTTGTATGTGTGAAAAATTTGCTTTTGATTATTTTTATGATCAAGCAACTAGGAGATATCTACCTACTCGAAATTTTTGTTCTTTTCCTCTTTTCCTTTAGAAAGTGTTGTCCTACTATTAGTGAGTAGGTAGCCCTATCGTTGGATTTTTGAGGGTCGGGCGAGGGTCATCGTACAGTCACGAAAGCAAATAGTAAGATACTTTAGTAATTAACCTAAGGTTTTAAGATCATATACCGAGGAAACATTGAAGGATCATCGAGGGACTTATGATCTTTAAACCAAAGGGTCACCACTAAAATATCTTACGTTCGAGAGTCATGACTGTTTATTCTGAAGGCAACAAGTGGAGGTATCTTAGAGGTGGGCGTGTGCGAGTGTGTTGTGTATCAGTTATTTATCTTCGGATGTTAGGTTTGCTATTGTTTGCTTTTAGTCTTTTCATACAAGCCTATTAGCATTCATATAATAGTTAATATTAGTATGAAAATAGAGATGCAGGAATTTAAATCTACACTATTACAAGCCTTCGGGTGGGGGAATTACAAAGCAAAACGGGGTGAAAAAAAAGTGTAAAAGTCCTAATTAAAACTATTACATCTTTTATACAGTTACATAATTATGAAAAATAATGTGAATAAATAAATAGACGCGCGGGGGGAAGAAATAAAGAAAAATGAAAGGATGGAGAAAAAACCTAAGAAAAATTTATAAGTGATAAAAGAAATGTTTTTATTGTTTTTATTTGTTTTAGGAAAATATTTAAATTAAATTAAGAAAAAGAAAACCTAATTCTAATTGATTAATTAATTTTAAAAAAAAATTGATTACAAATGATTAATTAAAATTAATTTAATTAATGAAAATCTAAGTCTAATTATTTTTGTGGTTTTGATTTTATGATTTTTAGGGAAAAGAAATTAATTGAAATAAAAGAAAACAAATAATAAAAGAAAAGACAAAAAATTAAATTGGGCCAAGCTGCAAAACAAGTAATTAAGGGGGTGCAGAGATTTGAAATCCCCTATGCCCAATAACATTGGCCTAGGAGTTGTAGCAAGACATGGGGAAGAAACACCATCTTCTCAGATGATGTATTTTTTTTTTGAAAACATGCAAAACAGAAAAACAACTCGAATCCTTGGACCTAAATCGCATGCTGTGAGTTCAAATATGGCATTAGTTTGGCCTGAAACGGCCTGTAGAGTGAGACCCAAAACTGAATGGTTCTTGAGCCCAAACAATGGTATTTTAGTGTTTATGCACCAAACCTTACATGTGACATGTTAGATCCATTCTAAATATTAATAACAACATGGATGTATACATAGAATTACTTTAAATCACATGATTAGAGAGTTTTAAGAATTAAAACCTTATCAAACTGGTATGATCGGATGTGGTAGTTTTGAACGTGGAAGGGCTTGGTTATCGACCTGGTTCAACTCCTGGGAGCCTCAGGGATATGATTTGATCACTGGTTTGGACTTATCACACCTGGGAATCCAGTTATGAATTTGGCAACTTTGAGAGTTTTTTCTTGAGAATTTTATGAAGCTTTCTTTATGTTGATATTTGTAAATATATAATGTTAAGAATATTTGTTTGTAGAATAGTCCAACATCGATTATATAGTGTAATTAGTTGTAATCTCTCTATATATAATAAAGTCTCTGTAGTGCTTTCATAACATACGGTTTAACCTAAATGTCTCTTAGTCTCTCCTAATTCAATATGGTATCTAGAGCCTTCTAAGAGGCAATTCTTTGTCGTGCTTTACCCGGTTGACCCACTGTCTTCCGGTGAGAAATTTTCTTCTGCAAACTGTGTCATCATTCTGGTTTGCCTCACCTTTTTTTCCAGCGACCTTCGCCAAGCACAGTCCACGGAAAAAAAAATCTCGAGGACTACTGTTCACCGTGAAGACGTGAAAAACACAAGAAGGGGGGTTGAATTGTAAAACTCGAAATCAAAAGCAGACAACACGTTATTTTTATCTTGGTTTGTTTGATCTCAAACTACTCCAGTCCACCCGTCAAGGTGATTTCGCCTCTCTCCAACGAGGTCTTAATCCACCATATTCAACTGAATACACACCTACTTTAACAACTGTTAAAGCCTTCTTGAGTCTAACCACAGACCGGTTTATCTCAAGGTAATTCTCTTACAGATAAATGAACAAATGTGTGTTTGATGTTTTCTTACAAAACTATATATCACAACTGTGATAATACACAATATTAAGCTTAGGATGAAACTAGATTGCTAGAGCTATAGAGTAAGCGGTTGAGAGCTTTAACAAATTGGATGAGTGAGAACGTGAAGATGATTAGCTTATGCGTATGTGCGTATGAAAGAATTAGCCAATTCTTTTCTCACTGACTTGTTTAAGTAGCCTAGGAATAGATACGTTGCTGTCTATAAATCCATTTCAATGCTCATAACGTTCTTTCCTTTTTGATAAGATCTTTGTCTCGGAATAAAGCCGTTGGTAATTAATCTGTCTTGAATGCATAGTAACGTTGACACTTCAGAGTGTTCTGCTAATGATAATCAGAATGTTCTTGGCTTTAGCTTATTCGGACGCTTCTGAGTGCTGATGACATGGTTAGGATCTTGATCAGAATCAGAGTATGTTATGCGCAGATTCTGTTCATCAGACTTCAGCGTATAGCACATGTTATTTGATCTTCTGATGCTGACATATCTTCTGATGCTGATGTTGATACTGATATTCCGATGCTGATTCCATCAGAGTTTCTGTAAATACACAACATAATTTTAAGTAGCATATATGTCTTATATAAATCTCATAATTCATTTAATCTTGTATTTTGTTATCATCAAAACTCTAACTGAGGGTTGTAGAATCAAACTATGTTCTAACAATCTCCCCCTTTTTGATGATGACAAAAACCAGATTTTTTCAATTGAAATAAAAGAATAAAAGGTATCAGAGATTACGGATAGAGAAGAAAAAGTATCAGAGATAAACAAATAACGAATACAAGGTATTAGAGATAAGAAGATAAGGAATAAAAGGTATCAGAGTAATGAAGAGAAAAACTCCCCCTGAGTTGGTTACTTCCCTTTAATTCCATGAGACCTTGAGCATCAGAACTTTATTGAACTTTCTTTGAGCATCAAAACTTTATTTTATCAGAGTTCATCAGATTCTTGTACCTATAAGCTTTTCAGAAGAAGGAAATTCAAATATATCAGAGTGTTAGAATGTTTGAGACTTATGTCTCAGTAATCCGTTATTGAAAAATATCATTCTTTCTCCCCCTTTTTGTCAGTTATCAAAAAGCACAAGTAATCAGAGTTAAAATGATCAGAGCAAAAGACGTTTGTATTAAAAACAAAAGCAATGATAGTTTAGAACAAGTAAAAATATTACAGAAAAACATGTAAAGAAAACAAGGAAAACACAGGAAAAAAAATTCTAAGAAGAAGGAGGAAGTCGTGTGAACAGAGCTTCCAACATGTTCTTGATTTGATTGCTGGTTTCCTGTTGCTTAGATACCATGTTTGCTATAGAATCAATCTTGATATCCTGCTTATCCATCCTTTCATTCATCAGCATATCATATCTCTTCAAGTCCTCTAGAGTCTGCCTGTCAAGAGAGGAAGCTTGAGAATCTTCAGGCTGCTTCTTAGAGCTTTTTGTAGTTTCTTCTTCTTGACCCAAGTCTTCAGCATGAATCGTCTGTTCTTCTGCAGGTTGAACTTTGGATGCTGGACGCTTTTCAGACCAAGGCGCAATGTCCAGATGGAGAACTTCTTCCTTAAGCAGCTTGCTCAAAACTAGACCTTCCATTTCCTTCAGCAGATTGTTGAAGTTCTGTTGAGCCTGTCCATAGCTCTGGTCTTGCAACTTGAAGGTTTCAGCGCATACCCATCTTCTGAATTGTGTCCAGAGGAGGTCTGATACAACAGGATCAACCAGTTTCAGACTTGCTTGTTTCAAATAAGTGACCCACTTCTGTATATCTGTTTCAAAGTTCAATATGCTGGAACCAACATCTGGTTGTTTAGGTTTAGGGATAGCAGTTTTGTTGTTTATAGCAGCAAGGCGTTCAAAGACTGTTAGATCAATGACAGTCTTGCTGTGGTCATCTGAATTTTTCTTAGGTGAGGGAGTGGGAGAATCAGAAATTATGATTGGACTAGATGGGGTATTTGGTGGAGTTATTTCTGTTGAAGAGGGGAGTTGAGGAATATTAACAGCGGTACCACAGGGCAATTGAATGGCCAAAGGTTGTGGTTCAGGGGATTCAGAGGTTTGAGCCTCAGAGGTTTGAGTCTCAGGTTGTGGAGATTGTTCATGTTGAGGAGAGGGTGGATTAATATCTGGTTGCAGAGATGAAGGTTGTGGGATTTCTGGTTCTGGAGAGAGTGGAAAGTCAGGTTGTGGTGAGATGGGAATTTCTGTGTTTGGATTTGGATTTTCTGGTTCGGGAACGGAAGTGTGTTGGTCTATATCAGAAAGAACTTGTGCAAGTTCTGGTTCTGGTATGGTTGCAGTATTTGGATTTTATGGTTTGAAGCGGGATCTTCTGAGGGTTAATGACTCAGAAGGGTCAATGTCAACGTCAAAATCATCGAAAGTTTGAGGTGTTGGGTTTTCAGATGGAGTTGGAATAGATGTGGAAACAACAGTTGAATCTAAAACAGTTACAGAAACAGGATTACCTCTTTTCTTTGGAGTCTGTTGAGATGATCCTTCTCCAGCAGCTTTTCTTTTCTTCGACTTCTTCAGAACAACCTCTGGTGCCTTCTGCTGAAGATCTTGAATATTCAGATTTGGTGCTGTACCATCAGCTTTACAAGCATCCAAATATCTCAAAATGATTTGAGGCTTAGAGTCAATTTCTGAGAACATAGGGAAGTCGTCCAGAGGGACTCTTCTGCTGGAGATTTCAGCAAAAGGAGTGACCCACCAGCCTGTCAAAGTACTTTTCCCAACCTTGAGCGTTAATCTCTTCAGATAAATCAAAACCATTCTCCTTGAGACTGTTGAAATCCACTATTATTTCTGACAGAACTTCAAGGTTCTTGATTGGAGTGAGAAGCGTTATGAGAGGAACTTCATATTGCTCAGATGAAGAATCTTTCTAGGAACCTGAAGTTGGAATGCTGGAAGAAGCCATGTTCACACGAGGTTTTGAAAGAGATTGAAAGGTTTTCTTGAGTAAATAAGAACACAGAAAACAGAAATATTGAGAGAAAACGAAAGTAAGGGTAAAAGGTGTGAATGGTGTGAAGTGTTTAAATAGATTTCTAAAAAGTTTTTGAAAACATAAACGTTTAAGAGAGAGAAATAACTCATGATTATTAGCATTAAATGATAGCTGATTTTAGGGGATTCAGAAAGATACTTAAACGGTTACCCATGACATGTGTCTCAATGCATCCAATCAGCGCTTTGCCTTTTCAGAAGCGTGAACGCGTGTTCAGCCTCAGGAAACAACTGATGACTGGATGACACTTGTTTGCTTGAGTGAACAGCAAATCTATTCTTGAACTAAAGCGCTCAGATCTTCATGGATAGATTCTGATACAATCTGCATTTCTAAGATTCTGAAAGAGGATTGATCAGAAGTTCACAGAGAAATAAACACAATTCTGAAGGTTAATATATAAAATTAAAACAGTTTTATTCTGGACAGAGCTTCATGCTGAGATGTTTCAGAATGAAGTTGAATCTATCTTCAGAAAGTGGTTTTGTGAAAATATCAGCCCATTGATGGTCTGTGTCAATAAATTTTAAATTTTAAATCCCTTTCTGAATATAGTCCCTAATAAAATGATGTTTTATTTCTATATGCTTAGCCCTAGAATGCAAAATTGGATTTTTACTTAAGCAAATAGCAGAGGTGTTTTCACAGAGGATAGGAATGTTACTCTCAAATATCTGGAAGTCCTCAAGTTGACTTTTCATCCAGATCATTTGTGTGCTGCATCCAGCTGCAGCTATGTATTTAGCTTCTGCTGTTGATAGAGCAATTGTGGATTGTCTTTTGCTGGACCATGAGATCAGATTTTCTCCCAGAAACTGGCAGCTTCCAGAAGTGCTTTTACGCTCTACTCTGTCTCCAGCAAAGTCAGCATCACAGTATCCTACTAAGCTGTAATCACTTGATTTTCTATAAAACAGACCCAGATTAGTAGTACCTTTCAGATACTTGAAAATTCGCTTAACAACTGTTAAGTGAGATTCTCTAGGATCTGATTGGAATCTTGCATAAATGCATACACTGAATAAAATGTCGGGCCTTGAAGCTGTCAGATAGAGAAGAGAACCAATCATACCTCTGTAGACCTTCTGTTCTACCTTTTTGCTTACCTCTTCTCTTTCCAGAATGCACGTGGGATGCATTGGAATCTTTAATGACTTACATTCTGAGAGATAAAATTTCTTCAGAAGTTCTCTGACATATTTGCTCTGATGAATGTACGTTCCTTCTGGGGTTTGATTGATCTGAATGCCCAGAAAGAATTTCAGTTCCCCCATTAGGCTCATCTCAAATTCTGCCTGCATACACTTAGCAAACTTTCTTCCCAGAGAGGGTTTAGTAGATCCAAATATAATATCATCAACATAAATCTGACATACTAAAATTTCATTCTTAACTGTCTTACAGAATAGAGTTGTGTCCACTTTCCCTCTGATGAATTCCTTTTCTAACAGAAAGTTACTCAGTCTTTCATACCAAGCTCTGGGAGCTTGTTTCAGACCATACAATGACTTCTTTAGTTTGAAAACATATTATGGATTTTTTGAACTTTCAAAACCAGGGGGTTGGTGCACATATACCTCTTCTTCTATATAGACATTTAAGAATGCACTCTTAACATCCATCTGATACAGAGTGATGCCTTTATTTACAGCAAATGAAATTAAAAGTCGGATAGATTCTAACCTGGCGACTGGAGCAAAGGTTTCTGTATAGTCTATCCCTTCTTGTGACTATAACCTTGTGCTACCAATCGTGCCTTGTTTCTGATGACTTCACCTTGTTTATTCAGTTTGTTTCTGAACACCCATTTTGTTCCAATGACATTGAATCCTTTTGGTTTAGGAACTAGATCCCATACGTCATTCCTTGTGAATTGATTCAACTCTTCTTGCATTGCTAGAATCCAGTCATTATCCAGAAGTGCTTCATCAACTGAAGATGGTTCAATAAGAGAGACAAGTCCCATGAGGGATTCTTCAGAGATTCTGAAGCTGACTCTTATTCTGATTGGATATTCCTTTCTTCCTAAGATTGTTTCTTCAGGGTGATCCATGCTGCTTCTGGATGGTCTTTTCTGAAGTTGATCAACAGAAGGTGCTGGATTGCTTGCAGTGCCTCTTTCTGATGTTGAGGGAGTGTCTCTGTTAAGAGCTTATGATGACTTGTCTTCAGTACCTGTGAATTCAACTTCCATACCTGCAAGTAATTCATTCTGCTTTAGCTTTTGAGAGTCAAGCTTATCATCAAAACGAACACTGATTGATTCTTCCACAATCTGTGTTTCTATATTGTATACTCTGTACCCTCTTGAGCGTTCAGAGTATCCTAACATAATACACTTCTGTGCTTTAGAGTCAAACTTGTTCAAATAATTTTTAGTAATCAAAATAAAACAAGTACATCCAAATGGATGAAAATAAGAAATGTTGGGCTTTCTGTTCTTCCACAATTCATATGGAGTCTTTTCCAGAATAGGTCTTACAGATATTCTATTCTGAATGTAGCACGATGTGTTTATTGCTTCTGCCCAGAAGATCTTAGCAACATTAGTCTCGTTAATCATGGTTTTGGCCATTTCTTGCAATGTTTTATTCTTTCGTTCTACAACTCCATTTTGCTGGGGAGTTCTAGGACAAGAGAAATCATGCAGAATGCCTTTGTCATTAAAAAATGATTCAAAGTCTTTGTTTTCAAATTCTCCACCATGATCACTTCTGACTTTAACGATTCTAAGATCCTTTTCATTATGAACTTGGTTGCAGAAGGTGACAAACACAGAGTGTGACTTGTCCTTGTGTCTTAAGAACTTTACCCATGTCCATCTGCTATAGTCATCTACGATTACTAACCCATACTTCTTGCCACTGACTGAAGCAGTTTTAACTGGTCCAATGAAGTCAATGTGCAGAAGTTCTAATGGCTTAGAGGTGGAAACAATGTTTTTAGATTTGAAAGCTGGTTTTGCAAACTTGCCTTTCTGACATGCTTCACACAGAGCATCTAAATTGAACTTCAGGTTAGGAAGTCCTCTGACCAGATTGAGTTTGTTAATATGAGATATTCTTCTCATACTAACATGCCCTAATCTTCTGTGCCAGATCCATTGCTCGTTGTTAACAGACAGAAGACACTTTACATTCTGACTTTTCAGTTCAGAAAGTTTTATTTTATAAATGTTGTTTCTCCTCTTTCCATTAAATAGGATAGTCCCATCTTTCTGACTAACAACTTTGCATGAATTTTGATTAAAGATTATATCATAACCGTTATCACTTAATTGACTTATGGATAACAAATTATGCATTAATCCATCTACTAATAAAACATTACTTATATAGGGAAGATTTCCATTACCTACAGTTCCAGAGCCAATGATTTTTCCCCTCTGATTGCCTCCAAAGCCTACGTGGCCTCCAGGCTTAAGTTCCAGGCTTTGGAACATATTCCTTCTTCCCGTCATGTGTCGTGAGCAGCCAGAGTCCAGGTACCATGACTGGTGTTTCTGCTTTGCTGCTAAAGATATCTGCAACATGTATTATTTTATCCTTAGGTACCCATATTTTCTTGGGTCCTGATTTGTTAGTTTTACCAAAACTCTGGTTGAATTTTGGTTTGACAATATAATTACTACTAGTATATTTGATATCGTGTGTGTGCCCATATACAAAGTGTGAGTTAAGTGGAGTTCGTTTAATAACTAAATCCATGGCATTCTTTGGTGTAGGTACCTTACCTTGGTATCCTATTCCTTTTCTGCCATTTCTGCTAACTCCATAGATCATTGAAGCCATTTTGCTTCTATCTATGTTTTTAGCTAGAAACTTCTGAAAGTTGTGATCATACTCCTTGATGATCTCATCAGCACTGCTGGGAGTTTCAGGAATTGTTTCATTCTAAGAGTTTTGCAATAGATTTTCTAATTTTGAAACTTTATCTTTCAACTCAGAATTCTCCAATTTGAGACTCTCAGTTTTATCAGAGTCAGAAGCAAGATTCCTTTTCAGGTTTCTGAATTTGATTCTGATCTGCTGATATCTTTCCAGAATTTCATTAAGGCTTTCAGCTAGTTCAGCCTTAGTAAAGTTAATAGAAAAGTCAAGGAATACCTCTTCTGTGTCTGATTCAGAGTCTGATTCATAAGCTTCACTGTCTTCTGTTATGTTTGCCATGAGAGCTATGTTTGCTCTCTCATCATCTGATTGTGAGTCAGCTTCAGATATGTCAGAGTCATCCCATGTAGCCATGAGATTTTTCTTCCTTTCCTTGCCAAACTTCTTTTTGGGCTTTTCCCTCTGAAGCTTTGGGCAATCACTCTTGTAGTGTCCTTGCTCGTTACATTCATAGCAGATGATGTCTTTGTTGTTTGACTTTCTGCTTCCTGAAGAGCCTTCAGATCTTCTGTGTCCAGAGGAGGATTCTGACCTTCTATATCTGGAGGAAGATTCATTCTGATTTTCTGATCTTCTGGGATTCCTGAACTTTCTTTGCCTCTTCTTCCATAGTTGGTTCACCCTTCTAGAGAGGAGAGACAGTTCATCTTCTCCTGATGAGGACCCATCAGAGGTTTCTTCTACAGCCTGCAAAACTTTGGAGTCAGATTTTCTGTTAGATTTTAAAGCTAATGGCTTACCTTGCTTTTGAGGTTCATCAACTTCTAGCTCTATCTCGTGACTTCTGAGGGAGCTGACAAGTTCCTCCAGAGAGATTTTGTTGAGATCCTTAGCTAGCTTCAGCGCTATGACCATTGGCCTCCACTATTTTGGCAAGCTTCTGATGATCTTCTTAACATGATCAGCAGTAGAATACCCTTTGTCCAAAACTTTGAGACCAGCAACCAGAATTTGAAATCTTGAGAACATCGTTTTAATTGATTCACTTTCTTCCATCTTGAATGCCTCATACTTCTGAATGAGCGCAAGAGCTTTAGTTTCTTTAACTTGAATGTTGCCTTCATGCGTCATTCTCAGAGAGTCAAACATATTCTTTGCAGTGTCTCTGTTTGATATCTTTTCATATTCAGAGTAAGAGATGGCACTGAGAAGAATTGTTCTGGCCTTGTGATGATTTCTGAAATCACGCTTTTGTTGATCAGACATTGCTTTCTTGTCAATCTTCTGACCACTTGCATTCACTGGGTGCGTGTATCCATCAGTCACCATATCCCACAGATCAGCATCGTGGGCCAGAAAGAAGCTTTCAATTCTGTCTTTCCAGTAATCAAAGTTCTCTGCATCAAAGACTGGAGGTTTGCCACTGAATCTGTCTCTTTCTTCATTGTTGTCATTGCTGATGTTTTGATGTGGTCCTGCCATAGTGTTTTTCTAACGCTGGATCTTGTACTGACACGGTTAAGTGTTATAAGCTCAGAACCAGGCGCTCTGATACCAATTGAAGACGTGAAAAACACAAGAAGGGGGGGTTGAATTGTAAAACTTGAAATCAAAAGCAGACAACACGTTATTTTTATCCTGGTTCGTTTGATCTCAAACTAATCCAGTCCACCCATCAAGGTGATTGCGCCTCTCTCCAACGAGGTCTTAATCCACTATATTCAACTGAATACACAACTACTTTAACAACTGTTAAAGCCTTCTTGAGTCTAACCACATATCGGTTTATCTCAAGGTAATTCTCTTACAGATAAATGAACAAATGTGTGTTTGCTGTTTTCTTACAAAACTATATATCACAACTGTGATAATACACAATATTAAGCTTATGATGAAACTAGATTGCTAGAGCTATAGAGTAAGCGGTTGAGAGCTTTAGCAAATTGGATGAGTGAGAACGTGAAGATGATTAGCTTATGCGTATGTGCGTATGAAAGAATTAGCCAATTCTTTTCTCACTGACTTGTTTAAGTAGCCTAGGAATAGATACATTGCTGTCCATAAATCCATTTCAATGCTCATAACGTTCTTTCCTTTTTGAGAAGATCTTTGTCTCGGAATAAAGCCGTTGGTAATTAATCTGTCTTGAATGCATAGTAACGTTGACACTTCAGAGTGTTCTGCTAATGATAATCAGAGTGTTCTTGGCTTTAGCTTATTCTGATGCTTCTGAGTGCTGATGACATGGTTAGGATCTTGATCAGAATCAGAGTATGTTATGCGCAAATTCTGTTCATCAGACTTCAGCGTATAGCACATGTTATTTGATCTTCTGATGCTGACATATCTTCTGATGCTGATGTTGATACTGATATCCTAATGCTGATTCCATCAGAGTTTCTGTAAATACACAACATAATTTTAAGTAGCATATATGTCTTATATAAATCTCATAATTCATTTAATCTTGTATTTTGTTATCATCAAAACTCTAACTGAGGGTTTTAGAATCAAACTATGTTCTAACACACCGCCGTCACTACTGTTCACGAATATTTTTTTTTGGAAAATCGCCTTCCTCCTCCGGTTCCAGATCCTCCCTCGGTTTTCGTTTTCGACTCACAGAAAGTCGTACTTTTGCTCAAATAGTCCCGGTTGTTGTGTTTTAAGCCATCAGAGATGTTGATTCTATCTCGTTTACTAAAGTTCCGCTTATCCCATGTGAAAAACTAATCGGATCAGCCAACTATAATATATGGGCTCGTGCTGTCGAAATGTGGTTTCATGGTCAAGGATATGAAGAGAATCTAACCATTCAATTGAGTGATGTTGCAGCCATTAAACTCGCAAAATGGACGAAAATGGATGCCTCTTTGTGTACTGTGTTGTGGTTTTCCATAGCACCTAACCTCCAAGCATAGTACCAAGCATTCTCCACTTGTTATGAGGTATGGAAAAAGGCCAAGAAAGTCTTTTCCAACGACGTTCATTCTCTATACAAGTCATCCACAAACTCAACACACTGAAGTTGGAAAATATGGATGTGCAAGCTTATCTGAGTAAGCTTGATGCCTTGAAAGCAAGTTACACAACCCTCATGCCTTACGCAAAAGATGCAATAGCTCATGCCGAACAACATAGTAAATATTTCATGGTCATGGCACTTAAAGGACTACCATCAGAACTCAAACTTGTTCGTAACCAGATTTTATCAGGTACTATTGTTCCTTACTATGATACAGTTAGTGAAAAATTGTTGTGCTTGGCTACACCTCATGCGTTTGGCATGGTTTCTTCTTCATCTATTTCTATTCCAACACCATGTGACACTGCTTCTCTTGCATCTCTTGGCAACAATCATAATTGCCTTCGAGGAGGGTCATCCAACTCCAAACCTCGTCCTAAGTGTGACCATTGTAACCGGCTTGGACATAATATCGATTTTTGCTGGAAGTTACATGGAAAACCTCCACGGCAGGTAAATGCAACTCAAATTGATAACCCATACACTATGCAGACTTCACCTTCTCTTCAGAACCCTACGCCAAGCTACGAGGATTTTCTCAGGTGGTGTTAGACTAACCAGACCTCTGGTTCCACGACTTCAATTACACACACTGGAAATTCATCTGTTTGGGTCTCTCAATCATCTCCTTTTGGTCCTTGGGTCCTCGAATCTGGTGCGTCTGATCATGTTACCGGTAATAAAAATCTTTTCTCTTCCCTTTCTACCTCTGGTTTCTTAACGAGTATAACTGCCGCAAATGGCTCTCAAACCCGATCCCAAGGGATCAATACTGTTCAAATTCTATCATCTCTCTTTGTTAATTATGTCCTATATGTACATAATTGCCTATTTAATCTACTTTCAGTCAGTCGATTAACTCATTCTCTTAATTGTTCTATCACTTTTACTAACAATGATGTTATTCTGCAGGATCGAAGTTCAGGACAGACGATTGGCGTCAGATGTGAGTCTCAAGGCCTCTACTACTTCTCTACGTCATCTACCACATGCTCCACCATAGATTCTCCACTCATTATACATGCGCAGTTAGGTCATCCAAGTCTTCCCAAGCTACAAAAGTTGGTGCCCAGTTTATCTAAATTATCCACTTTACAGTGTGAGTCTTGTCAATTAGGGAAACATACCCGTAGTCACTTTCCTGATCGAGTCAATAAATGGGCCACGTCTCCTTTTGCTTTAGTTCACTCTGATATTTGGGGTCCATCGCGTATTGCGTCTACTTTTGAGTCTAGGTATTTTGTAACAGTTATTGATAATTTTTCACGTTGCACGTGGCTATTTTTAATGAAAAATAGATTTGAATTATTTTCTATTTTTGAACAATTTTATCGAGAAATAAGAACCCAATTTGGTTTTTCCATTCGTACCTTAAGAAGTGACAATGCACGTGAATATTTATCCCAACAATTTCAAACTTTTATGTCATCCAATGGTATTCTACACCAAACATCTTATCCTCATACACCTCAACAAAATGGGATAGGCGAACGCAAAAATCGGCATCTCGTAGAAACCACTCGTACTCTACTTCTCCATGGTAATGTCCCTCTCATATTTTGGGGGGATTTTATGCTCACGACATGTTATCTCATAAATCGCATTCCCTCATCTGTCCTTAATAATAAAATCCCTCATTCAATCTTCTTTCCAAACTCTCCTCTTCACTCAATTCCTCCTCGAGTCTTCGGGTCTATATGTTTTGTGCATAATCTCTCCCCTGGTCTTGATAAACTATCAGCTCAATCACTAAAGTGTGTCTTTCTTAGTTATCATTGATCCCAAAAGGGTTATCATTGCTACTCACACACTCTGCAATGATACCTGATATCGGCCGATGTTACCTTCTTCGAGTCTGTGCCATATTTTGCGTCCACCCAAGCCACTTCAGAACCCCTTCAGAAAATTACTCCCACACCTCTTTTGGACATCCCATTTCTCATTATTCCCCATCATTCTATGGAACCCGTCCCACGAGAAACCCCTATGGTTGACCCCTCCACTTCTCGCCCACTTCAAACATATCAGCATCGTAAACCAACGTCTATCATACCTATCCCTGAGGTTGTACATGTCCCTAAGGTCGTACCAGCTCCTGAGGTCATTGCAGACTCTCCTCTGACGCTATAGCCATCACCAGATTCGATCCTGCAACCTCAGTCTGATCTTCCGATTGCCCTTCGCAAAGGTATACGTCAAACACGAAATCCTTCTCCACATTATATTGATTTATGTTATCATCGTCTTTCCCCTTTGCAGTATACTTGTTTGTCCTGTTTGTCTTATGTTTCTATTCCTAAATATCCAGGTGAAGCATTATCTCACCCTGAGTGGAGGCAAGCAATGATTGATGAAATGTGTGCTCTTCAAAGTAGTGGTACCTAGGAACTGGTTCCTCTACCCACTGGAAAATCTTTAGTAGGTTGTCGTTGGCTTTATACAATGAAGGTTGGTCCAGATGGTAAGATTGATCGTTTTAAAGCTCGCTTGGTAGCCAAGGGATACACTCAGATTTTTGGGTTGGATTATAGTGATACCTTCTCTCCTGTAGCCAAGATGGCATCTGTTATACTTCTCCTAGCCATTGCAGCCATTCGACATTGGCCTCTTCATCAACTTGACATCAAAAATGCATTTTTACACGGTGATCTTGAAGAGGAAGTATATATGGAGCAACCACATGGGTTTGTTTCTCAGGGGGAGTCATCGAATATGGTTTGTAGGCTACACATGTCTCTTTATGGTCTTAAGCAATCTCCGAGAGCTTGGTTTGGCAGATTCAACACTGTAGTACAACAATTTGGTATGGTTCGTAGTGAAGCTGACCATTTTGTCTTTTATCGTCACTCGGTCCAATGGTGTATTTATCTTATTGTGTATGTAGATGATATTGTCATAATTGGTAGTGATGAGTCGGGAATACTCTAGTTGAAACAACATCTTTCAAATCAATTTCAGACAAAGGATCTTGGTAAACTCCTGTATTTCTTGAGTATTGAGGTAGCCCAATCTAAAGATGGTTTTGTGATTTCTCAGCGGAAATATGCTATGGATATTTTGGAAGAAACATGTTTGTTGAACGCTAAACCAGTTGATACTCCTATGGATCCAAGTGTCAAACTAATACCAAATCAGGGGGAGCCTCTATCAGACTCGGGAAGGTATAGGAGATTGGTTGGAAAGTTGAATTATCTCACAGTCACTCGTTCATACATTTCTTTTGCAGTCAGTGTGGTAAGCCAGTTATTCAATTCCCCTTGTCAGGAACACATGGATGTTGTTATGCGGATTCTAAGATACATCAAATGTGCTCCATGAAAAGGTTTAGTGTATGAAGATAAAGGACATATTCAGATAGTTGGATACTCTGATGCTGATTTGGCAGGGACACCAATTGAGAGACGATCCACCTCTGGGTATTATGTAATTGTTGGAGGAAACCTTATATCTTGGAAAAGTAAGAAACAAAATGTAGTTGAAAGATCAAGCATTGAGGCAGAGTATAGGGCCATGGCAATGGCAACATGTGAACTCATTTGGTTAAAACAGTTGCTCAAAGAACATAAAATTGAAGAAGCAAGACCAATGACACTTTTATGTGATAATCAAGCTGCATTGCACATTGCTTCAAATCCAGTCTTCCATGAGAGGACCAAACATATTGAGATAGACAGTCACTTTGTCAGAGAGAAGATCGAATCTGGAGACATCGTCACAAGCTTTGTCAACTCTAATGATCAATTGGAAGATGTGTTAACAAAATCTCTGCGAAGCCCCAGATTTAATTATATATGTGGCAAGCTTGGTGCATTTGACTTATATGCTCCAGCTTGAGGGGGAGTGTTGATATTTGTAAATATATAATGTTAATAATATTTGTATGTAGAATATTCCCACATCGATTATATAGTGTAATTAGTTGTAATCTCTCTATATATAATAAAGTCTCCGTAGTGCTTTCATAACACAAGGTTTAACTTAAATGTCTCTTAGTCTCTCCTAATTCAATACTTTGCAATGTTTTTTTCATTCTCTTTAAGCTTGCAATGTTGTGTATTTATAGAGGAGTAGGAGGCTAGAACAATATGGTAAAGAATCACACCATTAAAGCCACCAACATAGCAAAGAATCACACCATTAAACCATGGTTTAAAACAAAAATCAAGTTTTGAAAAGTTTTCAAACTTCATGATCCCTTGCCATTTTTGTTTTCTGCATGAACCTGGTCATTTGTGATGTACCTTGCACGAATTTGGTCCTCTTGAATTATCTAAATGAAGCCCACTTAAGCCTTGATCCATTTGTTTAATATTTCACTTGATTTCTTTTATATTTAAATGAAAAAAATTCAACTAAATGGAAATAAAAATCAAAATAATGCATGGATAGTTTTAGAGGTTCTTAGATATGTCATGAGTATGTTTGAACTCTAAAAAGTTAGGCCCAATAACTTAAAATCACAAATTTGCTCAATTGAGATTTCATGCATTTCTTGAAAATTTCCCAACTTGTGCAACTCATAACTTGTACAATTTTCGTTTTTTTAAGATGATCTTTGACTTTTTAGAAAGCCCGAGATGTCCTCTACACTTTCTCTTTTAATCATTTTTACGTTTGAAGATATTGTCTTCATGTAAGTCGCCTTGACACAAAGTGTCTTTTGTTGACTTTTTGAAAATGACCTATAATGTATGAGATCATATCTTCCGAATGAAGCATTTTTTGGACTTTAGAATAAAAACAAAGTTGTAGATAATAGAATTTTCTTCAAAATGGGCTTTGGTTGGGGAAAAGTTAATGAAGCATGAGAAAGTTATGCCTGGTCAAAGTTCAGTTGACCTCTCCTAAGGAAAATCCTAATTTGGCAATTCTTGACTTTTGATGATTTGAGGACTTTCCTTGGGGAATCATGATAAACCCTTGATTAAATGATGAACATCACTTCAAAGTGTTAATTTTGACCAAAAATCTTGAAGTTTGGCTGTATGTTGACCATATTTGACTTTTTGATCAATACAGTTGATTTTCAAGCATTTAAGCCATTAAGTGAGCAAACTTGTGATATAGGGCTTGAAACTTCACATGAACCTTATTGATGACCTATGAATAACCATGGAAGCCATTTGAGACCTTTGCAAACTAAATTTCCTTGAGAAATTCCAAACCCTAGTTATGGGTCTTTGGTCTAGGAGGAGCACCTTGACTAATCAAACCTTGAGTGTTTTGACCATTTGAAGAGCCTTGAAAGAATGCTTTAAAGAAAAATGGGAGGGGAAATTTTGGGGTACAACACCTACCCCTGTTCAATCTTCTTGAACCTGAAGATTTAGATTGGCATGTCCGCCATTCGTGACTTGAAGGTAGAAGATGATTGAACACTTAAGTGCCCATAAATTTGCACTCGCATGTGCAAGAAGTAATATTGTTGGTTGAGTATATTGGGAATGGGCTTATAGATGCCATTTGGAGAAGTGACGAAGAATTTTTAGAGATGGTATTATAGATTCCATCCTAAATAACTGTTGACTTCAACTGGAAGAAATATCAGGAAAAAAAACTTCGGGCGACTTTAACTGAACTAAAGGAAGCGTCTACCGGAAACGAATAGGATAAATCATTGGTCGATTTATACTGAACCAGTGGAGGAAGTCTACCAGAAAAAAATTAGGATAAATCGTTGATCGATCTAAACTGAACCAGCAGGGGTCTCGAAGCATCTTTAACTGGAAACAAAATTAGTAAAATCTCTGAGTCAATTTAGCTGAACCAGAGAAAGAAGTCTACCAGAAAACAAATCAGGATAAATCGTTGATCGATTTAAACTGAACCAGTAGAGGTCTTGAATTATCTTTAACTTCTGAGGAAAATACTGAAATAGCCCTTCGTCAGATGCAGCTTTCGAGAAGATTGTCAAGTTATATACGTAGTTGATGATATTTGTTGACTGATCTTTCCTGAAAAGGTAAAGAGTTAGCTGTATGCAATGTCATGATGGATGAAATGCATTGCGTGATGATGTTCTCAAAATAAATGAGATTGTGCTATATGAGTTTTGTATGCATATGCTATGACATTTGGTAAATGATTTATGGATGTGCATTGTTAATGAAGCGCATTCGTAAATTTGAGTAGCATCTTAGTCTGGGGAAAATAAATCCTTGATTGTCGTTGTGGATGATGAGTATGTGTATCTTCAATTTTGTCTTGAATACTTCCATTGGGGATTCCTGTTTTCTTTAAGGAAACTCTATAGGGGTTGTTGATTTCTGCTTGGGGAGTGGAGTTCAGGAACCTTTGGTTATCCATCGCTTTACTAGGGAACTTAGTTCTTATTTACCCTGACTGGGGATAAAAGATATGGTTAAACTTTCGTCTTGGAGAGGATGGTTGACTGGTATCTGGTCGAAATCCAGGCTTTGACGATACTTTCTGGGGAGGATAAAGTTAACTGTCATTTTGTCAGATTCAAGGCTTCACGACAACTTTCTGAGGAGGATGAAGTTAACTATTATCTGGTCGGATTCCAGGCTTCGCAATAACTTTTCGGGGAGGATGAGCTTAACTGTTATCTGGTTGGATTCTAGGCTTCGCAGCAACTTTCTGAGGGGGATGAAGTTAACTGTTATCTAGTCGGATTCCAAGCTTCACAACAACTTTCTAGGAGGATGAAGTTAAACTGTTATCTGGTCGGATTCCAGGATTTGCAGCAACTTTCTAGGAGTATAAGGTTAAACTGTTATCTGGTTGATTTCCAGGCTTCGCAACAACTTTCTAAGGAGGATGAAGTTAACTGTTATCTGGTCGGATTCTAGGCTTCGCAAAAACTTTCTAAGGAGGATGAAGTTAACTGTTATCTGGTCGTATTCTAGGATTCACAAAAACTCTCTAGGAGGATGAATTTAAACTGTTATCTGGTTGAATTCCAGGCTTCGCAGCAACTTATTAGGGAGAATGAAGTTAACTGTTATCTGGTCGGATTCCAGGCTTTGCAGAAACTTTCTAGGAGGATGAAGTTAAACTGTTATCTGGTCGGATTCTAGGCTTCACAGCAACTTTCTAGGAGGATGAAGTTAAACTGTTATCTGGTCGGATTCCAGGCTTCATAGCAACTTTCTGAGGATGAAATTAAACTGTTATTTGGTCGGATTCCAGGCTTCGCAATAACTTTCTAGGAGGATTAAGTTAAACTGTTATCTGGTCGGATTCCAGACTTCACAACAACTTTCTGAGAATAAAGTTAAACTTTTATCTGGTCAGATTCCAGGCTTTGCAGCAACTTTCTAGGAATGAAGTTAAACTGTTATCTGGTCGGATTCCAGGCTTCACTGCAACTTTCTGGGGAGGATGAAGTTAATTTTTATTTGGTTGGATTCCAGGCTTCACAACAACTTTCTGATAACGAAGTTAAACTATTATCTGGTCGGATTCCAGGCTTTGCAGTAACTTTCTAGGAATTAAGTTAAACTCTTATCTGGTCGGATTCCAGGATTCGCAACAACTTTCTAGGAGGATGAAGTTAAATTATTATCTAGTTGGATTGCAGGCTTCATAGTAACTTTCTAGGAGGATGAAGTTAAACTGTTATCTGGTCAGATTCCAGGCTTCACAACAACTTTCTTAGGATAAAGTTAAAATGTTATCTGGTCAGATTCCAGGCTTCGCAGCAAGTTACTGTGAATAATATCAACTCTGTTGGGGACAAGGGCTTTTGTCTGTTGATTTGTAATAATCTGAGAAAATACTCGTGGTGGGGAATCTGGAGCTTGTTGGGGAAATAAACCCTGGAGATGGAGGAATATCCTGTTGAGGGAAGCTCTTTGTCAAGGAGAATGCGCTCTGCTGGAGATAAGTAATCTGCAGGGGCTTTTACAGTTTTGAAAACTCATATGGAGAGAGAAATTCCCATGGACTGTAATGTTTGGGATCCTGTATGTTGGTGACATTGCCGAGGAGAAGATCATACTCCTTTTTCAGCCAAAGTCATCTACCATAGAAATTGTGGGGAATGTATGAACTTGCAAAGATTACCTTGTGGGAATAATCTCATGGCAGTGGCTCTGTGGGGATTCGTGGAGACTTAAACATGTCTCAACTTCTAAAGCCTTTGGTGAATGTTGATCAAGGTGATAAGTCTTCTACTAATAGACAAGTGACGAGATGACGGGACATAGTCGTATGTTTTCATCCCTAACTTTTTCCTGGACTGTCCTTTTAGATTTTTAGTCCACCGGGATACCTTTTTGCCCAAGTTGCCTTTTCAGGTTTTTGAATTGCCGGGTGTGCAGTTTTATTTATATATCCCTAATTTTTGCCCGAAATTTTTTGGTTCGCCGGAATGCCCTTATTTTGCCTAGATCAGTCGACCTAGCGGGTCTTTTTTTCATGCACAGTATTTTCTGACTATGTCCGCATTCATAGGGTGCGTAGAATTGTCACTGTCCATAGTAGTAAGTGTTGCAGCACTGCTAGAAAATGTTTGCTTGATCATATGTGATCCTTTGCTGGAATTCATGTTCAATTCCCCAATTGATTCAGATGGAGATCTGCCCCTGGATATTTAGGACTTTTGAGAGATTCCTTGAATCTTGACTCGACTGTCCTAGATCAATTAGACACCATGTCATGCCCCTTGATTGTGAAAGGCCTGTTATTGGAAATATCTTCCCATCTGAGCTGATTCTGTTCATTGAGAGGATTTTTGTTCATTGAATATTCGTCATGCGAATTTCTCTATCGTCAAACAATTAGTCATATGCAAATAATGGCATTTTAAAAAATGCAAAGCTTATGTCTGTCTTGAAGTTTTAAAAATTCATTTTTAGTAAACAAACAAAATTTTGTAAGAATATGAATTTAACTCAGGATTTATAGTAAACCTTACAGGAGTTAGGATACCTTTTTTAATAGTATGCTTTTGAGCTAACCCATGTTTCAACTAGGACTTTTAAGGAGTGTAGCATGGCCTGGTTTACGGTTTAAGAAACAAAGGATAAAGGCTCAAACTTTATATGTACCCAACCCGTTCTTCATGATGTTCTTCAGTCCTATACCCAGTTAATTGTGTGTTTAGATCCCAATTGAGTCTAGAATCTTTTCCCTAATATTCTGTTGATGGTTCGGATACTGAAAGTTTATTTTGAGGAGGCAGTCATTTTTTTGTAACAATTTTTCCTTTTGTTGAGGATTTATGGTGACCTCCTTTTTTTATTTTATTATCCCTAGCTTTTTCTTGAATTGCTTCCTTTGTAGTTACAGTCAGCGGGATGCCCCTGTTTTTTCTTAAGTCTCCTTCATAGGTTTTGACTTAGCAGACTTTTCTTTTGAGAGATAATGACTGCATGTTTTAATGATTATGCGGAATCATCACCATCTTTTGTTTTGGAAAGATACCTCCGACACTACTCGTCATGTACGAAGGGAAAGCTTGCGATTGAATGCACCATTGAATTAACTAAGAAACTACCCTGCCCCAGGTTATGATTAAAGGTTTTGATTTATGTGAAAAAGAAAACTCCTACTTCTTAGGCTCAAAGGGGTTAACTAGGGATTATCTTCCTTATAACTCCACTATTTAGGATTTAAAATAACGCTTGTACATCGTCATCCATGTCTGTTCAAAAGCATATGATAGAGGTTGTGGTATCTTTATCGTCATCCTCCCTCTAAAGGCTTACAACTTTTAATCGAGAGTTGAATATCACAAAAAGGAAGTAAAAGCATAATTTCAGTATAGTGACAACTAATGGATTAATTCAAGACAAACATATGCAATGCATTAATGGAATAGTAAAGTTTGACATGAAATAAGTGTTTTAACAATCAAAAGAAATTACAATTTAAAAATTATAATGAACAAAAAGCCTATCTGTCTGAACTTGTCACTTCATATGGTGTGCCTTTGAGGGAAGGTAGAAGAATTTAGTCTGACCATCTTGTGTGAACTCCAGCACTCCTTCGTCGACCAAGTCATGAATCTTATTTCTCAACGTCCAATAACTATTAGTGTCATGTCCAGGACTGTTGGAGTGGTACACACACCTTGCACTTGGATTGTACATTAGAGAGGCAGTGTTGGGATTCTGAGGAGGATCCTTCAACGTAACCATCTTGGCCTCCAACACATGTTGCAATGCTTGAGCCAATGACACGTTGATTTCGGTCAAGTGTATTTTAGATGTATTTTGCTTACGTTGATTACCCCGTTGTCATTGTTGTTGCACTGGTGGTGGATTAGAGATCCACACTGCCCCCACAGATTGGTTGAAATTTCTCTTATTACGATCCTTCTGGTCGTACACAGTACTGGACTCCTTCTTTTCGATGTATAATCTCTTCTGAGTACTTGAAGATACAGTCCCCTGAATTTCACTTCTCTTGAGTTTATTCTCAATACGTCCCTGCGTGATCATGTCACCCAATTCACTTTCTGCCAAGAGAGGTCAATCTAAGCCCCGAGCTCTAGCAGTTTTCCCCAGACGGTTGTATATGTCTTGACAAAGCTTGCTGATGAGAATCCTCAACTCTTCTTATCCCCGAGCTAAATTTTGGATAAGAGCCATCTGACTACTCATTTGGATTCTCATCCTTTCCATCTCATCTTGTAGTTGTTCCAACTGGTCATCCTTGTTGTCTTCAAGATTTTTCTTGGTCATGTTCCCAACGAGGAGTGTTTTCAATTCTTCTTGCTCCTTGGATATATTTAGGAACACTTCCTTGAATCGAGCATCTTGAGTTTGGAGATATCTGTCGTTCTGTTCGATATCCATTTTCCTTGCTGAAATAAACAACGAGAAAATGAGAAACATGTCTTGAGAATACCTGTTATGTGATGATATGCATGCCATGTTTTCAAGGATCTCGCAGGGTAAACACAAGAAGATGTTTGAATTGAATTTGACTGCGACCTTGATTGAAGAACTTCGTCTCATTGAATGTCCTTCTATGAGAATCAAGCTCACCATGTCGAGTGGGTCATAGCCTCTGACTCAAGTTATCATGCTTTGGTATTTTGACGGCATTGGCTAGAGGAAAATAAATCCCCTTGCCCCTTGCTAGACGTCTAGTTCATCATAACCTGCATCACAGGCCCTAGAGATCCTTGAAATGGTTAATGAAATGATATGGCATGATGTCATGATGTGTATGTTATGCACCAAGCAAAAGTGTAAGGTGATGAAGACAAGTGAGTCTTGCAAGAAGTCCAGGTTATTGGATAATGACTACAAACAAGTTCCGCAAGGAACTCACATCGTTAGATAAAGAATATAAACAAAACCATGCAAGGAGTTCAAGTTGTTAGATAATGAAAGCAAACAAGTCACACAAGTAGCCTTAGGTTCAGGCTTGCATGGAATTTATAGGTAAGTACCCTCTTGAAGTTTTAGTTAGCTCAACCTGTCCTAGCAATAGTAACCGGGTTCTAGGGATCTCAAATCACTGATCTTTCTCTCAGGCATTGTTTCAACTCAAGCATCTGAAATGCGGCTGAAATATCCCGAAAGTCCAATCTCAATGATTGTAGTATCGAGTATCAACCAACTTCAGTCTGCACCAAAGCCGACCATCACACTACTTTCTAATGGCTAAGATGAGTCAATTTAAGGTTCTAAAGGTCAGTTAGTACTTAATAACACTATGTGGAAGCCTAATGTTAAACTAGCTATCAAATCATCCATATCGGTCTACGCCGTACAACCTCCATGATTTATTTCTACTTACCTAAAAGGTGCCCCATATCCGGGTATAGGATATTTAATAATAACCCAAACATAAACCCAAAATATAAAGCACACAAATCAAACAAGTAAAACATTTTTTATATGATCTAGCTCTAAGGTAACCCCATTTTTAGTTAATTGTTCCCCAGCAGAGACGCCAGTTCTGTAGTACGGTGGGAGAAATGACTTTACTGGTTTTGAGTTTTATCGCAATGTTGCGGTTATCAAGAGTCACCACCGACTTTTCTTTTATCCAACAAAGGAAAGGGTGAAAAGAACAGGAAAGACCTTTCGAGAAAATTTTCTGAGTAAGGGGGGTAGGTTATAGAAAGGGAAGGTGTTTGCACCCATTCCATCTGTAGTTCTCTAGGGGATCTTAGTTGCTAGCTGTTGTACCCCAAATTTGCCCTCTCACTTATCAAGAATTTGCTCACAAAGATCCCCTTGGGCTCAAGACTGCACTAGGGTTTGATCAGCTCAAGACACCTCCTTATGCACTGATGACCAAAATTAGGGTTTAAGTTTGCACAAGGACATTTGAATTTTCAATACCTCATATGACTTTCATGAATCATTATGGACCCCAAAGATCACTCATGTCAAGTTTCAAGCCTTGGATCACATTTTGGCTCAGTTAATTGAGCAGTTGACCTAAAAATCAGTTGTATTAGAAAAAAGTCAACTAAGGCCAATTTACAGTCAAAATTCATAATTTTTTATCCATATCAACATTATAAACTCATATGTGTCATTTGATCAAGTTTGGACCACAATTCCTCAAGAAATTTGATCAGATCATTAAAAGGGCAAAATGGTCAAAATTAGGGTTTTGACTGAGAAAGGGAAATTTCCGATTTCTGACCTAGCAAATCGTCAATTAGTTTAAGGAATGATCTCAAGAGTTCAATTGCATCATCTTTACCTAATGACATGGTTCAAAACATTGCAAGTCCATTGGATTGATAGGTGAATTTTTCAGTCAACGGTCAAAAGTCAATTGTATACTAAAAAGCCAAACTTTGACTTTTTGGTCAAATTCAAGTGCCAAAGATCATAATTCATCAAAACATGTCAAAATATAAAACTTATTAATCAAGAAATAAAAAATTCAAAATTTCATTTTGAAAAGTCAAAATTTCTAAACTTAGAAATTTTTCCAAGTGTTGGAAATTTCATGTTTTTTCATAACTTTGAACAAACTTTTCACCATGATGCAAGATGATTCAAGGGAAACTTCCAACAGGAAAGTTGTAGATCTCCATGTAATCTACAACTTTTCTTTATATAACTCATTCCAAAAATGCTTGGATCTCAAGTTATAATTTTATGAACACGTGGTCATGAAACTAAACACTTAGTGAAATTTTGCCCTAATTTGGTCAGGATTTTGACCCAACTTCATGGAACTTTTTCATATAGTTACAAGGGCAATCTTCAAAAGAAATTAAAATATTGGTTGTAGATATCATTGCAAGCTTTCCAAAATGTCAAATAACTCCTTGAGATCATTCTTGAGTAGGGAGAATCGAAGAGATGAAGTTAGGGTTTTGTCACTTGAATTACAAGTCATTTTTGATGAACACATGAACCAAATCCACGCTAGGCTGTATAACCTTTGCTTTGCAGGCCTCAAACTTGTTTTTAACTCCATAATTAAATGTTTACACAGCTGTTAGAGCTTTGATCCAAGCAATTGAGCTATTATCCAAGTTGCATTTCCATTAATGGCACAAAGTTAACATTGCCATTCTTGTAAAGAAATCTTTTTTCATAAAGTTCATTCTTGAGCCTCTAACTTGTTCCCCCTGATCACACTCCATCCACAAAGTTAAAAGAAAGCTTGCTTAAAGCATAACCACTCTAATAACCAAGTACACAAGGCTTTGAAACTTGAATTTCTCAAAAATCACATGTTATGCATAAACTTGTGATTTTGAATTCTGATCAACAACAAGTCTCCAAACTTGTTGCTTATAAATAGAGTCACTATTTGTGAGCTAAGGACGAGTTTTTACACCCTGAAACACTCCCAAATTCCCTCTATCCAGAAATTGCACAAAAAACTCCATTGATACACAGTTCTGACCTTAAACTTGTATCTCTCATTTCCCTCAAATTCATTCCTAAAGCTTCCTTACCTCAAATACAACTCATCCCCATCTTTATTCCAGAACTGTAACACCATTTACCATAACCTCCATAACCAAAAAACAGAGTCTGCAACTTGAATTCTCTAGGCCATTTTAGCCACTCTCAACTCAAGAAAATCATTGCATTAGCTTCCTAGGACCTCAAGGAAGCTAACCTAATCATCACCATCACTTGAAACAAGCTCAAACTCAAAACACGATTAGTTTTGAGGTAAGTTTTCTCAACTTGGAACTCTTCATACAGGCATCATCAATAGTTTATTTATGAACAAAACATGTAGATATCATTGCCCTGAAGTTAACCATGTCCATACTTTCCATTAATTTTGCTTGAGCTTAGAGAATTTTGAAACTGAAATTTCATAGATTTTTATGGTTCAAATTAGGGCCATTAAAATTCATGCTCATCTTTGATCTATAGTTTTAATGCTTTACATTTATGAAACCGTGAGAAAATTTGCTAAAAGTTTCATGTTTACAGTTTTCATTTTTGATGAGAAATGAGCAAGTTACAGTTGGTCTGGCTGGAGGTTTAAGATGAAGTCTTCAGGGCGCGTTTTGACTTGTATATTTATTATTTTGCTTATGTTAACAGATGTATAGCCACCTCAGTGGTAGAAGCGCGCGCCTGTAACCTTTGGGACCTGGGTTCAAGCCCCAGTGACACCCTTTTGCATTTTTTACATGTTTTACAATTCTGACTTTTTTTTGTTTGCAGGGCGCTGGGCCTCTTTGGGCCTGGCTTATTTTTTATTTTTGCTAGCTAACCCACTGTTTCCTTTATACGCCCTTGGCCCAATTTATTTTATTTTATTTTTTATTATTTCGTTTATTTTCTTAAATATTTTTCTAAATATTAAAAATCATAAAAATATTAAAAAAAATGATGGATTTATATTTTTGCTTATTTTATTTTATTTTTCTCACAAAATATTTTTTTATTTTACTATACATTATTTATTTTTATTAACTAATCTTGTAAATTAAATTAAAACTAGGTTAATATTTATTTTCTCTTTACACCCATGAAAACATATTATTTTAATATAAAAAGGACCAAAAATATTTTATAACACTATAATTATTTTCAAGACAAAAATACCAAACAAAATACTTTTCTTATAAACTTAATTTCTTTTTTAATCAATTAATAGATTTAGGGTTTTATTTAAAATGTTTTCTTAGTAAATTTAGGTTTTATTTTTATTTAATTATTTTCTTCTAGCTAATTAGGTTAAAAATCAAAACCCCTTTTATCATGAAAAATCAAACAAATATCTATATCTTTGCATTTACATTCTTGCATATTTATCTATTTTTGTACATTTATTTATTCAATTCTTGTACCAATTCAATATGGTTGTAATAGATTAATTAGGTTTATTTTCTTGCAATCCCCATTTACAATTTGTACACCCCCTCCCACAAATGTTGTAATAGCGTAGTCACTTTAAATTACGCAATTTATCGCTTTTATATAACATGCTAGTAATTAGGGTTTGTATGGAAATACTAAAACCAATACTTATAGAACCCTAATTCAAGACAAAAACAAGCATGAAAACGATACACTTGCATACAAGCACCCCTAGGGTTATTCCACTTGTTTGCCTTCTACAAAATGGCCATATTACGCATGTAAGGTATCTTAGCAAAAATAAGCAAATATAATATCATAGTCCCTCGATGACGCTATCTAAGTTTCCTTTCAAATGATATTAGTCCCTAAAAAGAATGCTAAGATATCTTGCAACATTGCTAATCATGGTTATACGATGACCCACGCCCGTCCCGTTTACATCCAAAGATAGGGTTGCTTACCAAATCAATGGTAAGACAACAATATCAAAGGAAAATAAAATGAACATGAAAGACTTTTTAGTAGGTAGAATGCTCCTAATTACTTGCTCAATTTAGAACAAAACATCCTTGCTATTTTCAAAACAAGCACCTACACTTTCAAAACATCTTACAAAACTTGAAAACATTTTCAAAAGACCAAACATCTTTGTATACATTCTTACAAACAAGAATCATTACAAAGATTGCCTAAGAAATGACCTCTTTACAAAATATTTTCAAAAAAACCACACAAAGCACAATTTCAAACAAAAGCAAGTGATCTAGCAAGTAACTAAGAGCCCATGGAAAACCATGGATGAAAAGGGTTCTAATACCTTCCCTTTTCATAATATACCCCCCGAACTCAAGAAATAATATCAAAGGTCTTTCATGTGCTTTTTTACCTTTCCTTTTGGATAAAAGAAAAGTCGGTGGTGACTCTTTCTAACTGCAACATTTACGATCAAACGTAAAACCTTCAAGTCAGTTCTCACACCGTATCACAGAACTGGCGACTCTGTTGGGGAAAATTCTAAAAGTGGGGTTACCTTAGGGCTATATCACATTTATTTGATTTCATTGTTTGACTTGTATGCTTTATCTTATGGTTCTTTGTTTGGGTTTGAATCCTCTACCCGGATTTGGGATACATTATAGGTAAGTAGCAATACATTGTGGAAACTGTGCGGGGTATACTGACATGGTCTAAGCAATAGCTACGTTAGTGCGACATATTTGTGGGTACCGGTAGCCTTTGAGTTAATCAAAGAGAATACGGGACCGTTGAGTGATGTCATAAAGCGCTAATGAACTTCTAGAACCTTTACTTGACCAACTTGGCCTTTAGGATGTAGTAAGATGACTGGCTTTGCTGCAGTCCAAAGTTGGTAGATACTCGATACTACACTCATTGAGGTTTGGTTTCTTGGGATATTTAAGTCACCATTAAAGAGGCTTGTGCTGAAACAATGACCAAGGAAACAAACCAGTGATATTGAGCTCCTTAGAACCCGGTTACTATTACTAGGACATGTTTGAGCCAACTAAACTTTAAGAGGGTACTTACCTATGAGCCTCCATGCAAGCCTAAACCTAAGGACTTGTTTGCTTTGTTTGTATATACATACTTGTACATAATATCGTGAACATCATAACATCATACACATTCACTAACCATTTCAAGGATTTTGGTATTCATCTTTGTTCTTGTTTTGTATGATATGGATTCTCTTCACAGGAAAACTATTCAAGTCAACCTTGTAAGGATCCCTCCACAACTTAAGGAGCTAGCCTCAAGGATTCTTGAAAACTCTCCATTCACTGAGAGACATGGTCGCCTACTCAACTTGATCACCTCCAACACAGATGAGGACATGATGAAGGTGCTCTTTCAGTTCTTTGATCCTTTACACCATTGCTTCACATTTCCCGACTATCAACTTGTGCCTACTTTAGAAGAATTCTCCCGACTCTTGAGGGTTCCAATTCTCAACCAACTACCTTTCAACGGTACGGAAAGAGACCCAAGGCCAGAAGAGATTGCTCAAGCTCTACACTTGCACTCATCTGATGTCACAACTCATTGGGAAACAAGGAGTGGTGTCAAAGGTTTCCTAGCAAAGTTCTTGTTCGAGAAAGCCCGAAAATATTGGAATTCTTTGGACCTGCAAGCTTTTGAGGAAATTGTGGCTCTCCTCATCTATAGGATGGTTTTGTTTCCAAATCCTGATCAACTCATAGATGTGAACGCCATCAAAATCTTCATATCCCGCAACCCGATTCCTACATTGCTAGGGGATATCCTACACTCTTTTCACACTCGCACAATAAGGAAAAGAGGTGTCCTTATGTGTTGCACTCCTATCTTGGCAAGATGGTTTATTTCGCATCTTCCACAATCTGTATTAAAGAACGAGAAAGGTTCAAGGTGGTCACAAAGGTTGATGACACTCAAACATTAAGACATTCATTGGTGCTCCTGATCCATAGAGAATGTTACTATTGTCGACCATTATGGAGAATTCCCTAATGTCCCTTTACTTGGCATTACGGGAGGTATCACCTACAACCCCTACTTAGGCTTAAGATAGTTTGGTTACGCCCAAAGGGATGGCCCGCACGAGATTCTGATTCAAGGTTTGGTATTTGACTACGAGAACGACGATCAAGGTCTTCGCCAGAGATTTATCCGAGCTTGGAGAATGATGAACAAGGTATATATCAAGAATTTAGGGCATAAAAATTCCATCCCTCTTGATCCTTACTTCAAATGGGTACGAACTCGTGCTCAAAGTCTGATGATGCCTTATCCCTCCATTCTCCCAGTAATCATTGAGCCTGTTACGAAAGGAGATGTTCCATACACTATCCTACATCCTGACATGCCCACTTCTCTTGAAGTCCTAAAAAGGGATTGGAAACAACTCAAGGGGGCGCAAGATACTTTCGAAGCCCAATTCTACACAAGCGAGAAGAAGGTTTTGGAACTCACTAGGCTACTTCATGAGGAGAAGACTCTGAATGCCTACATTGCACCAAAGAGGATGTGTACTATCTTTCTATCTTAGAATTTCTTGTATTTGTTTTGCCCAAGGAGGCATTGATGTACTCAAGCTTTAATTTATTAATATAACATGCGTTTCCTTTTTGTCTAAAATAAATTTGAATCTTAAGATCCTTGAAATCATTGCATACGTATTTATCATTCATCATAACATAAGCAGGTTTCTTGCAACAAGTCTCCTCATCTCTCTACTTTTTATTTCAGTAAGATGGATCTCGAGCAAACGGTGAAAGACCTCCAAGCTAAGAATGCACAGTTTCAACAGTTGTTCTTAACTCTAGCCAAAGGACAAGAGGAGTTGAAGACATTGCTGGTTAAGGAGAAGAAAAAAAAGACGAAGAAGGTAACCAAAGTTCTAAACATGGGAAGAAGATTCCACGGGCAGACAAGAAGGACCCTAGACTTTGCAATGACATCCGATGAGAAAGACAATTAAGATGGGAAAGGCAAAGAAATAGTTGTTCAGTCTGATTCAGAAGAGGAAGAAGAAGACTTTTATGAAGAACAATACCCTCCAGCCGACGACAAGTATAAGCATCTAGAAGAACGGTTGAGTGCAATGGAAATCCAAAAGGTGCCCGGCTTGGACTTTGAGGAGTTGGGCTTAGTGTCAGGGATTGTCATTCCTCCAAAATTCAAAGCACATGTGTTCGCCAAATACGACGGAGTCTCATGCCCCAAAATTAATCTCCGGTCCTAGGTGAGGAAAATCCAACCCCATACCGCTGACAAAGATTTATGGGTACACTTCTTCCAAGATAGTCTATCTGGAACTCAACTTGATTGGTTTTATCAGTTAGAAAGAGCCAATGTTCATAACTGGGAAGATCTTGTTGCAGCCTTTTACAAACAATACCAATACAATACTGATCTTGCGCCTACCCGTATTCAACTCTAGAGTATGTCCATGGTTTCAAGTGAAGGTTTCAAGGACTATGCGCAAAAATGGAGAGACTTGGCCGGAAGAGTTCAACCTCCTCTATCTGAAAGAGAGTTGGTAGACATGTTTTTGGGCACCTTGTCTGGTCCCTTTTTTAATAACTTAATTGGGAGTTCATCGACAGGTTTTACTGAATTGATATTGATCAGAGAAAGAGTAGAAGCCAGGATAAAAAATGGAAAGATTAAAAAAGATACATCATCTGCTGCTGTAAGGAATCCATTCATCAGAAATAAAGAAGTGGTTGTTGTATATCCTCAGAGAAATCAAGATAGGGCCGAACGCCGTCCAATGGTGGGGGCTGTTATGATTCCTAAACATGCGCCTGATCAGCAAAGAAACAACCAACCAAGAATGGAAAGACCAGTCAGACAGTTCACCAGAATTAACATGACCCTATCTCAAGTATTTCCCCATTTATTAAGATCCAACCTAGTGACTTTGAAAGAAGCTCCAAAAAATCCTAACACAACCTCTCCTCACTATCATCCTAATGCCCACTGTGCATATCATTCTGAGAGTCCCGGCCATGAAACTAACAACTGTTAGGCTCTAAAGAACAAAGTACAAGACCTCCTTGAAGCCAAAGAAATTGAATTCGATGTGCCAAAAAAGCCCAATGTCATTTCTGCCCCTATGCCCAAACATGGCCATACTACCAACGCCATTGAGGAAGATATGTTTGTTACTTCAGTTGGTGAACTTATGACCCCACTCCTGACTATCAAAAAGAACTTATTGAATTCCAGTGTTTTCCCGGGCTGTGATGAAAGCTGTCATTTCTGTTTGTCCTCACCAACCAGCTGTCCTTTGTTGAAAGCAGGCGTTCAGTGCCTAATAGATAACAAGGAGATTTTGTTCGAAAAGACTTTTGTTCCACATGTTTCTTATAATGATGTTTCCATTGTGACCATTTCCGAAAATTCTTCCAGGGTCTCCACCAAAAGACCCGTTAGAAATACATCAATTCCTAAAGTATCCCCTTTGATAGTTACAATGCCTAGACCATTCTCGTATTTGTCAGACAAAACCGTACCATGGAATTATGAAGGGGATGTCTACTACCACAGTATCAAGCAAGATTGGCCAGCTGCCTAAGATTCAAGTTCTGAGAAGATTGACTCCGATATCAGTAATATTGCAGGGACTAGCAAGATTACCCGAAGCGGAAGGATATTTTCTCCAGAAATTGCTCCTCCAAAATCAGTTTCTGGACCCGTAATCATTCCTGTTGTTGTTGCTCCTCCAAAGTTTATTTTCATTCCTACAATTATCTCTGCTAATACTCCAACTGACAAAGCTGATACAATCCATGTTATCACTCCTACTAACGTTCCTGTTGCTGAGTCAACCGAGACTCGAGGTAAAAGTATTCTGATTGATCCTTTCCGAACGAAGGCACAATCATTGGCTATCCCTGAGACCTCCCGGAAAGAGATGGAGGAAATTATAAAGATCATAAAAAGAAGTGACTACAATGTAGTTGAGCAACTGGGGAAAACTCCATCTAAAATTTCCATGTTGGCTTTACTACTATGTTCTGAGGCGCATGCAAAGGCCTTGGTAAAATTTCTGAAAACTGCTCATGTACCCCAAGAAACATCTGTCGATCAGTTCCAAGACTGCGTAGCCGGCTTGACTGCAGATAATGGTCTAGGTTTCTCGGATGCTGATTTAACGCCAAGAGGAAGGAAACATAATGAGGCATTGCATGTCTTAGTGGAATGTAGGGGAATAACCTTGGCTCATGTTTTGGTGGACACTGGATAGTCTCTGAATGTGTTGCCTAAAAATGCTCTTGAAAGGCTTGACTACGAAGGATTGACATTGAAACCAAGCAACATAATAGTGAGGGCATTTGACGGCTCAAAAAGGATGGTGCATGGGGAAGTGGATATCCCCATAAAGGTTGGAACCCAAACATTCGATTCAACTTTTTATGTAATGGATATCCGCCCTTCGTATTCCTGCTTGCTAGGCAGACCGTGGATTCACAATGCTGGCGCTGTTACTTCTACGTTGCACCAAATACTGAAATATCCAATTTAAGGGAAAATCATCACCATTCATGGAGAAGAAGAGTACGTGATCATCCATCTCAATTCCTTCCGATATGTGGATCTAAATGGTGAATTTATTGAAACTCCATTTCAGCACTTTGAAGAAGTCCCACAAGATATGGCAGTGACCAAGGTTGTGTCTCAAGTTCCCAAGATCACAAGGCCTCCACACAGAATGTCATCTTTAAAGGATGCCAAGGCAGTGATAGAAGAAGGTGGGCGTACTATTTGGGGACAACTCCCAGATATCCCATATAAATCTGACAAGTTTGGCTTGGGTTTCACTTCAGGTGCTCAGAAGGTTGTACACCACGCCCGTGCTAGAGGACCACCCTTGAAGATCAGCAATCGTGAAGTCAACGCAGTAGAGGATGATGAATACAGCTACAACCTGGAGGATTGGATTTTCCCAATTATCAGTGGAGGGCTCAGTAACTGGGAGGCTAGAGATTTTGTCCCGATCACTTTTATCCCACAGTAATTTGTCTTTACATTTTGTTGGATCTGTAATATTAAAACAATTCAGACTCTTAAAACCCTGTGTCTTACCCGAGGCACAATGGTCCATTTGTAATGGTTATTATCTCATTTCCACATGACATCAATGAATCATGGACGTTTTTGCATACAAACTTTGTAATCATTGTTTTTCTTTTTACATTTTCGTTTATTTCAAAGATAGCTATACCCTTACGCACACTCACACTCACAATGCATGTCTACATCCATTCAGGATCCCATGGATAACGGTTATGCAATGGCCTTTTGTGACTCTGCAGATCTAATATACCAAGCCGAAGACGAAGGTGAGGAAGATTGTGAAGTACCAGGGGAACTCGCCATATTACTAAAACAAGAAGAGAGATCCATTCAGCCCCACGAGGAACCCGTGGATTCGATCAACCTAGGTACCGAAGAAGACAAAAGAGAAGTCAAGGTGGGTGCCAATCTAGAACCCAATGTCAAGGAGCGTCTGATTCAGTTGTTACACGAATATGTTGAGGTCTTCGCCAGGTCGTATGAAGACATGCCAGGACTTGATGCAGATATTGTGGTACGTCGTCTACCTATAAAAGAGGACTACCCACCAGTAAAACAAAAGGTCCGTCGAATGCGACCAGATATGTCGGAGAAGATTAAAGCAGAAGTCATGAAGCAATTCAATGCCGAATTCTTGGCTGTCGCCTCCTTTCCGTAATGGGTTGCCAATGTTGTTCCCGTGACCAAAAAGGACGGCAAGGTACGAATGTGCATGGACTACAGAGATTTAAATAGGGCAAGCCCTAAGGATGATTTCCCACTCCCCCACATTGATATTCTAGTTTACAATACGGCGCAACACAAAGTGTTTTCCTTCATGGACAGTTTCTCAGGCTACAACCAAATCAAAATGGCGCGTGAGGACATGGAGAAGACAACCTTTGTCACACAATGGGGCACATTCTGCTACAAGGTTATGCCATTCGGGCTGAAGAATGCTAGGGCAACCTATCAGCATGCCATGGTCGCTCTATTTCACGACATGATACATCATGAAATAGAGGTCTATGTGGATGACGTGATAGCTAGATCTCAAACAGAAGAAGAGCATCTTGATCATTTACAAAAACTGTTTGAGAGACTAAAGAAGTACAAGCTAAGGTTGAATCCAAATAAATGTACGTTTGGAGTAAGGTATGGTAAGCTCCTAGGCTTTATCGTCAGCAATAAGGTTATTGAAGTAGATCCTGCCAAGGTAAAAGTGATACAAGAGAAGCCTGCTCCTCATACTGAGAAGGAAGTCAGAGGATTCTGGGGACGTTTAAACTACATTCCCAGATTCATTTCTCACCTGACAGCTACTTGTAAACCAATCTTCAAACTAATGAAGAAAAATCAGGTAGTCAAATGGAATGATGAGTGCCAAATTTCTTTTGACAAAATCAAAGAGTATTTACAAGAGCCTCCTGTTTTAATGCCACCAGTCGAGGGAAGGCCATTGATCATGTATCTGACTATTTTGGAAAATTCTATGGGGTGTGTGTTGGGGCAGCATGACGAGTCTGGCCGAAAAGAGCACGCCATTTATTACCCGAGGAAAAAGTCTACCGACTGTGAAACGAGATATTCATTGCTCGAGAAAACTTGATGCGCTCTGGCATGGGCTGCTCGCCGACTAAGACAGTATATGCTGACTCATACTACCTTGTTGATATCTAAAATGGATCCAAGAAAATACATCTTCAAGAAGCCTGCACTTTCTGGGAGAATAGCGAGATGGCAGATGATCCTGACGAAATATGACATTCAGTATACTACCCAGAAAGCAATAAAGGGAAGTTTACTAGCTGATCACCTTGCTCACCAAGTTGTGGAAGACTACCAACCCGTGAAGTTTGAATTCCTAGATGAGGACATCATGACGGTAAACAACTGTGAAGAATTCAGGCCATATGACAGACCTGAACAAGGATCCCGATGGACCCTGGTTTTTGATGGGGCATCTAACGCACTCGGCAATGGTATTGGTGCTGTACTCATATCTCCGGAGGGATATCACACTCCCTTTACAGCAAGACTTTGCTTCAACTGTACAAATAACATGGAGGAATACGAAGCGTGCATCTTTGGTCTCGAAGCTTCCATAGACTTGGGGATCAAATCCTTGAATGTATTCAGAGATTCAGCTTTGGTTATTATCCAGATCAAAGGGAATGAGGCACCAAACATCCTAACCTTATCCCCTACAAAGAACATGTTTTGACATTTCTCCCACACTTTGAGAAGATTACCTTCGAGCATTTCCCGCGAGAAGAAAATCAGCTAGCAGACGCACTAGCCACAATGTCATCTATGTTTAAACTTAAATGGGATAACGAGGCTCCCCAGATCACCATCGAACGAAGGGAAGAACCAGCACATTGTCACGAGATTAATACTAAAGAAGTAGTGGACTAGCCTTGGTTCCACGAAGTCAAGAGGTATCTCGAAACTCAAGAATATACAGAAGGAGCTTCAGTAAATGATAAGAAGTTCTTAAGGAGATTCTCTGCTAAGTTCTTCCTTAATAATGTCATTCTTTACAAACGCAACCATGACTCTATTACTTCGGTGCGTAGACAAGGTTGAAGCTGAAAGGATCATGGTTGAATTACATGAAGGCACTTTTGGCACCCATTCTAGTGGGAATACGATGGAAAAGAAAATCCTACGGGAAGGCTATTACTGGTCTACCATGGAAGCAGATTGCTATCAACACTCTCGAACTTGCCACAAGTGTCAGATTTATTCTGACAAAGTGCACGTACCTCCGGTTGCTCTGAATGTCTTGACGGCTCCTTGGTCCTTTGCTATGTGGGGAATTGACATGATTGGGGAAATCAAGCCAACAACATCCAATGGCCACCTCTTCATTTTAGTGGCCATTGACTATTTTACCAAGTGGGTGGAGGAAGCTTCTTTCTCTTCCGTTACCAAGAATGTTGTCTCCCGGTTCATCAAGCAGAATCTCATTTGTTGTTACGGTATCCCGGAGAGGATCATTACAGACAATGGTACAAACCTGAACAATACTATGATCACCACCCTGTGCGAGCAATTCAAGATCCAGCATCACAATTCTTCACCTTACCGGCCGAAGATGAATGATGTTGTCGAAGCCGCGAATAAGAACATTAAAAAGATCATACAGAAAATGACAGTCACATAAAAAGACTGGCATGGGATGTTACCATTCTCTCTCCACGGGTATCGCACCACAACACGCACATCAACCGGGGGAACACCCTATTCTCTTGTGTATGGCATGGAGGTTGTCTTGCCTATTGAGCTTCAGATCCCCTCTCTGAGAATTATGACGGATGCAGGATTGAATGAAGACGATTGGATCCAGACTCGACTTTATCAACTAAACTTGATCAATGAAAAAAGGCTTATTGTTGTCTGCAATGGTCAAATGTATAAAAAACAGATGATCAAGGCTTTTAACAAAAAGGTCAGACGACAAGTGTATCAAGTCGGGGATTTAGTGATCAAACGTATCATACTGCCGCAAGGTAATCCCAGGGGCAAGTGAACTCCTACATACGAAGGACCATTTGTGATCAAGAACTTATTCTCTGGTGGAGCAATGATTTTAACCACCATGGATGGTGACGACCTGCCGCACCTTGCGAATGAAGACATAGTCAAAAGATACTATGCATAAGAGACCCGCTAGGTTGACACACCTAGGAAAAACAAGGGCATCCCGACAAACCAAAAAGGTTCGAGCAAAAATTAGGGATAAAATAAAAAAATTTGTACACCCGGCAAGTTGAAAACCCGAAAGGGAGACTTGGGCAAAAAAGGGTTTCCCGGTGGACTGAAAACCCGAAAGGGCGGTCCAGGAAAAAGTTAGGGAATTAAAGCATATGACTATGTCCCATTGGATCACCTTATGGACAACCTTTGGCTTCAACTGACAAACTCAGAGGTTCTAATTAATTCAATCATCTTCGAACGAGGAAAAAAATAGACAAGATGCTCGGAGATACGAAAGCTATAGCAGAATGGGACCCCCATGGGATTATTTCACATAGCTATCTTTTCTTTGTATCAAAATTTTCATTTTTTTACGGCAGTATTCTCTTACTAGAATATTTGTCTCATTGTACAAAAATATTTACTCAAAGTCAATACAAATATATCCCTTTAAAAGTTAAAAACTATCTGTTTTTTTTACTCTTATGTTTTGTCTACAAAAACGTCCAATGATTCATTTTTGAACATATGCATTTGAACATAATTATTGTTTACAAATAAACAAAATAAAAAGACAATCACTGATGGCTTTAAGAGATAGGGAAATATCTCTAAGTTATTTCCATAAAGTCCCCCGCAGTGTGCAGTTTAATCCCCAGCAGAACAGAGCTTCCAGTTATCAATCCCCAGTAGAAGTTGTCAAATTTCTCCGAATTCCCCAGACAGGATTTTTCAAGAAGTACACGGCATTTCCGTTACAAAAGAGTTTATTTCTCCAAGCAAAAATTCATCAACACTTAGACTTCACAACAAGAAGACTTATACTCCATATCCTCAACATCAGTCAGGGATTTATTTTCCCCAATCCAACAACAGTGTAGCAGATTAGCTCACATAAGCATACATCGCACCCATATATCATAAACATTGATGACGCGAATGCATTATACTATGCATTTGATACAACATAACATTGCATATTAGCTAACATTTTACCTTTTTCAGGATAAGATTAATCAACAACTACCATTAATAATGTTCAAAGTCTTCAGATACAGTTCATATACGCTCCAGACATGGATGCCATCCGGATACTCATTCAGATTTAACTTTCAGATACAGTTCAGATACGCTCCAGACACGGATGTCGTTCTGACACTCATTCAGAGTCCAATTTTCAGATATAGTTCAGATACGCTCCAGACATGGATGCCATCCTGATACTCATTCAGATTCAACTTTCAGATACAGTTCAGATATGCTCCAGACACAGATGTCATTCTGATACTCATTCAGATTCAACTTCTCAGATACAGTTCAGATACGCTCCAGACACGGATGCCATTTTGATACTCATCCAGTTTTTAACTTCTCAGATACAGTTCAGATACGCTCCAGACACGGATGCCATACTGATACTCATTCAGTTCTTAACTTCCAGATGCGGTACAGATACGCTCCAGATACGGATGCCATTCTTATACTCATTCTTTCCACTTACAAATTACAATTCAGCAATCACTTTGGATGGCATCCACAAGCCCATCTCCAACAACTTTCCATCACCTCTCCAAATGGCATCTTTAAGCCCATTCGCTCTACCATCACATCATCGAATGCAAATTTCTAGGCACTCTAGTGTCCAATCATCTTCCAGCTTCGAGTCACGAATGGCAAACCTAGCCAATCTAAATCTTCAGGCTTAAGAAGATTGAACAAGGGGAAGCTTTTGTACCCCAAAATTTTCCCTCTCACTTATCAAGAATTTTCTCACAAAGATCCCCTTGGGCTCAAGACTGCACTAGAGTTTGATCAGCTCAAGACACCTCCTCATGCACTGATGACCAAAATTAGGGTTTGAGTTTGCACAAGGACATTTGAATTTTCAATGCCTCATATAACTTTAATGGATCATTATGGACCCCCAATATCACTCATGTCAAGTTTCAAGCCTTGGATCAATTTTGGCTCAATCAATTGAGCAGTTGACCTAAAAATCAGTTGTATTGGAAAAAAAAGTCAGCTATGGCCAATTTACATTCAAACTTCATAATTTTTTATCCATATCAACATTATAAACTCATATGTGTCATTTGATCAAGTTTGGGTCACAATTCCTCAAGAAATTTGATCTGATCATTAAGAGGGAAAAATGGTCAAAATTAGGGTTTTGATTGAGAAAGGGCAATTTCTGATTTTTGACCTAGAAAATGGTCAATTGGTTTAAGGCATGATCTCAAGAGTCCAATTGCTTCATTTTTACCTAACTACATGTTTCAAAACATTGCAAGTCCATTGGATTGACAAGTGAATTTTTCAGTCAAGTGATCAAAAGTCAACTGTATACTGAAAAGTCAAACTTTGACTTTTTGGTCAAATTCAAGTGCCAAAGATCATAATTCATCAAAACATGTCAAAATATGAAACTTATTCATCAAGAAATCAAAAAGTCAAGATTTCATTTTGAAAACTCAAAATTTCTAAACTTAGAAATTTTTCTAAGTGTTATAAATTTCATGTTTTTCATAACTTTGAACAAACTTTTCACCATGATGCAAGATGATTCAAGGGAAACTTCCAACACGAAAGTTGTAGATCTCCATGAAATATACAACTTTTCTTTACACAACTCCTTCCAAAAATGATTAGATCTCAAGTTATAATTTTATGAACATGTGGTCATGAAACTAAACACTTAGTGAAATTTTGCCCTAATTTGGTCAGGATTTTGACCCAACTTCATGGAACTTTTTCATATAGTTCCAAGGGGAATATTCAAAAGCAATTCAAATATGGGTTGTAGAGAACAATGCAAGCTTTCCAAAATGTCAAAGAACTCCTTGAGATTGTTCTTGAGTAGGGAGAATCGAAGAGATGAAGTTAGGGTTTTGTCACTTGAATTACAAGTCATTTTTGATGAACACATGAACCAAATCCATGATAGGATGTATAATCTTTGCTTTGAAGGCCTAAAACTTGTTTGTCACTCCATAATTAAATGTTTACACAGCTTTTAGGGGTTTGATCCAAGCAATTGAGCTATTATCCAAGTTGCATTTCCATTAATGGCACAAAGTTAACATTGCCATTCTTGTAAAGCAAGCTTTTTGCATAATGTTCATTCTTGAGCCTATAACTTGTTCCCTCTGATCACACTCCATCCACAAAGTCAGGAGCAAGCTTGCTTAAAGCATAACCACTCTATGAACCAAGTACACAAGGCTTTGAAACTTGAATTTCTCAAAAATCACATGTTGTGCATAAACTTGTAATTTTGAATTCTGATCAACAATAAGTCTCCAAACTTGTCGCTTATAAATAAAGTCACTAATTGTGAGCTAAGGACGAGTTTTTACACCCTGAAACACTCCCAAATTCCCTCTAGCCAGAAATTTCACAAAAAACTCCATTGATACACAGTTCTGACCTTAAACTTGTATCTCCCATTTCCCTCGTGCGTTTTCCCTCAAATTCATTCCTAAAGCTTCCTTACCTCAAATACAACTCATCCCCATCCTTATTCCAGAACTGTAACACCATTTACCATAAACTCCATAACCAAAAAACAGAGTCTGCAACTTGACTTCTCTAGGCCATTTCAGCCACTCTCAACTCAAGCAAATCATTGCATTAGCTTCCTAGGACCTCAAGGAAGCTAACCTGATCATCACCATCACTTGAAACAAGCTCAAACTCAAAACACAATTTCTAGTTTTGAGGTAAGTTTTCTCAACTTGGAACGCTTCATACATGCATCATCAATAGTTTATTTGTGAACAAAACATGTAGATATCATTTCCCTGAAGCTAACCATGTCAATACTTTCTATTAATTTTTCTTGAGCTTAGAGAATTTTGAAACTGAAATTTTTGAGATTTTTAGGGTTCAGATTAGAGCCATTAAAATTCATGCTCATCTTTGATCTATAGTTTTAATGCTTTACATTTCTGAAACCGTGAGAAAATTTGCTACAAGTTTCATGTTTACAGTTTTCATTTTTGATGAAAAATGAGCAAGTTACAGTTGGTTTGGCTTGAGGTTAAAGATGAAGTCTTCAGGGCGCGTTTTGCCTTGTATATTTATTATTTTGCTTATGTTAATGAATGTATAGCCACCCCAGTGGTAGAAGTGCGCGCCTGTAACCTTTGGGACCTGGATTCGAGCCTCAGTGGTACCCTTTTGCATTTTTTACATGTTTTACAATTCTGACTTTTTTTTGTTTGCAGGGCGCTGGGCTCTTTGGGCCTGCTTTTTTTTTTGTGCTAGCTAACCCCCTGTTTCCTTTATACGCCCCTGTCCCAATTTATTTTATTTTATTTTTTATTATTTCATTTATTTTTCTTAAATATTTTTCTAAATATTAAAAATCATAAAAATATAAAAAAATGATAGATTTATATTTTTGCTTATTTTATTTTATTTTTCTCACAAAATACTTTTTTATTTTACTATACATTATTTATTTTTATTAACTAATCTTGTAAATTAAACTAAAACTAGGTTAATATTTATTTTCTCTTTACACCCATTAAAACATATTATTTTAATATAAAAGGACCAAAAATATTTTATAACACTATAATTATTTTCAAGACAAAAATACCAAAAAAATAATAATTTTCTTATAAACTTAATTTCTTTTTTAATCAATTAATAGATTTAGGGTTTTATTTAAAAATTTTTCTTAGTAAATTTAGGTTTTATTTTTTTTAATTGTTTTCTTCTAGCTAATTAGGTTAAAAATCAAAACCCCTTTATCATGAAAAATCAAACAAATATCTATTTTCTTTGCATTTACATTCTTGCATATTTATCTATTTTTGTACATTTATTTATTCAATTCCTGTACCAATTCAATATGGTTGTAATAGATTAATTAAGTTTATTTTCTTGAAATCCCCATTTACAATATGTACACCCCCTCCCACAAATGTTGTAATAGCGTAGTAACTTTAAATTTTGCAATTTATCGCTTTTATATAACATGCTAGTAATTAGGGTTTGTATGGAAAGACTAAAACTGATACTTAGAAAACCCTAATTCAAGAACAAAACAAGCATGAAAACAATACATTTTCACACAAGCATCCCTAGGGTTATTCCACTTGGTTGCCTTATACAAAATGGCCATATTACGCATGTATGGTATCTTAGCAAAAACAAGCAAATATAAGATCATAGTCCCTCGATGACGCTATCTAAGTTGCCTTTCAAATGATCTTAGTCCCTAAAAAGAATGCTAAGATATCTTGCAACATTTCTAATCAAGGTTATACGATGACCCACACCCGTCCCGTTTACATCCAAAGTTAGGGTTGCTTACCAAATCAATGGTAAGACAACAATGTCAAAGGAAAAGAAAATGAACATGAAATACTTTTGAGTTGGTAGAATGCTCCCAATTACTGGCTCAATTTCAAACAAAACATCCTTGTTATTTTCAAACCAAGCACCTACACTTTCAAAACATCTTACAAAACTTGAAAACATTTTCAAAAGACCAAACATCTTTGTATACATTCTTACAAACAAGAATCATTACAAAGATTGCCTAAACAATGGCCTATTTACAAAATATTTTCAAAAAAACACACAAAGCCCAATTTCAAACAAAAGAAAGTGATCTAGCAAGTAACTAAGAGCCCATGGAAAACCATGGATGAAAAGGGTGTTAATGCCTTCCCTTTTTATAATCTACCCCCCAAATTCAAGAAATAATCTCAAAGGTCTTTCCTGTGCTTTTTTACCCCTCCTTTTGGATAAAAGAAAAGTCGGTGGCGACTCTTGCTAACGCAACATTTGCGATCAAACAAAAAACCTTCAAGTCAGTTCTCCCACCGTATCACACTAGCTCACTTTGAAAATTATTTTTTGTGTAAGTGTGTTTTGAAGATATTTTGAAAAGACGCCTTAGTGCAGTGAACTTTGTAATGTTTCTCGTTTCGGTGAGAACGTATACAAAGTGTTTTTTGTCTTTGAAAATATTTAAAAAAAGAGTTTGGATATGTTTGAAAAAATTGTTTTTGATTGTTTTTATGAGCAAGCCACTAGGAGCTATCTACCTACTCAAAAGGTTTGTTTTTTTCCTCTTTTCTTTTAGACAATGCTATCCTACTATTAGTGAGTAGGTAGCCCTATCGTTGGATTTCTGAGGGACGGGCGAGGGTCATTGTACAGTCACTAAAGCAACTAGTAAGATACTTTAGTAATTACCCTAAGGTTTTAAGATCATATATCGAGGCAACATCGAAAGGGTCATCGAGGGAATTATGATCTTTAAACCAAATAGTCACCACTAAAATCTCTTACGTTCTAGAGTCGTTATTGTTTATTCCGAAGGCAACAAGTGGAGGTATCTTAGAGGTGCGCATGTGCGAGTGTGTTGTGTTTCAGTTATTTATCTTCAGATGTTAGGTTTTAAAGCGTTTGCTTTTAGTCTTTTCATACAAGCCTATTAACATTCATCTAACAGTTAATATTAGTACGAAAATAAAGATGCGGGAATTTAAATCTACACTATTATAAGGCTTCAGGTGGGGGAATTACAAACCAAAACGGGGGGAAATAAAAGTGTAAAAATCCTAATTAAAACTATTACATCCTTTATATAGTTACATAATTATGAAAAATAATGAGAATAAATAAATAGGTGCGCGGGGGAAGAAAGAAAGAAAAATGAAAGGATGGAGAGAAAACCTAAGAAAAATTTCTAAGTGATAAAAGAATTGTTTTTGTTGTTTTTATTTGTTTTAGGATAATATTTAAATTAAATTAAGAAAAATAAAACCTAATTCTAATTGATTAATTAATTTTAAAAAAAAAGTAATTACAAATGATTAATTAAAATTAATTTAATTGATGAAAATCTAAGTCTAATTTTTTTTGTGATTTTGATTTTATGATTTTTAGGGAAAATAAATTAATTGAAATAAAAGAAAACAAATAATGAAAGAAAAAGACAAAAAAATAAATTGGGCCAAGCTGCAAAACAAGTAATTAGGAGGGTGCAAAGATTTGAAATCCCCTAAGCCCAATAACATTGGCCTAGGCGCTGTAGAAAGACATGGGGGAGAAACACCATCTTCTCCGATGATGTATTTTTTTTGAAAACCTGCAAAACAAAAAAACAGCTTGAATCCTCTGACCTAAATCGCATGATGCGAGTTCAAATATGGCATTAGTTTGGCCTGAAATGACCTGTAGAGTGTGACCCGAAACTTAATGGTTCTTGAGCCCTAACAATGGAATTTTAGTGTTTCTTAACCAAACCTTACATGTGGCACGTTAGATCCATTCTAAATATTGATAACAACATGGGTGTATGCATAAAATTACTTTAAATCACATGATTAGAGAGTTCGAGTAATTAAAACCTTACCAACCAGTATGATCGGATGTGAGAGTTTTGGACGTGGAAGGGCTTGGTTATCATCCTAGTTCAACTCCTAGGAGCCTCATGGATATGATTTGATCATTGATTTGGACTGATCACGCCTGGAAATGCAATTATGAATTTTGCAACTTTGAGAATTTTTTCTTGAGAATTTTGTGAAGCTTTTTTTGCCATGTTTTTTTCGTTCCCTTTAAGCTTGCAATGTTGTGTATTTATAAAGGAGTAGGAGGCTAGATCAATATGGTAAATAAGCCCACCATTAAATCCACCAACATGGCAAGGAATCACACCATTAAACCATGGTTTAAAACAAAAATCAAGGTTTGAAAAGTTTCTAAACTTCATGATCCCTTGCCAGTTTTGTTTGCTGCATGAACCTGGTCATTTGATATGTATCTTGCACGAATTTGGGCCTCTTGAATGATCCAAATGAAGCCCACTTAAGCCTTGATCCATTTGTTTGGTATTTCACTTGATTTCTTTTATATTTAAATGAAAAAATTCAAATAAATAGAAATAAAAATCAAAACAATGCAAGGATAGTTTTAGAGGCTCTTGGATATGTCATGAGTATTTTTAAACTCTAAAAAGTTAGGCACAATAACTTAAAATCACAAATTTGCTCAATTGAGATTTCATGCATTTCTTAAAAATTACCCAACTTGTGTAACTCATAACTTGCTCAATTTTCGTTTTTTGAAGATGAACTTTGACTTTTTGGAAAGCCCAAGATGTCCTATACACTTTCTAATTTAATCATTTTTGTATTTGGAGATATTGTCTTGATGTAAGTTGCCTTGACAAAAAGTGTCTTTTGTTGACTTTTTGAAAATGACCTATAATGTATGAGATCATATCTTTCAAATGAAGCATTTTTTAGAATGTAGAATAAACCCAAAGATGTAGAAAATAGAATTTTATTCAAAATGGGCTTTGGTTGGGGAAAAGTTTATGAAGCATGAGAAAGTTATGCCTGGTCAAAGTTCAATTGACTTCTCCTAAGGAAAACCATAATTTGGCAATTCTTGACTTTTGATGATCTGAGGACTTTCTTTGGGGAATCATGATCAAACCTTGATCAAATGATGAATATCACTTCAAAATGTTGATGTTGACCAAAAATCTTGAAGTTTTATTGTATGTTGACTATAATTGAATTTTTGATCAATATAGTTGATTTTCAAGCATTTGAGCCATTGACTGAGCAAACTTGTGATGTAGGGCTTGAAACTTGACATGGACCTTGTTGAGGACCTATGAAGAACCATGGAAGCCATTTGAGACCTTTGCAAACCAAACTTCCTTGAGAAATTTCAAACCCTAGTTATGGGTCTTTGGTCTAGGAGGGGCACCTTGACTAATCAAACCTTGAGTGTTTTGACCATTTGAAGAGCCTTGAAAGAATGCTTTTAGTAAAATAGGAGGGCAAATTTTGGGGTTCAATAGAGGGTTTTTACTCATTTTTATAATATAGGGGGGGCGTGTTTTTTATTTTGAATTCATAAGGTCCATCGGAAATTTGCAAGCCCATATCCATTTGTTTTTGGGGCCTATATTTAATAATAGAGGGGCTTATTGCTTAAAGAGGGCCATCAAAGTTTGATGGCCCAATAAGGTTTTTTTGACTCTTTTACAAAGAATAAGAGAGGGGTATATCTTTGGTGGGTTGCATCATTTTTTATAAGACTGGCCCATTATAGTTTGAAGCTCGTTTATCGGCAAGGGGGTGTATGATTATTGCTTTAGTTTGCAGCGAATTGGCCCATTAGAGTGTTGAGCCCAATTTGAAGAAATTGTTGACTAAAGTCAACATTAGGCTCTGATTATTTTCCTATTTTTATTATTAGTTATATTATGTAATAAATATTATTATTATTATTATTATTATTATTATTATTGTTATTATTATTAATTATAGTAAATAATAATATTATTTTAATTATTGTTAATTACATCGCTAATATAATACTAAGTTCATTATTATTATAAAATTTATATTATTATAACTAATATTATTTTTAAAAAATCATTATTACAATTATTATTATTATTATTGATATTATTATTATTAACATTTATTTTGTTAATTTTATTATTATTATTATTTCATTGACCGAGTTAACTACAAAGGAACGAAATCCTAATTACCATTGACGACACTGTTCTTCTTCCCCAAGATACCCAACCCCAGAACCCAAAAATTGTATCCAAACTATTTTCAAATCAAATCTTGGAGTAAATCAAATCTGGAAAACAATATTTGTTTTTATTTACTGAAACCAAATCTACGCAATAACAAGGTCCAAGTACAAATTACAAAATCCTAATTTCAAACAAAGTCTTTCTAAATCAATTTCCAACAAATCTAGAGCCTAATTTACAATCAAATCTTAATATTGATTCAATTAGAATCAATCACTAACAAGTAACATAAAATTACATAACAATTTTCCTAATTTATCTACTTCCTAAAACTATAAATAGCCCTAATTTTCTAAGGAAAGGGGGGAGAAGGAAAATTTGTTAGAGACAAAGAACAAAAGGTGAAGAAGAAGAGTTGAGATCTAAGTTTCAATTTATGAAACCATAGATCTGTGGTACCAACTCCATTTGCCTTCAATCTCTTCACATCTGCAGTTGCCTGGCACCCTCCCTAATACCTGAGAAGTGAAGAAAGAGGAGAAGATTAGTGATCGGATAACGCAAAGTTTCAAAGTAAGTCACGGCGATAGAGGTACCTAAGCACTTAGCTTATTGCAATTTTGATTCTGTTCAATTGAACTTCTGCAGGGTTTTGGGGAATATGGTTTGATTTAGGGTTAGGGTTCTTCAAGCTTAGGGTTAAGGTTCATAGCTTGGTGTTACGGTTCTTCGACCTTCACTTTTCTGGGTTAGGGTTAGGTTAGTGTTCTTAGGGTTTGTGTTGGACATTGTTAGGGTTCATGTGTTTAGGGTTTGATCTTTAAAGGGTTAGGGTATGATACGGTGGTTCTGGGTTTCTTACGGTGGTGACGGGTGAAGGTGGTGGTACCTTGTAGTAGCCACCAGCAGAAGCGATTTCTGGCCGGTAGCGTCGAGGGCGGGGCGATTTCAGGTGATCACATTTCTAGAGAGATGAGAGAGCATCTCTCTCTAGATTACAAAAAGTGTTTGCTTGGTTCTATGTTAGAGAGAGAAATGGAGGCGAAAAGATGAAAAGAAATGAAGGGGAAACGAATATATAACCCTTCTCATCCCTATGTTTTATGCGTACCATGTTCCCTCAGTCAAATTTAGATCTCAGTCGTTCATTGTTGATACTTCTAACCAACGACCAAGGATTGACACTTGAGGACCCTTTGATTACAATCAAATACTTTAGACTGCATAACCATCATAACACCACATACCCTCCTCACAAATTGGCCAACAGACTCAAGCCAGATATTTGGGCCAAGGCCTGTTCTAGATACACCTCCAATATTACTTCATTCATTGTAATCTGCACCCCCTGCAGAATTTGACTCCCAACGAAGTCTGGACTCAAGCCCAATGTTATCTGCACCCTACAATTACTAGCACGATTAAACAGTCAACCCCCCTTCCATTTTGGGCCAAATCGAATATCTGGATTTAGGCCTTGTTATTCACACCCCTAGGTTTTACAGCCTAAACTAATTTTTCACCCCGCTGCATTTTTAAATAAAATTAATTTATTTTTTATATCTTCATTTATTTATTTATTAATTTAATTATTTTCTATCATTTTGCATAATTAATATTTTAAATATATTTAATGCATTTTATTTTAATAAATTATAAAATTATTATTTATTAATTTAAACTTCTTTTTAAAAAAAAATACTAACTCTCTCTAAATACTTTAATTGCATTAAAATATTTTTTCTCATGCATTAAAATATATATTTTTCTCATATCGCATAATATATTCGATAACATCAAATTGATCAAATACTAACCTTCTTTACTAACATAATTCAAATATATCTTATTTTGAAGAAAAAAAATATTATGGAAACTTCTTTTATCGACTGCGAACTTCGTCTACAAATCCGCTATTCATACACCCAGACTTGGTTCAAGGAGAATTCGAGATATTTCTATAATCCATAAAAAACTAACCAAACAACTACGAACTACGAATTTAGACTTTGATTCCTCATAAGAGGATACATAGGCATACGACTTAAAATCGTGTCGAGTTTCCCTAATTAAAAAAATTAAAACCCTATCCTATCCTTTTAACCCAAACCCTAGGATTTCCTTGAGAACGAGGTAGATGAAGGGTGCCTAAGACCTTCCATTCTTCTAAAGTAAATCAAGAACTTACAATATTTATATCAATTTATGGTTATTCCATTGTTCACTTGTTATTAGGATAAAAAGTAGTGGTGGCAACTCGTTATTTTTTGGCGGTTACGCCATTACTTTCATGACTTCTGCCATGTTTTGGATCTTGTTGTTATAAACATGAAGCGTGATGATTTTATTATTATTTGAACTACCTTGCATGGTATTGGGATTATTTTATGAAGAAGTTTTAGACTCTTATTTTCATTGCGAAGTTAGAAATGAAATGGTTGTGAATACCAAGGATTCTATTTATGTTTTAAAATGTTGTCGTAACCCGTATTACATAGCAGGAATATTTATTATATGATGCTTATGTGAAGATGTGACATCCTTGGTGTTGTTTAACGCTTTTTCATAAAAATATCCGTGAAAAATATAGGGTTTTAGAAGGGTGTTACATTTTTCCAAGGCATTGGGTTAAATTTTCTCTGTGTGTAGGTTAACTTGAGTTCTATGCTCTGTGATGGAGAATTCCTCGGTATACAGCTGTTATTGTGGCCAATTTTTTTTAATGAAGACTTTGCTTGGTTCTTATTCATCTAAGGCATATTTTCATCCAAGGCTTGGTATTCATCCGAGGTTTAGTATTATTGCTTGCTTGGTTTGTAATCCAAAGGATGAGAATTCTATATTGACTTCTTTATGTCAAGTGTTGGCTTCTTGTTGGTTAGACCTTTCTTTACCTTAGATTTTACTTTGTGTACATAGGATAGTCCCTTCATCTCCTTCCATATTCTTTAATTTCAAAATCTTATCTCCTTTTTTCAAAACCTTCTTGTTTATCTAACTCGAACTGCTTTCATAAGAAACCTTGACTTCGTCAAGCGACTTTTTCAAAATTCTTTTTCTTTAAATCAAATTCTAATTCACCTAACCATATTATAACCCTTTCAAAAAGAATAAAAAAAATTCAACCTCATCCAAACCTTTTTGTGCCCTCGTGTATCCATTCTCCTTTAAAACCTTTTTCAAGATTAGACATTAGTAATTTATAGTCGAGATGTCATTCTCCTATCCCCATGGTTATCCAAACCCTCCCTCATGTTGGTACGTAGTCCCTATTTCTCATACTTTATGGTCGATTAGGCGAGTATTGTCCCTAAAAGTGACAACTTGTCTCTTCATTTAAAATCAATCAACACACAAAACATTTCAAAATTTTTGAGGTGAACTACGAGTACCCTAATCCTCTATTGCACGAAGGGGGTACGTAGCCACAAAATGTTCACGGAGGGTGCAAAAATTGTAAAAACCACTTCTTTTCTCATCTCCGCCATCTATTTTGTAAATATTTCTTTATAAGCCAAATACAAAAATTTTCAAAGAGGTTCCTGTGGAATACCGTAGATGTTTAGGGTGCTAATACCTTCCCTTTGCATAACCAACCCCCGTACCTTGATCTTTATTTTATTTTGGATTTTATTCGCTCTTTTCCCATTTCTTTTGATAAAATAAAAGTGAGGCGATGACTTTCACTTATTTTGCGAGTTAAGTCAATCTAATGGCTTAGTCTCAACATTTCTACTGCTATAGAAAAGTGGCTACTTCACTGGGGACTAATCTCTAAGTGGGTTAAACCTATATTTGTTTATCTGTGTATGTGATATTATTTTTTATTGTATATATGCATCAATGTCTGGATTTTTCTGGTTTTCAGGGTGCTTGGTGATCTCTTATAAGTCTTATACTCAGACTTGGAAAAACTTAAGATTAGGATGGGCGATATAGTCAAGTTGACTTTGAAGGGGTAATCCTGAAAAACTTGACATGATATTCCCCACTCAGTGGAGGCCCCCTTGACTGTAGTATCGTTTACCAAGTAATTAGGAAGACATGCTGCTTTTGACCTAGGAGACAGAGAAGCTGAGAGCCGTAAAACCCTTAACCAATCTTGGCCTTTTAGGTGTAGTACAGACACTACGATGGAGTAATCCTGAAATAGTTGTCACGCGATACTACACTCAGAAGTTTTTCCTGCGAATATTACTAATTACCGAGTAAATTTGGACGTTGGTAGTATCCAAAGGAAAAACATAGACTCTGGGATTTCCTTAGAACCTTGTTTTATAGTTGATATAAACCATTAGTCCTTACCTTGTGGATAGTACCTTGACTCCAGGCTCGTGACTTTGAACCTGTGATCCTGCTATAGTGATGAACATTTCATAACATTGCTTATCATTTACATCCTATGCATCATTCATGAATCCATCTAGGTTGCCCAGGATCTCAATCCTAGTTGTTTCTCTCTTTCATTTATCCGTCAACCATCAAGTTGTTTCCTCAACACAACTACAAAACTAGAGTTTCCGTTAGATTGAGAATGGAAAACCAAGAATAACACAACATGAAGGTAATAATATAAATTGATGGGTTAAATTCAGGAATGACCAAACTTACTGAGATGATACAAGTCCTGATTTCCAGAGGAGAGCCACCTCAAAGGACTTTGACATCTGAAATCTCAACTGCTATTGTTGACCCTCAATCTATCAACATACAACAACTACATGGCCAGAGTTTGGTTTATCTCAGAACTACTCTTCACTTGTTGCAACTTCTCCAATGGTTGGCCAGTCTTCCCGACCATTCTTTCTGGCTCCAGTTTTCACTGAACCTCAGCCAATCATTTACACTGCTTCTTATCAACCTGCTGCACAAGCAGACTTTGTGATGCTTGCAAAATTCAAAACTCTTGAGAGTGATAAATACAAGGGGCACGCTTGTCTAAGAAGTAATTTAGTCATGTACTTCAGGAAGATGGCTGCCTATACCAACAATCAGAAGCTGCTCATCCATTGCTTTCAAGAGAGTCTGAGTGGTACTTCACTCAAGTTGTATATGGGACTCGAAAGGAACAGTATCCAGTGATTCCGGGACTTAGCTGATGACTTTATAAAGAAATACCAATACAACCTGGACACGGCTCCTGATCCTCGTCAATTGCAGAACATGTCTTAGAATGAGAAAGAATCTTTCAAGGAGTATGCTCAACATTGGAGAGAACTGGCATCTCAAGTTGAACCACCTCTAGCTGAGAAATATCTTACAGGCATGTATATCGACACCTTGCATCCTTTCTTTTAGGAGAAGATGATTGGTAGCGTGTCTTCCAATTTCAGAGACTTAGTGACTATTGGCCAAAGGCTAGAAGAAGGCATCAAGAATGGTAAAGTGTCTAAAGCTGTTGAATCTTCTAATGGTGTGAAGAAATCCTTCGGGAACTTCCAGATGAAGAAAGAGAGTAAAACAAATGATGTCTCAACTGAGATCAGAAGACCTCTCCATAGGCCTAAGTATTATGATCAACCACAAGTAGTTTTTGTTACTCACGTGGTCAATGCTCAACCAGTTCAGGTTCCTCAACGTCAGACTGTTGATCAAAATCAGAACCGCAATACAAGGACTAGGGCTCTGTTTAACCCTATTCCAATGACCTACATTGAATTTTATCCTACAATGGTGCAGAAGGGTTTGATTATAACTAGGTATCTAACTTCTCCAAATCCTCTTCTAGTCGGATTTAGATCCGATCTCCACTGTGTGTTCCATCAGGGAGCTGCTGGTCATGATTTAGAACATTGTTATGCACTAAAGGCCAAGGTGCGAGAATTGGGTAGCGCTAAGATTCTCTCTTTCAAATATCATGGTTCTAATATCAATAACAATCTACTTCCAGGGCATGACAAGTGAAGCTTCGGTCAGAGCCAAACTATCTTCCTAAAACAAGTGTTTAAGACATGACAACTCATCCTTGTTACTGATTAGTCACTAGGCCATATTTTCTTCTGTTTGTATTTTATTTTAATTGTATTAAGATATTTCTTTCAAACTTTGTTTGTACTTTCATATTAATTTTAATGACATGAGCGTTGCAATGTTTTGATTCAATCCATTTTCATTTACTTCTTTCAAATATATTTCTCATGTTTACTTTCTTTATCAAGCTTATGTTTATGCAAATATTTGAGGGAGGATGATGAAAAAGAAATACCCATAACTATTGTTGGTATGCTTTAAAATAAAACTTTGCTGATGATGTACATGCATTCTTTCAATTCCCAAACATTGGAGAAATAAGGAAGTTAATCCCTTATCAACCCCTTTGAGCCTAGAATTTGGAGTTTCTTTCTATATAGAAAAAACCCTATAAACTTAACCTAGGGTAGGGAAGTTCTCAGTTAATTTGGTTGTGCATTCAATTACAAGAGAAATCGTTCAAGACACCTTTCAAAAAAAGTTTGTAATCAAGTTTTCCTTTGCAATCATCAAAAAAGTGTCGAAGATGTCTTCCAAGTCAAAAGCCAATGATGGTTCATTGTAATAATTAAGGAATGCATTCACTATCTTTCCAAAAAGAAAAAGAATTGTTAATTATCTGAATTATGTGATTGGCATTATGTTTGGTAAAACTAATGTAGTAGAAATATGTTAGATAGGGTGTGCTAACTTGATAACAAGAACATGTTGAGAAAAAAGTCATATCTTATGTTAGGACATCCTGGGTTAAAGTATTTCAACATTTGAAACAACATGTCAGATGAGATGTCATATGAGGAAGCATACGACATTGCGCCTAAGATGAACTGGACTGTTATATTCTGTTAAGTCACAAAAACATAATATACTTTGAGGATAATAAAGTATCTATATCATCCTATGTGGAACTATTTTGTAGGTAAAAAAGAATCAAGAAGAATATTGACTTTCTAAGTTTGGCGATAATTTAGGAAGATTTGATTGAAGACCTTGATTGTAGTAGAAGTTACTACTGATTGTTACAACTGATATACTATATTTTGAACGCCTAAATCCAGCTGGGTATAGGTTATAAATATAAGCTTTTTAACCTAATATTTGTACCAACCAATAATTTAAAAGATGTAATCATTAGGGCTGAGTCTTTTAGCCACTCTCGAGGAGAGTTGGTATGTGTGAATCACTCGGTTTGTAAAATGGTCATTATGTTCTCACTCAGAAGTTGTGAATTAATGAGTTGAGTATGGTTCTTTGAGGTAGCTTGTAAGAAAATCCAAGTTGTGATCTTAGTCAAGAGTCTTGGCTAGTGATTATCATGGAAGTGTGTCTTCCTGTTTGTTCAGAATTGTGTTGATCCAATCGCTATCTGTGATTGAAGATGGATTGAGAAGAGCCTCATATCTAGGTGAGTCTTAGATAAAAATCTAGCAAGGATAGTGATTAAGTGATTAGGACGTAAACTGGAGGTTTGTTATAGGGTCTATGAATTGATACTATTTGGGTGAATTTGTCGTTGGCTTGGTATGCCCCCCGAGTAGGAGAGTTGCTCTGAACTGAGTTAACAATTCTGGTGTGTTGTTTATGCTTTTTAGTATTGTTTTTATTGTTAATACCTTGCCTATTTGTTTATGTCAGATCAAATGTCCTAACATGTCATAGGACATCTGAGTTCTGTCATACCAGAATTTCAATTGGTACCAGAGCAGGCAACATGTCTGTCTCTGGATGAGATCCAAGGGGGATACTTTCTGGTTTATATGCAAGGTACAAGGTTTCTACTGAAAAGATATTTAAACTTGTAGAGTTCATGTTGTTGTTTGAATGGTCCCTAGAAGTGGAGGATGGACTATTCGTGACAGGGTTATGTTGGACATTGTTGTACCCCAAAATTTGCCCTCTCATTTCTCAAAGGTTCAACATGGACCCTCAAGTTTGTTTCCATCCAGTTACAAATCTGAAATTACAAATTTTTCCAAGAGAATCGTTCACAGGGGCAAAATGGTCATTTACACACCAAAGGAGTCAAACTATGACTTTTGAATCAAAAATCAAGTTCCAAGAATCATATTTCATTAAGGCATGAAATTGGTTCATCAAAAAGCAAAAGTAAAAAGTTACTTTGAAAATCAAATTTTTCAACATTTAGAATTTTTTCTAAGTGTCTAAAGAATAGGACACTTCAAAACTTCTGATCCAGCCTCTATGTAAGCACTGGCAGAAGATAATGCATCAATCAGAACATGCAGCAGCATTGCTCCTCGGTCAGAATATAACGCTTCAGTCAGAACATGATTCTTCAGCGTGCAGAGGCTATGTTCAATGCTCTGGTCAGAAGATGCTCCTTCAACGTTTAGAGATGATGTTTCTAATGTTCTGCAATCAGAACATCACCAAACCCCTAAACCTTAACTTGCTACCCTGCTATGGCACAGTCCTGCAACCAACAGCCACAACACTCCAAGGTGCTGCTGATCCAGTCCACGCCTGCGTTTTTCTTGCACCAAATTAGCCTACAAAAACTGTGATTTAAAAACAAATGGGCAGTATGCCAAAAATGTTTAAAAACTCATTTGTTTTTCCCCCCAAAACCACAACAAAATCCATCTATAAATAGCTTGTTCCATCACACGTTGAAGGGGTTGGTTTTTGGAGAGAGAGAATCACCGAAAGAAAGAAAAAGGCATTGAATCTTTGCAAAATTCCAAGAATCCAAAAATCTGTAAACACAAAAATACAGAACCTTAGAATTTAATTCTAAGCATCAAACTTCCTTTATTCCTTGACTAAAACCCACCCCACGGTTGTTGATTTATATACTTGAAGCTATTTCAACTTTTGTATTCATATTGCCATACATTCTCCATTCACCTCCACCTCAAAGAAGTCAGAGTATCATCCCTTGGCTATTCCAGAAGTTGAAAACTTCCATCCTGTTGAGTACGTGAACAAGTTACTCAGAACATCACCAGAATCTAAGACCAACCTCCAGCTTACAGAATCTTTTCCATCTGGAAGGTAGGCTTCTGCTGACTCTAGTTACTTTGCTTAATCATTATCAGATTTTCATGTTCAAAAAAATACAATGTAAATATCATGTTTCTGACGTTATACATATTCTGAGACTTCATGTGTTTTGCTTGCCTAAGTATGGATTAAATCAGTTTCAGAGTTTTCTGGAAAAAAATTAGAACTCAAAATTAGGATTAGAAGATTCACACCTGCCTCTGATTTATGGTTCTGATATTTCTTATTCCTGAAATGCTATGAAACCTGCTATAATTGTCATATACGTATCTTACGTTTTGTGGAGAAATGATCAAATGCAGATGTTCTGACTTCCATGAAGAGAGAGACCATGTTATTCCAGTGATATCAGAACTCCTGAAAGCTAATGTGCTCCTGATGGACCCAGAACTTCTGACTCTGCTTATGTTTTTTTTACTAACAGGAATTTTGTTTTGCAGTGCGCTAGGGTCAGAACTTCTGACCTCCCTTAATCAGCAACACGCTGATTCTATTTTTTACCTTTCTCACTATCTTTGCCATAACTCTTTATTTCATTAATTAACAAACACCAAAAACATTTTTCGTGCTTTGCTTTATTTCTTAAAACAAAAGACCAAAATATTTTCTTAAGCAAATTTATTTTTTTTCTTAAACAAATAAGTAATTTTTATTTCTTGCCCATTCTGATCCATTCGATATGGTTGTAATAATAACTTAGGATTTAATCTTACTTGCAACCCCCATTCATAAATATGTACCCCCATCCCCCTAAAGCGTTGTAATAGCTTAGATTTTATTTCTTCGCATTTTATTTACTTTTCATATACTGCTAGTAAATAGGATGTATGGTAAGACATGAAAACAACAAGATAGACAATCTTAATCAAGATTAAATGCATGCAATCAAACACACTATTCACACACGCACCCTTAGGGTAATCCCATTTTTGTTGCCTATCGGAAAAAACAGTCATGTCCCTCAAATATGGGATGCTTTAACAATGACCCTTCGATAAAAAAAGATCGTAGTCCCTCGATGACCCTCGATGTTGCCTTTAATAAAACGATCTCATCCCTTACGAAAGTTGCTAAAAGCATCTCATAAGTTGCCCTCGATGACTGTAAAATTGACTCGTGCCTGTCCCTTCACATCCAACGATGGGGCTTCTTACCAAATTAATGGTAAGATAACAACATTAAAAGGAGGAAGAAAAGAACAATTTAATACCTTTCGAGTAGGTAGATTCGCTCCTAGTTACTCGCTTGCTCACGATAAAAACATTTTTACACCTACACTTTCATTTCAAAACATTTTCAAAATACAAAACATTTTGTATACGTTCTTATAGAGACGAGAACCATTGCAAAACATCTTTTCAACACACTTTCTGAAACACAATCCACAAACACATCTTTGAACCACTTTTCGAAACAAAACTTTGTACGCATTCTTATAGAAACGAGAACCATTACGAAGAGATTTTTGAAAACATTTTCAAAGCCCACACCACAAGCACACTGTCAAATAAAAGCAAGTGATCTAAACGAGAAACTAAGAGCCCATGGAAAACCATAGATGAAAAGGGTGCTAATACCTTCCCTTTTTATAATCTACCCCCTGAACCCGAGAAATAATCTCGAAAGGTCTTTCCTGTACTTTTTTACCTTTCCTTTTGGATAAAAGAAAAGTCGGTGGCGACTCTTGCTATCCGCACAAATGCGATCGAAACGCAAAACACTCAAGTCAGTTCTCCCACCGTATCACAAAACTGGCGACTCTGCTGGGGAAATTCAAAAAAAAAAGTGGGGTTACCTTAGGGTTAGATCACCTTTAATCGCTTTCATTATTTGATTTGTGTGCTTTCTATTTAGTTCTTTGTATTGGGTTTTCTTTGATCCTCCACCCGGATCTGGGGCACCTTTTTAGGTAAATATCAATAGATTGTGGAGACTGTACCGCGTAGACCTATATGGTTGAAACAATGGCTATGTTAGTATGATGCATTTGTGGGTACCGGTATCCCTCATGGTGAATCGAGGAGAATACGGGGCCGCTATATGGCATCATGAAGCATTAATTGACTTTAGAACCCTAATTGAACAAACTTGGTTGTTAGGACGTAGTGAGGTAGCCGGTTTCGGTGTAAAGCTGAAAATTGGTTGATACTCGATAATACACTCATTGAGGCTAGACTTTTGGGATATCTCGGCCGCAAGAAAAGATTGTTGTGCTGAGACAATGCCTAAGAGAAAGGTCGGTGATATTGAGATCCTTTAGAACCCGATCGCTACTTCTAAGATAGGTTGAGCTAACTAGACTTTAAGAGGGTATTTACCTACAAAACTCATGCAAGCCTAAAACATATGGTTTTGTTTGCTGTGTGTATATTTTTGCTTGTACATAAACATCATCAACATCATATACATGCTCACTAACCATTTCAAGGATTTAGAAATTTATCTTTGTTTTTGTTTTGTAGGACATGAATTATCTCCGAAGAAACACCATCTGAATCAGCTTTGTGAAAGCACATCCTCAACTTCAAGAGCTAGCTTCAAGAGTGCCTGGGGATTCTCCTTTTACCAAGAAGTATGGTCGAATCCTCAGTTTGGCTACATACAACTTCCAAGAAGAAATGATGTATGTACTATTCCCATTCTTTGATCCCGTACATCATTGCTTCACTTTCCCGGACTATCAGTTGGTACCTACACTAGAAGAGTTCTCTCTACTCTTAGGGGTGTCCGTGCTTAATCAGATACCGTTCACCGGTCTAGAAGGGATTCCAAAACCTGAAGTCATCGCCGAAGCTTTACATGTGAAGAGGGCCGACATCGTAGCCAATTGGGAGACAAGAAGTGGTGTTAAAGGGTTTTTAGCTAAGTTTCTATTGGAAAAAGCTCGTTCATTCTGGGATGACATGGATTTCCAAGCTTTCGAAGACGTGCTAGCCCTCCTCATTTATGGTTTGGTTCTGTTTCCCAATTCGGACTATTTCATAGACATTAATTCCATCAAAGTCTTTCTCTCTCGCAATCCTATACCCACCTTACTAGGAGACATCTTGCATTGCCTTCATACCCGAACCATGAAGAAAAGAGGTACCCTTTTGTGTTGTATCCCCCTACTCGCTAAGTGGTTCACTTCACACCTGCCTCAGTCACCATTGAAGAACGAGCAAAGATTGACTTGGTCTCAAAGGATGATGTCTCTCACCTACTCTGATATCCGTTGGTGCTCGAGATCTTTGGAATATATCTATATCATTGACCGCTATGGGGAATTACCTAATGTAACTCTTCTAGGTATTAGGGGAGGTATCACCTACAACCCATGCTTAGCTCTTCGGCAGTTTGGGTATGCCCGAAGGGACGACCCTCATGAAATGCTCATCCAAGGTTTGGTGTTCGACTACGACAAAGAAGACCAAGGTTATCGCCAGAGGTTTACACGTGCTTGGGGAATGGTGAACAAGGTGGACAGTAGGACTTTGGGACGTAAAAACTCTATCCCTCTCGAGCCTTACCTTAAGTGGGTACGGGCTCGTGCCCAGAGTCTCTTGATGCCTTACCCTTCCATACTTCATGTCATCATTGAGCCTGTTATTGAAGAAGACGTTCCATACACCGTTCTTCATCCTGACATGCCTACCTCTCTCGAAGACCTGCAGAAAGCTTGGGTTCAGTTGAAGGAAGAACGAGACACCTTTGAAACCCATTACTACGCCAGTGAGAAGAAGGTTCTGGAGCTCACCAAACTGCTTCATGAAGAGAAAAATCTGAATACCTACATTGCTCCAAAGGGGATGCGCTCAGTCTTTTTGTCTTAGGAGTTTTGTTGTATTTTGTTTATTTCCTTGTAAGCCCAAGGGGGCATGATGTATTCAAACTTGATTTTATTTAATATGACGTGTGTTCTTTTTTGGTTTGGACAAGTTTAAATCTCTAAATTTCCTTGAAATCATTTGCATATTGCATCTTCATTCATCATAACATCATACAGGTTTCTCATAACAGGTCGCCTTATCCTTCTACTGTTTATTTCAGTGAGATAGATGTTGAACAGAATGTGAAAGATCTTCAGGCGCAGAATGCCCAGTTTCAACAAATGCTCATGGCTCTGACAAAAGGACAAGAGGAGTTGAAGACTCTGCTGGCTAAAGAGAAGAAGAAGAAAATGAAGAAACCAACCAGAGTTGTGATCATGGGAAGAAGGTTTAAAGGGCAGAACAGGCGAACCTTAGACTTTGCAACATCATCGGGTGAAGGAGATAATCAAGGGTCCGAGACCCAGGAAGTGAACGACGACCCAGTATCCGAAGGAGAGGAAGAGTCTGATTACTCCGAGGAACAATATCCTCCTGCTGATGATAAATACAAATAGCTAGAGGATCGTTTGAATGCCATGGAGATTCAGAGGGTACCCGGTTTGGACTTTGAAGAATTAAGACTCATCTCGGGGGTTGTCATCCCACATAAATTCAAGGTCCCAACTTTTGCCAAGTATGATGGTGTCTCTTGCCCGAAACTACATATGAGGTCATATGTCAGAAAGACTCAACCCCACACGGCTGAAAAGAATCTGTGGGTGCATTTCTTCCAGGAGAGCTTATCGGGGACTCAGTTGGATTGGTTCTACCAATTAGAAGGGTCCAATGTTCGCAACTGGGAAGAGTTGGCCGCTGCTTTCTACAAACAATATCAGTATAATGCTGATTTGGCTCCGACTAGGACACAATTACAAAGCATGTCTATGCGAACAGATGAGGGTTTCAAAACCTATGCTAAAAAATGGAGGGATCTCGCAGGCATGGTACAACCCCCTTTATCTGATAGAGAATTAGTGGATATGTTCCTAGGCACCTTGTCAGGACCATTTTCAATCACCTGATTGGGAGCTCTTCATCTGGGTTTACCGAATTAATCATGACTGGTGAGCGGGTCGAAGCCGGTATAAAAAGCGGCCAAATTCAAAGAGATGCATCCTCAAGTATGGTGAAGAAACCTTTTGTTGGAAAGAAGGAGGTCAGTGATGCATATGACCATAGGAATAAAAAAAAAACCGACCGTCGTCCAGCAGTAGGGGCTGTCATGATCTCTAATCCTGCGCCAAATCAGCAGCGAAATTATCAGCACAAACCAGAAGCGCCCATGAGACGATTTACCCGGATTAACATGACCATGTCTCAAGTTTTGCCACACCTTCTCAAGACCAACCTAGTAACTCTAAAGGAAGCTCCTAAGAATCCCAATACTGCTTCTCCTTGCTACAACCCGAACGCCCGATGTGCCTATCATTTTGAAAGCCCGAGGCACGATACAAATGACTGTTGGGCCTTAAAGAATAAGGTGCAAGACCTTATCAATGCGAAAGAGATTGAATTTGAGCCCCCAGAAACGCCTAATGTAATAACGGAACCAATGCCCATACATGGCCAAGGTATCAATGCCATTGATGATGATCGTTTTGTTTCCTCTGTGAATGACTTGGTTACTCCTTTGTTGACCATTAAACAAAATCTACTACAAGTCGGCCTCTTCCTAGGTTGCGATGAAGATTGTCACCTATGAAAATCTCTACCGAATGGTTGTTTGTTACTTAAGATAAGCGTCCAGCGCCTGATGACTAGTAAAGAAATCCTATTTGAAAAGATACCTCTTATCAAAAGCTCTTATCAAGATGTTTCGATAATCACCATTTCTGACAATCCTCCCAGGGTCTCCACCAAAAGACCCATCAGGATTACATCTGCTCCCAAATCTGCACCATTAATCATCACTATGCCAAGACCAATACCATACTCCTCAGATAAAGTTGTTCCCTAGAGTTATGAGGCTGATGTTTATTACTACAGCGTCAAGCAAGATCAATTGGCTGTCAAAAATGAAGTTGCAAGAGATATTGATCCTGATATCGGTAACATCACTGGAACCAGCAAAATAACAAGAAGTGGAAGAGTCTTCTCACCTGAGATTTCTCCAAGGACCGTTGCTACTCCTGTGATCATCACTACTGCCACTTCTATTGACACCACCAGTGATACTCCTACTGTTATCCCTACTGCCAATACAAGGGGCAAAGAGGCTTTGGTTGAGCCTGCCCAAGCAAGAGAACGTCCCGAAGTCATCCTTGAAGCTTCTAGAAAAGAAATAGAAGAAATCCTGAAGATAATCAAGAAAAGTGACTACAACATTGTAAAACAATTGGGGCAGACCCCCTCGAAGATATCATTGTTGTCCTTACTTTTGTGCTCTGAAACTCACGCCAATTCCTTGGTAAAGTTTATTAAGACCGCTCACGTGCCCCAAGAGACCTCCATCGACCAATTTGAAGACTGTGTGGCCAATCTAACTGCTGATAACAGATTGGGCTTTTCCGATGCTGATTTAACCTCTAAGGGAAGGAAGCACAACGATTCCTTACATATTTCCATTGAATGCAGGGGCACCACACTTGCCCATGTTTTGGTGGATACCGGTTCATCATTGAATTTCTTGCCCAAAAATTCTCTCGACCGACTGGATTGCGAGGGGCTCATCTTGAAACCTAGTAACATCATAGTGAGGGCCTTTGATGGTTCCAAGAGAACAGTGCACGGAGAAGTTAGTATCCCCATAAAAATTGGGACTCAGACTTTTGACTCATTTTCTATGTGATGGACATCCGCCCTTCATACTCTTGTCTGTTGGGTCGACCCTGGATCCATGGTGCTGGTGTCGTCACTTCTACCCTGCACCAAATGCTAAAATACCCGGTCAGAGGAAAGATTGTCACAGTTCACAAAGAAGAGGAATACATGGTTAGCCATTTGAACTCTTTCAGGTATGTTGAAATGGATGGTGAATTCATAGAGACTCTCTGTCAGAACTTTGAGGAGGTTCCAGCAACGATCGCAGCAACCAATTCGACTCCAAAGGTCCATAAGATTACCAGACCTCCACTAAAGATGGCCTCGTTGAAAGATGCTCGAGCAGTAATTGAAAAGGGAGGATGTACTATCTGGGGTCAACTTCCGGATATTCCTTACAAGTCCGACAAATTTGGGTTGGGGTTCACTTTAGAGGCCCAAAAAGCTGTCCGACGTTCTCGCGCAGGGGGACCACCTCTGCGTATCAGCAATCGAGGAGTCAATGCAATAGAAGATAGTGATGGCAGCTGTGACATGGACGAATGGATTTTTACAACCATCGGCGGAGGGCTCAACAATTGGGAGGACAGAGATTTCATTCCTATTACTTTTATTCAAGAGTAATTATCTTTTAATATTTTTAGGCTTGTAATATTTAAACAATTCAGACTTTTTAAAACCTTGTGTCTTACCCGAGGCACAACGGTCCATTTGTGAGGGTTGTCACTTCATTCTCATATGTCATTAATGAATCATGGACGTTTTTGCATCAAATCTTGTTTCTTTGTCTTTTCTTTGTTACATTTTTATTTCTTTCAAACGTAGCTATGCTCTTACACACACTCACATATTAAAATGCAGATCTACATCCACTCAGGATCCCATGGGTAACAGTTCTGCTATGGCCAATTGTGACTTTGAAAATCCGATCTACCAAGCCGACGACGAAGGTGAAGAAGATTATGAAGTGCCAGGAGAGTTGGCCAGGTTATTACAACAGGAAGAAAGGACCATTCAGCCACACGAAGAGTCGGTCGAAACAGTTAACTTGGGAACTGAGGAAGATAAGAAAGAGGTCAAGGTAGGTGCCAACTTGGAACCTAATGTCAAGGAGCGTCTGATTCAGCTATTGCACGATTATATTGAGATATTCGGCTGGTCGTACGAAGACATGCTGGGACTTGATGCAGACATTGTGGTACATCGTCTGCCTACAAAAGAAGATTGTTCCCCAGTAAAGCAAAAGGTTCGTCGCATGAGGCCCGATATGTCTGAAAAGATCAAAGCAGAAGTCATGAAGAAATTCAATGCCGAATTTTTGGCTGTCACCTCTTATCCCCAATGGGTGGCCAATGTTGTTCCTGTACCTAAGAAAGACGGTAAAGTGCGGATGTGTGTGGACTACAGAGATTGGAATAGGGCGAGCCCCAAAGATGATTTCCCACTTCCCCACATCGACATCCTGGTTGATAATACAGCCCAGCATAATGTGTTTTCCTTCATGGACAGCTTCTCAGGCTACAACCAAATCAAAATGGCGCCTGAGGATATGGAGAAAACGACCTTTGTTATACAGTGGGGCACTTTCTGCTATAAGGTCATACCATTCGGACTGAAGAATGTTGGGGTAACCTATCAACGCACCATGGTAGCTTTATTTCATGACATGATACATCATGAGATAGAGGTCTATGTAGACGATATGATAGCAAGATCACAGACGGAAGAAGAGCACCTTGATCACTTACGGAAGCTGTTTGAAAGGCTGAAGAAGTACAAGTTGAGATTGAATCCAAACAAGTGTACATTCAGAGTACGGTCTGGTAAACTCCTGGGTTTTGTCGTCAGCAACAAGGGTATCAAAGTTGATCTTGCCAAGGTTAAAGCGATACAAGAAATGCCATCTCTTCGTACTGAGAAAGAAGTCAGAGGATTCTTGGGACGTCTGAACTACATAGCCAGGTTTATTTCTCACCTGACAGCTGCTTGTGAACCAATCTTCAAACTCTTGAAGAAATATCAAGTAGTAAGATGGAACAACGAATGCCAAGTTGCTTTTGACAAAATCAAAGAATACCTGCAAGAACCTCCTGTGTTGTTTCCATCTGTCGAGGGAAGGCCATTGATCTTATATCTAACTATTTTAGAAAACGCAATAGGGTGTGTGCATGGGCAGCATGACGAGTCTGGCCGAAAAGAGCATGCTATTTATTACCTGAGAAAAAGTTTACTGACTGTGAAACAAGATATTCACTGCTCGAGAAAACTTGTTGCGCTCTCGCATGGGCTGCTCGTCGGTTGAGATAGTATATGTTGACCCACACTACTTTGTTGATATCTAAAATGGATCCGATAAAGTATATCTTTGAGAAGCCCACTCTTTCTGGAAGAATAGCGAGATGGCAGATGAACCTGACAGAATATTACATACAATATACTACCCAGAAAGCTATAAATGGCAGTGTATTGGCTGATTATCTTGCTCACCAAGCTGTAGAAGACTATCAGTCCATGAAGTTTGAATTCCCGGACGAAGACATCATGACATTAGACAATTATGAAGAAATCGGGCCATATGACGGACCTAAACAAGGATCCCTGTTGTACCCCAAAATTTTCCCTCCCATATTTCTCAAAACATTTCAAGAAAGATCCCTAAGTTACTCAAGGAAGTCCAATGGTTGACCAGACAAGCCCCCTCCTAAGGCAGTCTACCTCAAATTAGGGTTTCATGTTGCATCAAGATACTTGAGTCCAAGGGATCCCAAATTCTCAACATTGTCCTAATATGTTCTCAAGATCATCCATGTCAAGTTTCAAGCCTTACAGAGAAAGTTTGCTCAGTCAATTGCTCAAAAGGCCTGAAAATCGACTGTGCTAGGGCAAAAGTAAATTGTGGCCCACATATAGTCAAACTTCATTATTTATGGTCAACATCCTCATTTTTAAGTATATTTTATCATTTTATCAAGGGTTGATCATGATTCATCAAGGATTGCTCATAATTCATCAAGAACCAAAAGTTGCTAAATTAGGGTTTTGTAGGAAAAGTCAACTCAACTTTGACCAAGCATAACTTTATCATACTTTATGAGAAATGACCCATCCAAATCTCATTTTTAATAGGATGAAATTCCATGCAATCCATCTTCAGCTCCCAAGTTCAAAATATGCACTCACAAGAAGTTATGAATTTGGACATTATAGGTCATTTTAAAAAGTCAACAAAAACACCTTTTTTGTCAAAGCTTCATACATGAGCATGGAATATCAAATTGAGATGAGACCAAAAGGGTTGATTATAGGACATCTCAAGCTTTCCAAAAAGTCCAATAAAACCTCCGAAAAGTCAAAATTGAGGAAGTTATGCATTGGTGAAGTTGACCTTTTTTGCAAAATTGCCAAAAGTCAACTATGCCTAAAACTTCAATTTTTGCCAAATGGGCCCAATCTTTTTCACTTGTTTTGAGTTGGCAACATAGTCCACGAGCTCTATCCCTTTCCACTTGTCATTATCATGTTTTTAGTATTTATTTTTATTTTTATTTGATTTAAATCAATTTTAATCAAAATAAATCATATAAAATCCAAAGTATTGAAAACTAAAGATTTTTTACATGATTCAGGTTTCAATTACAGCTAGCATCAAATCAAACTCGTGCAAGGCATTAGGGTGGATAAAAAGATTGATTTTATCCAATTTTGGAAATATTTTTAAGGTGTATCAAATCAAGATCCAATTTATAGATGGAGGAAGATTGAGATCAGTTATCAACCCTAATCCATTCCTTGATACATATAGAAGGGAGGCAGACCAAAAACTAGGTTAGAAAGAGGCGGAGCATCAAGAACACAAACTTGAAAAATCAAGAAAAAGTGCAAACACGAATTCATATTTAGAGGCCAATTCAAGATCCTTGAACCATCTCAATCGATTCCTGGGATCCTCAGCAAGCCAAAGCATTCCAAAGCAAGCGTTTTCAGGCCTCATATCGCATTGTAAGTCACCCACGGCATAGCCCTTTTTTTGAAATCGAATAGCATTTTTCTTATACTTATAGCATAAAATAGTTGTATATGATTGATCACCATCATGTTTGCAAGCTTCCTGTAACATTTGATTGCATTTTTATGGCTTGTACTGGATTTTACCATAGCTAGGTTTTTGGATTCTGTTTTAGGGTTTTTTATCGCAGGTAAAATTAGTCGTCATGAGTGGTACCATCACGTTCAGAATGACAAGACGAATCCAACCATGGCACTAGAAGTCATTTATCGTGCCCATGGAGAATTTTGAGAAGAACCAGGCTTGTAGCTATAGAAAAACGTCTGTAGGTAAAAGTTTGGAACTTTTACCCACGGAGCAAGGTCAGGGATGACCTATGTGTCATCTCTCCATTGGCCCATTCAAACTCTGGCAAGCATTTTTTTGTTGTCCTCCACTAATTCTTGTTTTTGTATATTATTATTATTTATTTCATGTGCAGAAAGAACAAATAACTCAGCTGGTTGCCAAGCGTTGGAGATTTCCTTCAGGACCTGGGTTCAAATCCCAGGTCCCCCTTTGCTTGCCTATTATTTTTATTTTCAGATTCAAATGCGCACCAAGAACCAAGGTCCAACACGTGACCTCACAATCCAGCTTGCCAAGTGTCTTGAGGCCAGATCCAAGGGCCATGACTGGAGGAACACCAAAGGCAGGGTCGAAGCAATCACACTGGATCTAGGAAGTCAACGTGGACTTCCACCTTTTGGGCCCAGATTTGGCTTTTTGCACCCTCCAAATTGCTTTTGCAGGCCCAATTTCTTATCCCTTTTCTTTTTAGATTTTATTTTAATTAGTTAATTTATTTTATTTCACTAACCAATTAATTATTTTCTTTTATCAAAAAAATCACAATAATATTAATTTTCATAAATTAGGTCTAGATTTTATTTTTATTAAAAAATTAATTAATTAAATTAGGTTTGTCAATTTAGATAACTTTAATTTATTTTTTGTATATAATTAAAACTAATTAGAATAATTAGGTTTTTATTTCTAAATTTAATTATATTTTCTTTTTCTTAAAATAACCAAAAAACCAAAAATAGGTCATTTTATTTATTTTTATTAATTGAATTATCTAATTAATTATATAATTAATTTTAGGACCTAATCTTTTTCTTAAAAGATAATTAAAAATAACAAAAAACATTTTTCTTTTGATTATGTTAGAAGGGTCAAAACCCTAATTTCTTCCCGATCTTAATTTTTTCTCGCGCGCTTTATTTTTATTATTTATCATATTGATGTAACTGCCTACAGTTTGTAATAGTTTAATTAGGACGTTTATTTCCATTTATCGCTTTATTTTTAAAGGGTTTGTTTTTGGCTATGTTAATACCCGAAGCCTTGTAATAGCGTAGTTTAATTTCCGCATTTTAAATTCCACAAAATATTAACTGTTAGATGTATGATATTAGGATGTATGAAAAGAATGTATGTTAAACTTTAAAACAGTTAGATATCCCTAAAATATGCAAAGATAAAAAAAATCTGAAATTGAATCACTCGTACATGCGCACTCCTAGGGTACACTCCCACTTGGTTGCCTTCGGTAAACGGTCATTGAGTATAGGGTGCTTTAGTGGTCATCCTTTTTTCCAAAGATCAAAGTTGCCTCGGAATGGTTGCCTCGGATATTTTTGCCTCCGATATTTTTGCCTCGGATAATTGATCTAAGACATTAGGGTTATTACTAAGACGTCCTAACGTTGCTTTAGTGACCGTACGTCCCTTTTCGAATTGACCCTCAAAATTCCAACGACGGTGCTACCTACTCACTAATAGTGGGATAGCGCTGTCTAAAGGAAACAAGCATAAAACAATTCTTTTTTCGAGTAGGTAGATTAGCTCTTAGGTAGTTGCTCAATTCAAACAAAATTTTTCACACTTACACTCCTTTACAAACAAAGTTTTCAAAAACACTTCATTACACTCTTGAAGACAGAAGCAAGAGTTAAATCGAAGTCAAAACAAAAACTTTTCAAAGCACACAAACACAAAGAAAACAATTTTGAAAATGATGAGCAAGTACCTAAGAGCCCGTAGATAACTAAGGATAGAAAGGGTGCTAATACCTTCCCTTTCTATAATCTACCCCCGTACTCAGAAATATCTCGAAAAAGGAATTTTTATGTGCTTTTTTCCTTTCCTTGTTGGATAAAATAAAAGTCGGTGGCGACTCTTGCTTACCGCGACATTTTGTGAACACAAACGCAAAACGCAAACCATTAATTTCTTAAAAAAGGGAAACATGTCCCGGTTCTGGCCATCGTATCACAGAACTGGCGACTCTGCTGGGGATTTAATAAGTGGGGTGTACCTTAGGATTAGTTCATCATATTGTTTTCAATTGTTTGATTTGTTTGCTTTATCTTTATGGGCTTTGAATTGGAGTTACTATAGATCCTAACTCGGATCTGGGGATACCCTTTAGGTAAGTAGCAATAGACTGTGAGGGAATTGTACAACGTAGACCTATACGGTTGAAGCAGTAGCTACGTTGATGTGGCGCATTAGTTGGTACCGATATCCCTTGTGGAGGAACAAGGAGAGTATGGGGCTGCTAATGGGTCATTAAGAATCAACTGACCTTAAAACCTATAATTGACCAACTTGGCCATAGAAAAGTAGCTGAATGCTACACTCATTGAGACCATACTCTCGCGATGGTTCCGGCTGCAAGAAAAGATTGCTAATCTGAAACTATGACCGACCGGGGATGGTCAGTGATATTGAGAACCTCTAGAACCCGGTTACTATTACTAGGACAGGTTGAACCAACTAAGATGCAAGAGGGTAGTACCTAAACTCCATGCCAGCCTGAAATTTAAGGGTTATTGTGTGACTTGTTTGCCCTTACCATGTTTGCTATCAGTGATACCTGTGGTGTGTTTTTATCATGACATCATGCATCATGACATCGCATGCATATTTCATTAGACTAACCATTTCAAAGACCAAGGGGATTCATCTTTGTTCTGTTTTGCAGATCATGGCATCTATGCGCAGAAATACCATTCGAATCAACTTCGTGCAGATCCCTGCTCAGCTTAGAGAGTTGGTTTCAAAGGTTCCTGATACTTCTTCCTTTGTTAGAAGACATGGTCATCTCCTCATCCTGGTCACTTCCAAGTTGGATGAGCAAATGATGAGTGTGTTGTTCCAGTTCTTTGACCCATTGCATCACTATTTCACCTTCCCGGACTATCAGCTAGTCCCTACTAGAGAGAAGACACCCTTTACAGGTTTGGAGATAGCTCCTAGGTCAGAGGATATTGCTTCAGCCCTCCATCTAACAATGGCTGATGTAGTATCTAACTGGGAGACTCGAAGTGGGATGAAAGGTTTCTTGGCTAAGTTTTTGATTGATCAAGCTCAACAGTTCTGGGATAGTTTGGACTTTCAAGAATTTGAAGATATCCTGGCTCTCCTCATCTATGGCTTGGTTCTGTTCCCAAATTTAGATTCTTTTGTCGATGTGAACGCAGTCAAGATTTTCATGTCTCGTAATCCAGTGTCTACGCTCTTGGATGATATTCTGCATGCTCTCTATACCCGTACTGTTCGGAGAAGGGGAGCTCTCATGTGTTGTACACTGCTGCTGGCGAGGTGGTTTATTTCTCACCTCCCCAAATCTGTATTGAAGAATGATGAAGGTATGGGTTGGGCTTACAGAATCATGTCCCTTGCTCATACGGACATCCTTTGGAGTACTAAAGATATGGAAAGGGTAGCTGTTATTGATCGATGTGGGGAATACCCCAATGTTCCATTGCTTGGAATTAGAGGAGGCATAACCTATAATCCTTGTTTGGCCTTACGAGAGTTTGGACGAGCTCGAAGGGACGGTCCTCATGAGCTGCTGCTTCCAAACATTGTCTTTGACTTCAAGGGGGATGTTGAGAGACATCCTAGCCGGTTTATACGAGCTTGGGACATGGTGAACAGGTCTGATCCACATGAGCTAGGAATGAAGACTTCTCTCCCGATGCAACCGTATCTTTAGTGGGTTCGAGCCCGTGCTCAAAAGTTAGGGATGCCATATGAAGTTGTTTTGTCGGTGATTGTGGAGCATACTGATGAAGAAGGTGTTCCTTATACGGTCCTCCATCCTTACATGCCTACTGATATTGGGGCATTGAAGAGATCTTGGATCCAGTTAAGGGAAGAAAGGGATACCTATAGAGAGAAGTATCATGATCAGGAACGGAAGATCCTGAAGCTTACAAGGCAGCTTGAGAACGAGAGGACAATCAACGATTATGTCAGCACGAAAGGAAAACCACCTTGGGATTTCTGATGTCTTTTATTGTTTCTAGTTTAGATTTGCTTTTCAGTATTTCTTTTGTAACGTCTTAAAAGGCATTTGTTAAACATTGTTTCAAGTTTTAATCTAATAAAGTGTGTTTTATTTTGGTTTACAAATTTGAATCTCCCTAAGTCTTTGAAATCATTTCATATGCATTCCATTCCCATGCACCTCATTACAGGTACCATTACAGGTTTCTCATCTTCTTCGTTGTTCATTTCAGCAATCATGTCTTCTGAAACACCTATTGATCAAGCTATCAAGGCTCTTCAAGCTCAGAATGATCAGTTCTAGGAGATGTTTTTGAACTTGGCCAAGAGTCAACAAGATTTGAAGACTCTTATCTTGAAATACAAAAAGAAGAAGAAGAAGAGGGTGGTCCTGCTGAATATGGGTCACAGATTCGGGAACAATTTGTGATAGGAAGTTGATTTATCTCATTCATCTGGAGGAGGGGGAGAGAATCAAGAGGAAAGGAAGGGTCCTAGCCCTGTGGTTTCTGACAATGACACGAATTTTGATGAAGACCAGTATCCTCCTGTTGAGGATAGGTATAAGCAGCTTGAAGACCGGTTGAGTGCAATGGAGGTCCAGAAGGTACCTGGGTTGGACTTCAGAGATTTGGGTTTGGCATCTGGGGTGGTGATCCCGCACAAGTTTAAAGCACCTATCTTTGCTAAGTACGATGGGGCATCCTGTCCGAAGTTGCACCTCCGCTCGTATGTCAGAAATATTCAACCATATACTACCGATAGGAACCTCTGGGTTCATTTCTTTCAAGATAGTCTGTCAGGGACTCAACTTGAATGGTTCTATCAACTGGAAGGAGCTAATGTTCGCAAGTGGGAAGACCTTGCTGCTGCTTTTTACAAGCAATACCAGTATAGTGCCGACCTTGCTCCCAGGGGTACTCAACTTCAGGGTATGTCTATGGGTGCGAGCGAAGGTTTTAAGGACTATGCTCAGAAATAGAGAGATCTTGCTGTAAGAGTACAACCCCCTCTGGCTGATAGGGAGTTGGTGGATATGTTTCTTGGGACTTTGTCTGGTCCGTATTTCAATCATTTGATCGGAAGTTCATCATCTGGGTTCACTGAATTGATTATGACTGGGGAGAGAGTTGAAGTCGGTTTTAAAAGTGGCAAGATACAGAAAGGTGCTTCGTCAAGTACAGAAAAGAAGCCTTTCAAGAAGGAATCTAGTGCAGTGTACAGTTCGAGGAACCAAAATCGACCCGAACGCCGCCAAGCAGTTAATGCGGTAGTTATATCAAGACCTGTTGTTGCCCCACAATGCAACACTCAGCAAAGAGTAGAGAGGCCACAAAGACAATTTACTCGGCTCAGTATGACTCTATCTCAAATTCTGCCGCAACTGTTAAAAACCAATTTGGTAACTCTGAGGGAGGCTCCGAAGAATCCCATCACTATATCACCGCTGTATAATCTGAACGCCCGTTGTGCTTTTCACTCCGATAGCCCAGGGCATGATACGAACAACTGCTGGGCTTTGAAGAACAAAGTGCAGGATCTGATTGAAGCTAATGAGATTGAGTTTGAAGCGCCGGAAAAGCCCAACGTCATGACTGCTCCTATGCTAAAACATGACGCGGGAGTCAACGCAATTGAAGACGATGTAGAAGAGTCAGATTTTGACAGCTGGATTTACCCGACTACTAACGGTGGCTTAAGCAATTGGACGGCGAAGGACTTCGTGCCCATTTCTTTTATTACACAGTAATACGACTTTTGTTTTGAGTTTGTAACATACAATTTAAAGCTTTACGGCCCGGTGCCTTACCCGAGACACCATGGCTTTGTTTGAGGGCTTATTATATGTCATTTCCATATATCATCAATAAAAGCATTGGACGTTTTCTTGCATTACGAATTTTGCGCTCCTTGGTTTTTCTTTTCTATCTTTCAAAACAGCTATTTGTCTTACACATACTCACATATACATGTCCACATCCACTCTGGATCCCACTGATAACGACTCTGCTACTACCAGTTATGACTTCGAAAGTCCGATCAACCAAGCCGAGGACGAAGGTGACGATGATTTTGAAGTTCCTGGGGAACTTGCTAGACTGTTACTTCAGGAAGAGAGGGCTATACAGCCGCATGAAGAGCCAGTGGATACAGTAAATCTGGGTACAGAAGAGGACAAGAAAGAGGTCAAGATCGGTGCAAATCTGGAACCGAGTGTCAAGAAACGGTTGATACAAATGTTGTGTGACTGTGTTCAGATCTTTGCTTGGTCTTATGAAGATATGCCTGGGTTGGATATCGATATTGTGGTTCACCGCTTGCCAACTAAGGAAGACTGTCCTCCGGTAAAGCAGAAAGTTCGTCGTATGCGCCCATAGATGTCTTAGAAAATCAAAGCTGAGGTTATGAAACAGTTTGATGCCGGTTTTCTAGCTGTCACTTCTTACCCGCAATGGCTTTCCAACGTGGTTCCGGTGCCGAAGAAATATGGTAAAGTTCGAATGTGTGTGGACTATAGGGATCTGAACAGGGCAAGTCCTAAGGATGGTTTCCCTCTGCCTCATATTGATGTTATGGTTGACAACACCGCACAACATAAGATCTTATCCTTTATGGATGGTTTCTCTGGTTATAATCAGATTAAGATGGCCCCCGAAGACATGGAGAAGACAATGTTCGTTACGCCGTGGGGTACCTTTTGCTATAAAGTCATGCCTTTCGGATTAAAGAATGTTGGGGCAACGTATCAGTGCGCCATGGTCACTTTGTTCCACGACATGATTCACCATGAGATTGAGGTATATGTTGACGACATGATTGCAAGGTCCCAGACTGAGGAAGAACACCTCGACCATCTTCAGAAGCTATTTGATAGGTTGAAGTTGTACAAGATGAGGTTAAACCCGAACAAGTGCACCTTCAGAGTGAGGTCTGGTAAGCTGCTGGGTTTCGTCGTTAGTGATAAAGGTATTCAAGTGGATCCTGCTAAGGTGAAGGCTATACAGGAAATGCCAGCTCCCCGAACTGAAAAAGAAGTTAGAGGCTTTTTGGGACGTCTGAATTACATTGCCCGATTCATTTCACATTTGACCGCTACTTGTGAACCAATCTTCAAGCTGTTGAAGAAAGATCAAGTGGTAAGATGGAATGATGAGTGTCATGCCGCCTTCGAAAGGATCAAAGAATATCTCCAAGAGCCACCTATTATGATGCCTCCAGTTGAAGGAAGACCCTTGATCCTATACTTGATAGTACTCGATAATTCGATGGGGTACGTGCTAGGGCAGCATGACGAGTCTGGCCAAAAAGAGCATGCTATTTATTACCTTAGCAAAAAGTTTACCGATTGTGAGACCCGATACTCACTGCTCAAGAAAACTTGCTTAGCTTTGGCATGGGTTGCTCGCCGGCTGAGACAGTATATGCTGACTCACACTACCCTATTGATATCAAAGATGGATCCAATCAAGTATATCTTCGAGAAGCCTTCCTTGTACGGAAGAATAGAAAGATGGCAGATGATCTTGACTGAGTATGACATCCAATACACAACCCATAAAGCAATCAAGGGGAGTGTGTTGGCAGATCATTTGGCACATTAAGCAGCGGATGACTACCAATCCATGAACTTCGAATTCCCGGATGAGAACATCATGTTGGTAACTAACTGTGAGACACCTGGACTGGATGAAGGACCTGAGGAAGGATCCTGATGGTCTATGTACTTTGATGGAGCTTCAAACACTTTGGGTAATGGCATTGGCGCTGTGATCATATCTCCTGGAGGCTGTCATACTCCGTTCACCGCCCGACTATGTTTCAACTGCACCAACAATATGGCGGAGTATGAAGCATTTATCATGGGTCTTCGAGCAGCAATTGGCCTAAGGATTAAGTTCTTAAGTGTATTCGGAGATTCCGCTCTCGTGATCAGCCAGATCAAAGGCGAGTGGGATACGAAACACCCAAACCTTATTCCTTACAAAGAGTATGTATTGACATTGCTTCCACACTTCGAAGAGATAACCTTTGAACACTTCCCAAGAGAGGAGAATCAGTTGGAAGACGCGCTAGCTACGATGTCTTCTATGTTCAAGGTCAAATGGGATAATGAGGCTCCCCAGATTACCATTGAGAGGTTCAACGAACCTGCACATTGCTGTGACATTGAGACTGAAGAGGTAGCAGATAAACCATGGTTTCATGAGGTAAAGAGGTATCTTGAGGCTCAAGAGTACCCCGAGGGTGCATCTGTTAATGATAAGAAGTTTCTGAGAAGGTCCGTGGCGAAGTTCTTTATCAGTAATGGCATCCTTTACAAGCGTAATCATGATTCAACCTTACTGCGATGTGTGGAAAAGAACGAGGCAGAAAGGATTATGGTAGAGTTGCATGAAGGTACTTTCGGGACTCATTCCAATGGACATACCATGGCAAAGAAAATCCTACGGGCAGGATATTATTGGTCAATCATAGAAGCCGACTGTTATCAACATTCTCAGACTTGTCATAAGTGCCAAGTCTATGCTGATAAGATGCACATACCTCCAGTCCCTCTGAACGTCTTGACAGCTCCTTGGCCTTTCACAATGTGGGGCATCGATATGATCGGTGAGATCAGACCTACTGCGTCTAACGAGCATCATTTCATCCTGGTAGCAATTGATTACTTTAAGAAGTGGGTTGAGGCAGCTTCCTTTGCTACAGTGACCAAGAACATCGTGGCACGGTTTATTCGGCACAATTTGATCTGTCGATATGGTGTACCAGAGAGGATCATTACGGACAACGGTACAAATCTCAACAATACAATGATCACCGAGCTCTGCAAGCAGTTCAAGATACAACATCATAACTCTTCTCCTTATCGGCCGAACATGAATGGGGTTGTTGAAGCGGCTAATAAGAATATCAAGAAGATTGTGCAGAAGATGGCGGTGACATACAAAGATTGGCACGAGATGTTACCATTCGCTCTTCATGGGTACCGTACCTCAGCACGGACTTCAACAGGGGCAACACCCTATTCCTTGGTATATGGCATGGAGGCCGTATTGCCCATTGAAGTTCAGATACCCTCTCTTTGGATTATGAAGGATGTAGGTTTAAGCGAGGACGACTGGATCCAGACCCGGCTTGATCAGCTGAATTTAATCGACGAAAAGAGACTTACGGCTATTTGTCATGGTCAGGCGTATCAAAAGCGGATGATCAAGGCATTTAACAAGAAAGTCAGACGACAAGAGTATCAAGTCGGGGATCTGGTGATCAAACGCATCATACTACCTCAAGGTGATCCCAGGGGAAAATGGACCCCTACATACGAAGGGCCATTTGTGGTTAAGAACATCTTCTCAAGAGGAGCTATGATTTTAACCACCATGGATGGTGACGACCTTCCTCACCCCGTCAATGCAGACATAGTGAAAAAATACTATGCATAATCAAAGACCCGCTAGGTTGACTGGCCTAGGAAAAAATAAAGGCTTCCTGGTGAACCAAAAGGGTTCGGGAAAAAATAAGGGATGAAAATGAGAAAATGTGTACACCCGGCAAGTCGAAAACCTGAAATGGTGGCTTGGGCAAAAAAGGGTATCCCGGTGGACTGAAAACCCGAAAGGGCGGTCCAGGCAAAAATTAGGGATTAAAGCGTAACACTATGTCTCATTGAATCACCTTGCAACCAGACTTCGGTATCGACTATCAAGCTCGGACGACACTAATCAATCTGATCTACCTTCAACCAAGTAGAAAAGTGATGAGATGCTCGAGGATATAAAGGCAATAGCAGAGTTGGAACCCAGTGGGATTGTTCACATAGCTTTTTTTCTTAGTTTTTCACAAATTGTATAAATTCTATTTGTTCGGCGACGTTCTCTTACTAGGACGTCAGCCTCTTGTACAAAAAACGCCTATTTACAGGCCAAACTTCAAAATCAATACGATTCATTTTCACAAAGAAATTTCAAATTGTTTTCCTTTTTCTGTTTTGTTTTGCAAGAACTTCCAATGTTCATTTTTTATATATGCATTTGACATTGATTGCTGCTCATAAATATTTACATGAGAAACAAAAGACGATTACTCGTAATATCAGAAACAGGGGCAAATAAGAAATGTTCAAACTGTATAGTTGCTCTATCTACCAGGTATAGGGATAGACCTAGTTGGAGAAAACGATTGAAGGTACATTCATTCCCCGCAGAGTAAGGAGAAGGACAGTGGTGTTAATTCTCCCCAGCTGAGGCTCGCAATCGCGAATGAGTCGACAATATTCTCCCCAAGCAGAGTTTATCTACCATCAGCACTAGAAAATTATCCCCAGTGGAGTTTGGAGAATTTTCCCCAATAGAGTCTGGAGGGTTGTCCCCAGTAGAGTCTAAAAGATCATCCCCAGTAAGGTCGCAACTAGAAAATCATCGCCGGAGGAGTTCATTTCTTTCACAAACAGAAACTCAATCACCAACAGGGTTCATTATCACCAGCAACGGTAGTTCATCCCTAGCTGAGTTTATTTCTTCCAAATCAACAGATCATCTGACAGAGTGTGTCCTCCCCACAGAGTCATTTCCTCGTCAATTTATTCCCCAGTGGAGTTATTCCCTCCTGTAGGATTATGCTCACAATCATCTTCATCCACTATCCCCAGCGGAAACGAAGAATTCAACTTCTTGTATGCTCCAGCAGCAAGCCGGGGTTTATTTTTCCCAGCTAGCGAACATCAGAAAACATCACATATCCATACATCATGACATATGCATAAGCATCATACAACATAATCTCATTTATTTTGAGAACATCATTGCTTGATACATGTCATACATTACATACAGCTAACCTTTACCTTTCAGGAAAGATACAATCAAATTCTCACAAAAGTTCAAGCTATGAAGCCCAGGTACGATCAGATAGTATCTTGATTCCTACAACATATAGCGAAGCCCGAATTACGACCAGATAATAGTTTTAGACTACCGCAAGGCCTGGATTACGACCAGATAGTGGTATCTCTTAAAAGCAAGCTATGAAGCCCGGATTCGACCGGATAATAGTTTAAATCCTCGACAAGCCGTGAAACCCGGATTACGACCGGATAACAGCTCAGTAAGTTATTGTGAAGCATGGATTACGACCAGACAACAATAAAAGTTCCTTTGAAACCTGGATTACGACCAGATAGCGGTTAAAGACACTGTGAAGTCTGGATTTCGACCAGATAACAATGAGGGATACTGTGAAGTTTAGATTACGACCAAATAGTAGTTCACCCGGCCAGATACTATGAAGCTCGGATCACTACCGGATATCAGTAGGCCCAAAGCCAAAGGGAAGCCCGGATTACGACTGGATAACTATTTGATCTCTTATGAAGACTGGATTACGACCAGATAAGAAGTAAAATATTGTGAAGCCCGGATTACAACTGGACAGTAGTACGGAACACCATGAAGCCTGGATTCGACCAGATAATGGTATAAAGCATTGTGTAGCCTGGATTACAACAGGATAACGATAAAAGGACTGAAGCCTGGATTACGACCAGATAGCAGTACAAGACCCTGCGAAGCTTGGATTTCGACCGAATAGCAGTTTACCTGGACAGTTACTAAGAATCCTGGAGTCGACCGGATATTAGTGTGCCCTAAATTCAAGTTAAAGCCCGGATGCGACCGGATAACATTTGAATTCCTTCTGAAACCTGGATTACGACCGGATAAGAATTGAGAAGTTGCAAAACCTAGATTACGACCGGATAACGAGTTTAATCTCATCTCCCCAGTAGGTCAATGTAAATCCTGGATTACGACCAGATAGCAGTCGGTCTTATTACTATGAAGCCTGGATCACGACCAAATAGTAATTCATTTTCACCTCTTCAGAATAACGGACGACTGAAGTTCCTAAAATTCAACAGAGATGATTCCCCAGTAGAATACGGATGACCGAAGTTCCTAAAATTCAAACAGAGACGATTCACCAGCAGAATAACAGATGACCGAAGCTCTTAAACTTCTACTTCTCTCAACAAAGATCAGCCTTCCCCAGCGGAATCTTCCTCAACGACAAGTATACAAGCTATCGCTAAGGAATCTCTTATACGATCGACACTCCTTCGGATGGAATCTTTAATCCCATCCCCCGTCAGCAATTTCCAAATGGCATCTGTAAGCCCATTCCCGACATTGCAGGACGAATACCACATCATGCGAGTGCAAATTTCTGGGCACTCTAGTGTTCAATCCTCTTCCACCTTTGGATCACGAAAGCTAATCTATATCCTCAGGTTTAAGAAGATTGAACTGGGGCAGCTTTTGTACCCCAAAATTTTCCCTCCCATATTTCTCAAAATATTTCAAGAAAGATCCCCAAGTTGCTCAAGGAAGTCCAAGGGTTGACTAGACAAGCCCCCTCCTAAGGCAGTCTACCTCAAATTAGGGTTTCATGTTGCATCAAGATACTTGATTCCAAGGGATCCCAAATTCTCACCATTGTCCTAATATGTTCTCAAGATCATCCATGTCAAGTTTCAAGCCTTACAAAGAAAGTTTGCTCAGTCAATTGCTCAAAAGGCCTGAAAATCGACTGTGCTAGGGAAAAAGTCAAATGTAGCCCACATACAGTCAAACATCAATATTTTTGGTCAACATCCTAATTTTGAAGTATATTTCATCATTTGATCAAGGGTTGATCATTATTCATCAAGGATTTCTCATAATTCATCAAGAACCAAAACTTGCTAAATTAGGGTTTTGTAGGAAAAGTCAACTCAACTTTGACCAAGCATAACGTTCTCATACTTTATGAGAAATGACCCATCCAAAGCTCATTTTGAAGAGGATGCAATTCCCTACAATCCATCTTCAGCTCCCAAGTTCAAAATGTGCACTCACAAGAAGTTATTAATTTGGACATTATAGGTCATTTTGAAAAGTCAACAAAAAAACTTTTTTGTTAAAGCTTCATACATGAGCATGGAATATCAAATTGAGATGATACTAAAAGGGTTGATTAGAGGACATATTAAGCTTTCCAAAAAGTCCAAGAACACCTCCAAAAAGTCAAAATTGAGGAAGTTATGCATTGGTGAAGTTGACCTTTTTTGAAAAATTGCCAAAAGTCAACTATGCCTAAAACTTCAATTTTTGCCAAATGGGCCCAATCTTTTTCACTTGTTTTGAGTTGGCAACATAGTCCACGAGCTCCAGCCCTTGCCACTTGTCATTATCATGTTTTTACTATTTATTTTGATTTTTATTTGATTTAAATCAATTTTAATCAAAATAAATCATATATAATCCAAAGTATTGAAAACTAAATATTTTTTTAAATGATTCAGGTTTCAATTACAACTAGCATCAAATCAAACTCGTGCAAGGCATTAGGGTGGACAAAAAGATTTATTTTAGGCCAATTTTGGAAAGATTTTTAAGGTGTATCAAATCAAGATCCAATTCATTGATGGAGGAAGATTGAGATCAGTTATCAACCCTAATCCATTCCTTGATACATATAGAAGGGAGGCAGACCAAAAACTAGGTTAGAAAGAGGTGCAACATCAAGAACACAAACTTGAAAAATCAAGAAAAATTGCAAACACGAATTCACATTTAGAGGCCAATTCAAGATCCTTGAACCATCTCAATAGATTCCTGGGATCCTCAGCAAGCCAAAGCAATCCAAAGCAAGTGTTTCCAGGCCTCATATCGCATTGTAAGTCACCCACGGCATAGCTCTTTTTTTGAAATCGAATAGCATTATTCTTGTACTTATAGCATAAAATAGTTGTATATTCTTGATCACCATCATGTTTGCAAGCTTCCTGTAACATTTGATTGCATTTTTATGGCTTGTACTGGATTTCACCATAGCTAGGTTTTTGGATTCCATTTTAGGGTTTTTTCTTGCAGGTAAAATTAGCCGTCATGAGTGGTACCATCACGTTCAAAATGACAAGACGAATCCAACCATGGCACTAGAAATCATTTATCGTGCCCATGGAGAATTTTGAGAAGAACCAGGCTTGTAGCTACGGAAAAACGTCCGTAGGTAAAAGTTTGGAACTTTTACCCACGGAGCAAGGCCAGGGATGACCTATGTGTCATCTCTCCATTGGCCCATTCAAACTCTGGCGCGTGTTTTTTTGTTGTCCTCCACTAATTCTTGTTTTTGTATATTATTATTATTTATTTCATGTACAGAAAGAACAAATAGCTCAGCTGGTTGCCAAGCGTTGGAGATTGCCTTCAAGACCTGGGTTCGAATCCCAGGTCCCCCTTTGCTTGCCTATTATTTTTCTTTTAAGATTCAAATGCGCACCAAGAACCAAGGTCCATCATGTGACCTCACAATCCAGCTTGCCAAGTGTCCTGAGGCCAGATCCAAGGGCCATGACTGGAGGAACACCAAAGACAGGGTTGAAGCAATCACACTAGATCCAGGAAGTCAACGTGGACTTCCACCTTTTGGGCCCATATTTGGCTTTTTGCACCCTCCAAATTGCTTTTGCAGGCCCAATTTCTTATCCCTGTTTCTTTTTAGACTTTATTTTAATTTATTTATTTATTTTATTTCACTAACCAATTAAATATTTTCTTTTATCAAAAAAATCACAAAAATATTACTTTTCATAAATTAGGTCTAGATTTTATTTTTATTAAAAAATTAATTAATTTAATTAGGTTTGTCAATTTAGATAATTTTAATTTCTTTTTTGTATATAATTAAAACTAATTAGAATAATTAGGTTTTTATTTCTAAATTTAATTATATTTTCTTTTTCTTAAAATAACCAAAAAAACCAAAAATAGGTCATTTTATTTATTTTTATTAATTGAATTAGCTAATTAATTATATAATTAATTTTAGGACCTAATCTTTTTCTTAAAAAATAATTAAAAACAACAAAAAACATTTTTCTTTTGATTAGGTTAGAAGGGTCAAAACCCTAATTTCTTCCCGACCTTAATTTTTTCTCGTGCACTTTATTTTTATTATTTATCATATTGATGTAACTGCCTACAGTTTGTAATAGTTTAATTAGGACGTTTATTTCCATTTATCGCTTTATTTTCAAAGGGTTTGTTTTTGACTATGTAAATACCCGAAGCCTTGTAATAGCGTAGTTTAATTTCCGCATTTTAAATTCCGCAAAATATTAACTGTTAGATGTATGATATTAGGATGCATGACAAGAATGTATGTTAAACTTTAAAACAGTTAGATAACCCTAAAATATGCAAAGATGACAAAATCTGAAATTTAATCACTCGCACATGCGCACTCCTAGGGTACACTCCCACTTGGTTGCCTTCGGTAAACTGTCATTGAGTATAGGGTGCTTTAGTGGTCTTCCTTTTGTCCAAAGATCAAAGTTGCCTCGGAATGGTTGCCTCAGATATTGTTGCCTCGGATAATTGATCTAAGACATTAGGGTTATTACTAAGACGTCCTAACGTTGCTTTAGTGACTGTACGTCCCTTTTCGAATTGACCCTCAAAATTCCAACGACGGTGCTACCTACTCACTAATAGTGGGATAGCACTGTCTAAAGGAAACAAGCATAGAACGATTCTTTTTTCGAGTAGGTAGATTAGCTCTTAAGTACTTGCTCAATTGAAACAAAAATTTTCACACTTACACTCCTTTACAAACAAAGTTTTCAAAAACACTTCATTACACTCTTGAAGACAGAAGCAAGAGTTAAATTGAAGTTAAAACAAAAACTTTTCAAAGCACACAAACACAAAGAAAAAAATTTTGAAAATGATGAGCAAGTACCTAAGAGCCCGTAGATAACTACGGATAGAAAGGGTGCTAATACCTTCCCTTTCTATAATCTACCCCCGTACTCAGAAATATCTCAAAAAAGGAATTTTTATGTGCTTTTTTCCTTTCCTTGTTTGATAAAATAAAATTCGGTGGCGACTCTTGCTTACCGCGAAACTTTGCAAACACAAACGCAAAACAATAATTCCTTAAAAAAGGGAAACACGTCCCGGTTCTGGCCACCGTATCACAATCTCGATGGACCCTGTTCTTTAATGGGGCATCCAACGCACTTGGAAACGGTATCGGTGCCGTACTCATATCTCCAGAAGGATGTCATACTCCCTTTACTGCCAGACTTTGCTTCAACTATACAAACAACATGGCAGAATACGAAGCGTGCATCTCCGGTCTCAAAGCTGCTATAGACTTGGGGATCAAATACTTTGATGTATTTGGAGATTCAACTTTGGTCATCAGTCAGGTCAAAGGGGAATGGGACACCAAGCACCCCAATATTATCCCTTATAAAGAGCATGTGTTGACATTGTTGCCGCATTTCGAGAAGATTACCTTTGAGCATTTCCCGCGAGAAGAAAATCAGCTAGCAGACGCTTTAGCTACAATGTCATCTATGTTTAAACTTAATTGGGATAACGAGGCTCCTCAAATCACCATTGAGCGGATGGATGAACCAGCCTACTGTCACGAGATTAATACTGAAGAAGTAGTGGACCAGCCTTGGTTTCATGAAGTCAAGAGGTATCTCGAGTCTCAGGAATATCCAGAAGAAGCTTCGGTGAATGACAAGAAGTTCCTAAGAAGGTTCTCGGCTAAATTATTCCTTAGTAACGACATTTTGTACAAACCCAGTCATGACTCTGTATTGCTTCGGTGTGTAGACAAGGCTGAGGCTGAAAGGATCATGGGTGAACTACACGAAGGCACTTTTTGTACTCATTCTAGTGGGCATACAATGGCAAAGAAAATCCTACGGGCGGGCTATTATTGGTCTACATGGAGGAAGATTGCTATCAACACTCTCGGACTTGCCATAAGTGTCAAATCTATGCTGACAAAGTGCATGTACCTCTGGTTCCTCTGAATGTCTTGACGGCTCCTTGGCCCTTTGCTATGTGGGGAATCGATATGATTGGGAAATCAAGCCAACGGCCTCCAATGGACACCGCTTTATCTTAGTGGCCATCGACTATTTTACAAAATGGGTCGAGGCAGCTTCCTTTGCTTCCGTTACTAAAAATGTGGTCGCCCGATTCATCAAGAAGAATCTCATTTGTCGGTACGGTATCCCAGAGAGAATCCTCACTGATAATGGTACGAATCTAAACAACACTATGATCACCGCCTTGTGCGAGCAATTCAAGATTCAGCATCACAATTCTTCCCCTTACCGGCCAAAGATGAATGGTGTTGTAGAAGATGCTAACAAAAACATTAAGAAGATCATACAGAAAATGACAGTCACATACAAAGACTGGCATGAGATTCTACCGTTCGCTCTCCATGGGTATCGAACCACAACTCGCACATCAACTGGGGCAACACCTTTTTCTCTCGTGTACGACATGGAAGTTGTCTTGCCCATTGAGGTCCAGATCCCCTCTCTAAGAATCATGAAGGATGCTGGTTTAAATGAAGAAGATTGGATCCAGACTCGGTTTAACCAACTAAACTTGATTGATGAGAAGAGGCTTACAGCTATTTGTCATGGTCAGATGTACCAAAAACGCATGATCAAAGTTTTTAATAAAAAGGTCAAACGTCAGGTATATCGGGTCGGTGACTTGGTAATCAAGCGTATCATTTTGCCACAAGGTGATCCCAGGGGCAAATGGACCCCTACGTATGAAGGGCCATTTGTAATCAAAAGCATTTTCTATGGTGGAGAAATGATCTTGACTACTATGGATGGCGACGACCTCCTGCACCCTGTGAATACGGACATAGTTAAAAGATACTACTCATGATCAAAGACCCGCTAGGTTGATTGGCCTAGGCAAAAATAAGGGCTTCCCAGCGAACCAAAAGGGTTCGGGCAAAAATAAGGGATGAAAATAAATTAATAAAATCTGTACACCCGGCAAGTCGAAAACCCGAAAGGGCGGCTTGGACAAAAAAGGGTATCCCGGTGGACTAAAAACCCGAGAGGGAGGTCCAGGAAAAAGTTAGGGATTGAAGCGTATAACTATGTCCCATTAAATCATCTGGCAGACAATCTTCAGCGTCAACCAATCAATTCAATTGGCTCTAAATCAATCCAATCGACTTCGCCGAGGTGACAAGTGGATAAGACATTCAGAGACGTGAAGACTATAGCAGAATGGGAACCCCATGGGATTATTTCACATAGCTATCTTTACTCTGTATCAATTTTCAGTTTTTTACGACGACATTCTCTTGCTAGAATGCTCGTCTCATTGTACAAAAAACACTTGTTCAAGTTAATACAAAGATATCCCTTTTGAAAGTGCAAAACCATCTGTTTTTCTTTATTTCTATGTTTTATTTACAAAAACGTCCAATGATTTATTTTTGAACATATGCATTTGAACGTGATTACTGTTACAAATAAACAAACAGAAACGGAAAGAAAATTACTAATGACTCTAAGAAATGGGATAATGTCTATAATCCATTCCATAAAACCCCCGCAGGTACTTTCTCCAACCAGAGCGGAAACAAATGCGTCCTACTACAGAATCGCTAGCATATCCCCAGTATGCAGCCTGTTGGTATCAAGCATTCTCATTTTCCTGACAGAGCAAGTTTCCCAACTTCTCAGATTTTCCCAACAAGTTTCCCAACTTCTCATATTTCCCCAGCAAGTTTCCCAACTTCTCAGATTTCCCCAGCAAGTTTCCCAACTTCTCAGATTTCCCCAGCAATTTGCCTAACTTCTCAGGTTTCCCCAACAGAACGAAGTTTCAAACTGTTTATCCCCAGTAGAGATTGTAAAATTTCTCAGGATTTTATAAGTAGTATACAACACTTCCCTTCTACAACAGTTCTAATGTTTGGAAACTCATCCATCAGTGCTTCAAAAGGGATTTATTTTCCCCGCTTTCAACAACACCACTGCACAAACAATCTTTAAATCCATACATTTGCATCCATACGTCATAGCATTGATAACTGAAGTACATACCATGCAATCTCATTCATTTTGAGAGGCAAACATCACACCATGCATCGCATACATCATAACATTGCATACAATTAACTCTTCACCTTTTTACAGGAAAGAGCCATTGGACAGTTATTATCAACAAACTTCCGACAAACACAAATTTTCAACAAGTCAAATACAGACCAGTTTCTGAGAAAAGGCTGGTTCTTGCTGGTTCAGATAAATCTATAAACGGTTTATTCTGATTCATTTCCAGATTCTTACTGGTTTAGATAAATCTCTCAATGGTTTATTCTGATTCATTTCCAGATTCTTACTGGTTCAGATAAATCTCTCAACGGTTTATTCTGATTCATTTCCAGATTCTTACTGGTTCAGATAAATCTCTCAACGGTTTATTCTGATTCGTCTCCATATTCTTACTGGTTCAGATAAATCTCCCAACGGTTTATTCTGACTCGTTTCCAGATTCTTACTGGTTCAGATAAATCTCTCAACGGTTTATTCTGATTCGTTTCCAGATTCTTACTAGTTCAGATAAATATCTCAATAGTTTATTCTGATTCGTTTTCAGATTCTTATTGGTTCAGATAAATCTCCCAATGGTTTATTCTGATTCGTTTCCACATTCTTACTGGTTCAGATAAATCTCTCAACGGTTTATTCTGATTCGTTTCCAGATTCTTACTGGTTCAGATAAATCTCTCAACGGTTTATTCTGATTCGCCTTCAAATTTTCATTAGTTTAGATAAATCTCCCAACGGTTTATTCTGATTCGTTTCCAGATTCTTACTGGTTCAGATAAATCTCTCAACGGTTTATTCTGATTCATTTTCAGAATCTTACTGGTTCAAATAAATCTCTCAACGGTTTATTCTGATTCGCCTTCAGATTTTCATTAGTTCAGATAAATCTCTCAACGGTTTATTCTGATTCGTTTTCTGTTAAAATCAAGTTCAGACTTTCTGTCAGCAATCACCTTTGGATGGCGTCTATAATCCCATCTTTGACAACTCTCCATCATTTCTACAAATGGAATCTTTAAGCCCATTCCCTACACAATCAACCAGTGCATCATCAAGTGCAAATTTCCAGGCACTCTAGTGTTCAATCATCTTCTACTTTCAAGCCACGAACGACAAACACGTCGATCTCACTTTTCAAGTTTAAGAAGATTGAACAGGGGCAACTGTTGTACCCCAAAATTTTCCCTCTCATTTCTCAAAGGTTCAACCTGGACCCTCAAGTTTGTTTCCATCCAGTTGCAAATCTGAAATTACAATTTTTTCCAAAAGAATCGTTCACAGGGGCAAAATGGTCATTTACACACCAAAGGAGTCAAACTATGACTTTTGAATCAAAAATCAAGTTCCAAGAATCATATTTCATTAAGGCATGAAATTGGTTCGTCAAAAAGCAAAAGTCAAAAGTCACTTTGAAAATCAAAATTTTCAAGCATTTAGAATTTTTTCTAAGTGTCTAAAGAATATGACACTTCAGAACTTCTGAGCCAGCCTCTATGTAAGCACCGTCAGAAGATAATGCGTCAATCAGAACATGCAGCAACATTTCTCCTTGGTCAGAATATAACGCTTCAGTCAGAACATGATTCTTCAGCGTGCAGAGGCTATGTTCAACGCTCTGGTCAGAAGATGCTCCTTCAACATTTGGAGATGATGTTTCTAATATTCTGCAATCAGAACATCACCAAACCCCAAAACCTTAACCTGTTACCCTGCTATGGCACAGTCCTGTAACCAGCTGCCACAACACTACAAGGTGTTGCTGATCCAGTCCACGCCTGCGTTTTTCTTGCACCAAATTAGCCTACAAAAAACTGTGATTTAAAAACAAAGGGGAAGTATGCCAAAAATTTTTAAAAACTCATTTGTTTTTCCCCCTAAAACCACAGCAAAATCCATCTATAAATAGCTTGTTCCATCACACGTTGAAGGGGTTGGTTTTTGGAGAGAGAGAATCACCGAAAGAAAGAAAAAGGCCTTGAATCTTTGCAAAATTCCAAGAATCCAAAAAGCTGTAAACACCAAAATACAGAACCTTAGCATTTAATTCTAAGCATCAAAATTCCTTTATTCCTTGACTAAAACCCTCCCCACGGTTGTTGATTTATATACTTGAAGTTATTTCAACTTTTGTATTCATATTGCCATACATTCTCCATTCACATCCACCTCAAAGAAGTCAGAGTATCATCCCTTGGCTGTTCAAGAAGTTGAAAACTTCCATCCTGTTGAGTACGTGAACAAGTTACTCAGAACATCACCAGAATCTTAGACCACCCTCCAGATTACAGAATCTTTTCCATCTGCAAGGTAGGCTTCTGCTGACTCTAGTTACTTTGCTTAATCATTATCATATTTGCATGTTCAAAAAAATACAATGTAAATATCATGTTCCTGATGTTATACATATTATAAGACTTCATGTGTTTTGCTTGCCTAAGTATGGATTAAATCAGTTTCAGAGTTTTCTGGAAAAAAATTAGAACTCAAAATTAGGATTAGCAGATTCACACCTGCCTCTGATTCATGGTTCTGATATTTCTTATTCCTGAAATGCTATGAAACCTGCTATAATTGTCATATACGTATCTTCTGTTTTATGGAGAAATGATCAAATGCAGATGTTCTGACTGCCATGAAGAGAGAGACCAAGTTCTTCCAGTGATATCAGAACCTCTGAGATCTATTTTGTTGCTAGTGGTTTCAGAACTTCTGAAACCTATTCTGTTGCTGGTGGTATCAGAACTCCTGAAAGCTAATGTGCTCCTGATGGACCCAGAACTTCTGACTATGCTTTTTTTTACTAACAGGAAATTTGTTTTGCAGTGCGCTAGGGTCAGAACTTCTGACCTCCCTTAATCAGCAACGCGGTGATTCTATTTTTTACCTTTCTCACTATCTTTGCCATCACTCTTTATTTCATTAATTAACAAACACCAAAAACATTTTTCGTGCTTTGCTTTATTTCTTAAAACAAAAGACCAAAATATTTTCTTAATCAAATTTATTTCTTTTCTTAAACAAATAAGTAATTTTTATTTCTTGCCCATTCCGATCCATTCGATATGGTTGTAATAATAACTTAGGATTTAATCTTACTTGCAACCCCCATTCATAAATATGTACCGCCATCCCCCTAAAGCGATGTAATAGCTTAGATTTTATTTCTTCGCATTTTATTTACTTTTCTTATACTGCTAGTAAATAGGATGTATGGCAAGACATGAAAACAACAAGATAGACAATCTTAATCAAGATTAAATGCATGCAATCAAACACACTATTCACACATGCACCCTTAGGGTAATCCCATTTTTGTTGCCTATCGGAAAAAAACAGTCATGTCCCTCAAATATGGGATGCTTTAGCAATGACCCTTCAATAAAAAAAGATTGTAGTCCCTCGATGACCCTCGACGTTGCCTTTAATAAAACGATCTCGTCCCTTATGAAAGTTTCTAAAAGCATCTCATAAGTTGCCCTCGATGACTGTAAAATTGACCCGCGCCTGTCCCTTCACATCCAACAATGGGGCTTCTTACCAAATTAATGGTAAGATAGCAACATTAAAAGGAGGAATAAAAGAACAATTTAAGACCTTTCGAGTAGGTAGATTCGCTCCTAGTTACTCGCTTGCTCACGATAAAAACATTTTTACACCTACACTTTCATTTCAAAACATTTTCAAAAGACAAAACATTTTGTATACGTTCTTATAGAGACGAGAACCATTGCAAAACATCTTTTTAACACACTTTCCGAAACACAATCCACCAACACATCTTTGAACCACTTTTCGAAACAAAACTTTGTACGCGTTCTTATAGAAATAAGAACCATTACGAAGAGATTTTTCAAAACATTTTCAATGCCCACACCACAAGCACACTGTCAAATAAAAGCAAGTGATCTAAAAGAGTAACTAAGAGCCCGTGGAAAACCATGGATGAAAAGGGTGCTAATACCTTCCCTTTTCATAATCTACCCCCTGAACCCGAGAAATAATCTCGAAAGGTCTTTCCTGTGCTTTTTTACCTTTCCTTTTGGATAAAAGAAAAGTCGGTGGCGACTCTTGCTATCCGCATAAATGCGATCGAAACGCAAAACACTCAAGTCAGTTCTCCCACCGTATCACAGACATGTTTGTTGTTTTCAGGCATGTAGCTTTGTCGTGAACTGCTTTAGGGTTTGATTTATTTTCAGACCTATATTGATCTATTGCACATGGAATATGGTGGTTATATGTAATATGTTATGCCTGAAGACTGTTGAGGAGGTTTGTATTGTTGCGTATTTCGTTGCATGGTATCTGTTGTAACCCTAGTTGTTCCTTGTATCACAAGCAAATGAAGGGCTTTAGGGTTAGGTCTCCTCAGAAGGTTTGGTGTGTGATGTTCTACTATGTGCAATGCCGTTTCAACCATATGTCTAAAGTGGCCAATGATGCTCGAGTTTTGTTTCTCAAGTCATCTCATAATTGCATTTTAGTGTGTGGTTGATGTATCTTTAAAGAAACTTATCATTTATTTGATAAATCATTGAAGAAAAGATAGAGCCATTTATTTTGGTTTCTAAAAGAGTCTTCCTAATTTTTGACCTAATTGGGATAGTGACTCTGAGTCTTGCAGTTGTTGGTGTGAGTGGAGAGCTTAGACTATTTTTGAAGACCTTGAAGATGATCAGGGGAATTTTTGTTGTGCTGGAAGAAATAATGGCTTCAGAACCAAGCTCAGTTGTGGTTTCCAGAAGAAGGGAACCGATGTCCTACCAGGTCTTGAGACATCATGTCAGCAGGTCTGAAGCTTCCTATTGACTGGCAGATGCTTTGGGTGCTAAACAAATATGTGTTAATCACATGCGTTTGGAACCCACTCCTGATCTAGAAGAGGAGGCATCTGGGTTGTGTATCTAAGATATTTTATCCAGAAAACATGTCTTAGATTGATGGGGTGGTTGAAAGTTAATCAACCAATTGGCTACTTCTTGGTTCAATTTATTTCTGATCCAAGATTAGTAAAAGTGAAGAGGCTGAGCTCTAGTGTCAAGTAGAGTTTTGTCATCTCAGCCAGGTTCCTTGTACACAAAGGTCAAATATCAAGGACTTTCTCTCTGATATCTGTAGGATCCTTCTGATCAAAGTAGTCAGATATATGGATTCTTGTTTGTGGCCAAAGAATATATTTTGTCTATATTAAGAGAGTTGTGTGGGTATGCACTAACCACATAGTATGCTGCTATGGAGATGGAGAATATGTTATTATTAATGCTCGTAGAAGTTAATGAAGATTATCAAATATGTACTTGAAGATTCTTGAGGAAATGTCAGACATAATGTCTGAACATCCTTGTGTTGAGGATTTACTTTTCTCAACACATTTGATGGGTGTCTCTCTCAAACATAATAAAGGTTGTTTACTCAAACTTGATATCACTTATCAGGTCTATGAGAACATGGAACTCTTTTTCTTCTCAAATTGGAAGAGACATACAAGAGGTTGTATGCAATGGAGATGCATAAACCTAAGTTAAGTTAATATTCTGGATGATTAACTTGCAGTCATGGTATGATTCAGCCAGATGATTATTTTCCAAATTTCTTAATTACCAAACTAGTTAAGGCAGAAGAATGGGAGAAACAAACTTTCCTGGAAAGTCTTTTCATGTTATGGTTCTCTTTATATGCAGAAGGATGGAACTTTATAGGAGGTCTGGATATTATGCTTATGAAGAAGTCTCCCAAGGTGCGGTGACAATTGCTGATTTGAATATGTATGTGTAGTCAACTGCTGATGTATGGTTCTCTTGCGTTCTCCCTTAAGAGTGTTTATGGACTTATTGTAGGTGTCATTTCCAGAACCATAGTATTTGGTAAAGACCATGGATATGGGATTGATGTTTTATCTAATGTTAGAACATCATCTCAGGTGTGTGTTGCTTTAGAAGGAAGTTGGTTTAAAGATCATGGGATGAGTATTGATATTAACCATTGGATTCCAAAGTTGGAATGAATGATCATGATGAAGTGTAAAGTCCAGTCATTGAGCAAGTCTTGATTGTTGGGAATAACCCTCTTGTGCTAGGAATATGAACAAGAAGGGTGTTAGAACAAATGTTCTAACATCTGTTGAAAGGAAGTATCATTTGCAGCTGTGTATGTGAGGAAGTTTTCCTCTGGTGACAAATACCTTGTTGGGAGCTGGGTATGAGTCTAATCTTGTGAAGATGTGCATGTTACTAATGGTAAAGACCTTGTCAAGAGCTGGGTACTTATCTGAGGTGTGGATGCAAATCTGGTTTCTGAACTCCTTGGTTCATAAAGTTTATGAGAGTTTATTTGTCTCATTAAGTGTTCAAGTGTCTATGATTACTTCAATAAGCGGTAGAAGGTGTATACTTTTGATATCTTCTTGGTTAAAAGGACTATCACGCAAAATGATATCTTTGAATGATAAATCAACTTATTAAAGAAAAGCTGATGTCCTAAATGATGTTGTAACATCATTTTGTTTGCTATCCTTGAAAGAGGTATGGGATTATTATTATGGAGGATTGGTGATGAACTTTGGTGTCAAAAAATGGAGTCTGACTATGTGGATTGGAATTGTAGATTCTAATCTTGTATAATAGTATATTCTGGTAATTCATGACTGCTATCATTCTGAAGACTTCACTAGTATCAGCAATTTCTAATGGAAGTAAGGGCAGAAGAAGGTTATCAGATACTGAGGTTTGATCATAATGCATGTTGAGGTGGTGTTTCTTCTACTATAAGTAAGATATGGTGGCTCTCTTGAACTTGTGTATAAAACAGGCAAGTAGCATTTGTTCTGGAATGTGTAAGAAATTCGAAATCAAGTGTGTCTTGTAGTGGTTTCCTTCCATGGGAGTATGAAGACTGTAATATGTTCTTCACTTATGCTCAAATGTTCATCATTAGTTGGAGCACTGGTTATTCTTGACAGGGGAGTCAAATGGGTGTTTATGGATTATGCGGTGTAGCTTATGTGTATGTTAAGAATTTGAAGATTGTATGCCTCTTATGATGTTATGTTGACATACAACATTGATCTACTGAATATGTTTACTCTCAGTGCATGGGTGATTCCATCTAGGTAAAGCTAAGTGGCTTATTCTGGGAGAATTTATTTTTCTCTGCAGAGATTTTTGAAGGACTCTCTAAAAGTCTTTGTTGATAAGGGTTCACTTAGAGTCTCGGTGAATACAATATGTTCATACATCAGAATATATTTGGATCTAGTAAAAGGCCATGGGTTTAGATTTCAGATTGTGTATTGATAAAGCCTTGGGAAGCATTTCTAACTAAAAATTTCAAAATAGTAGGAAGCGTTTGACTGTGTGTCATAACATGTTTTGGGACATTTTTTAGGCAAACAATGGAGTTCTATAAATTTTATTGTCGGGAGGAGGTATAAAAGCATGTCTTGTGCTTCTACATGTTTTTATTGGAATTACGAAGACAATATGAATCAGTCTTGGACGGTGCTTCTCTATTCAGTAGGTCTCCCTCAAATAAAATTCTCTTTGACCAGGATCGTTATTTCCTAAGAAAACTACTTGACTATTTATGAAGATTTGTATTATCACCTCTCTCAGTATGGTAGTAATTTCCCCCCTATGGAATATTTTCGGATGTAGATAAGCTCTCTTTGGGTCTAGACGTGTGCGCGATCTCTTTGTCAAGTTTTGTCTAAGAGGGGGGAGGAAAATATTGTTGGTCAGCTTCTAATTTTGATCTTTGTATTAGAACTAGTTCACAAGGATATTAAAGAAAATATTTTGGGTCTCCTAGTCATGTTTGTGACTTGTGATCTGAGTTAAAAACATAATCGTAACTTGTGTTCTGAGTCATCCGAAGGAATTAAAGGTATTTTGTCCCCCTGTAAGGAATGTTTCTGGATTAATGTGGAGTGACTTCAGTCTGGGAGGATTTTTTTTGGGATTGTCATCATATTTTAATGGTTGTGGTGGATTGCTTCGGAAGAACATGAAGAGAAGCTATCTGTGGTGGCTGAGCTTTGAGTTTGGAATGGAAATGTTTAGAGCTGCAACAAAGAGATGTTTGATGTGATGTCTTGACATCAAACAGATTTTGGAGGTTACCTCTTGTTAAAAGCCTTTGATATATTCTGGCTAAAAAGGGGGAGAGAATGTGTGTTGGACTGTCATGAAAAAGTCCCATGTTGATGATGAAACATCATGTGAGAAAGTGAAGACTGAAGACTGTAACACCCCAATTCTACCCGACAATTATAAATGTAAATCAGAGTCATAAAATTCATGCAACTGAATCAGGATGCCACAAATTCAACTTTAAAAACACATTGCATTCAACGTGGATACATAACACTTTTAAAACTTCGGATGAACTATCAGCATAATAATTTAATCTCTTAATTCAACAACTTAAACATCTACGCATCGGAATTCTTTATAACATCTTTTTCTATCGTTACAGCAACTTCAAAACAAGGAATACTTAGTAACAATCAAATTAAATTTCAACAACTGAAATAATCAATAATTAAAGGCAACAAACGTTCATCCCTCCCGAGTGTTACGTATCAGAGCAATGACACTGACTCAAACTACTGAAGGTATACAGCCTTCACTCTGGATTACCTGCACGTTACCAACGTAAGGGTAACATTCAAACATAAGGGGTGAGATATCTAACAATATAATAAAACGTATGATAAATAATATATTAAATCAGATCACATGACATCACCACTTCTCATCTTATAAACCACAATACTCGCAACAGAATACCAACGATAATACATATTCACTGCATCAATACAAAACTTCTTCATGCAATCATATAATGTGACTCAATACTATGAAAATGCATGTGGTACCATTGGAGAAGAACTCCCATCTCAAAATAATTTCCAATAAATAGAGGCATCAACAAGGCATAAGTCTTCATCTTAATATTCGCCAATACATGTCATCTTAATGAGCATCAGCTCCATCTTGAAATGCAATGTATGCGACACAATCATGAATGTAATGACAACACCATAATTAACAACATCTCAACACAACATCATCGTTGGTCAGAAGCCTACATCTTAATAGCTGCCAATTATTAGAGGCATCTCAACATCTTTCATCAACATCATTCATCAACATCATTTATCAACATAATTCATCAAACATCATTTATCATCATAATTCATCATAATTCATCAAACATCATTTATCATCATAATTCATCAAACATCATTTATCAACATAATTCATCAAACATCAGTTATCATCATGATTCGCAGCAACTCAGCCACAACAATAATACAACGGTAGATCGACAATCCCGCAACGTTGGCCATAGGCCTACAACATGATATTGCCTATAATTAATTAATCATCTAAGGCTTACCTATAAATTACCAAACTTCTACATATTACTATTCTGTAATACTACATCATTATCATCATTAATCTTACTGTTATGAACCAAACAGTAATCTATAACCATCTCATCCTCATCATTCTTCACAAAATCATCATAGCGATTAACGCGGGAAGCTAACTCTAGTCCTAAATTGGGTTACTAGGATTATTCTTCTTATCCTTCATTTTAATCCTTAAGAATTAAGTTTATCACGTTAGCGATCCAACACTTTTAACGACACCTCAAACGGAGTCCGGAAACTCAAGTTACAGCCTTTGGAAATGAATCTGTCAAAAACCAGACTACATGAATCGACGCGTAATATCTTGAGTCGACGCGTAGTGGGCTTAACACGCTACATGAGTCGACATGTACTCCCTTTGTATCGACTCATACTGAGTCTACAACACTACATGTATCGATACATGCTCCTTCGTATCGACTCATCTTGAGTCAAAAAAACCTACATGTATTGATGCATGACTTCTTCGTATCGACTCATCCTAAGTCTAAAAGCCTTCATCCATCGACACATGGATTTTGGGGTCGACACATACTGTTCTGTCATGAATATTTTCTGCGATTTCACTGTGTTTTCACTGCGGTTTCTATGCTTTAGGCCCTCAAAACATCCTCTAATCATAGGTAATCATCAATTATAATAATCCTATGTTTCTACATTAATTATACAGTGTTAGGGTATCATTATTCATCCTTAAATCATTGATTTTCATCAAACAACAACATATACATTCAAATCATAAACAAGATTGCTTTTCACATCTAATCCCACATACCACTCAACATAAACCCTATTATAGAGTCAGAACCCCATCCTTACCTTGGATTTAAGGTTGCTCTATAACTTTTCCGATCAAATTTCGTTATGCCTCTTTTCCTTCTTTTCTCCAACTTGCATGTTCTCTTTCTCTTCTTCCAACCCTTATTTCCTTCTCTTCTTATTGCTTCCTCTTTTTCCCTTATTAATTCTAAAAACTAATATAATAACCCTATAATTCTTATTATGCCTTAATGGGCTTAAGGCTACTACACCCCCTACTACTACTTTTATTCTTTAAAACAAACCGACATCAAATAATATTATCATTCTAATATTATTCCACAACTTAATAGAATAAACATATCCAATAACAATAAAACATCAACTATCATCATAACACAACTTCACAAATATTCAAAAATAATTTAATTAAATAATTAATTAAATTACGGGCGTTACAACTCTCCCCCACTTAGAATATTTTCGTCCTCGAAAATTTACCTTAATCAAACAACTCAGGATAAGAGTCCTGCATCTTTCTCTCCAACTCCCAAGTCATGCTTTCTCCGACAGCTCCTAGCCAAACCACTTTAACCAAAGCAATCTCTTTTCCCCTCAGAGTCTTTATTTCATGATCCGCGATCCGTACAGGCATCGTCTCCACCGTAATATTATCCCGTACTTGCACATCATCGACATGAATCACATGAGATAGATCTAAAATATACTTCTGTAGTTGCGACACATGAAACACATCATGCAAATTCGAAAGATTAGGTGGTAAAGCCACTCTCTAAGCAACATTCCCGACTCTCTCTGAAATTTGATATGGTCCAATAAAACGAGAAGTGAGTTTCTTAGACTTCAATGCTCGCCCAACACCAGTCACAGGTGTAACTCTCAAAAACACATGGTCACCCGCTTGAAATTCTAAATCTTTCCTTCGCTTGTCATGATAACTCTTCTGTATACTTTGGGAAGCTTTCATCTTTTCTCGAATCAACTTCACCCTCTCAGTAGCTTCATGAACAATTTCAGGTCCAAGTACTACACTTTCTCCAGATTCATGCCAACATAAAGGAGTTCTACATCTTCGACCATACAACGCTTCAAAAGGTGTCATCCCAATACTAGAATGGTAAGTGTTATTATAAGTGAACTCTATCAACGAAAGATAAGTATCCCACGAACCTCCCTACTCAAGAACACATGCCCTCAGCAAGTCTTCCAACGATTGAATAGACCGTTCAGTCTGACCATATGTCTGAGGAGGATACGCTGAACTCAACCTCAACTTAGAATCCAACGCTTCTTGCAAACTCTTCCAAAAAATCATAAGTAAATCTTGGATCATGTGATCGGTGGATTTAGAACTGACTGTTTAATGCTGGTTCGCGAAATGTCGCGGTAAGCAAGAGTCGCCACCGTCTTTTATTTTCTCCAACATGGACAGGACAAAAGCACAGCAAAATTCCTTATGAGATAGTTTCTCGGTTCGAGAGGTAGATTTATAGAAAGGGAAGGTGTTAGCACCCTTTCTATCCGTGGTTATCCACGGGCTCTTAGATACTTGCTCATTTGTGTTTTCAAAAGGTTTGCTTTTCAATTGTGAGTGAGTTGAAAAAGTTTCGTTTAAAGATTTCAGTTCGACTCTTGTATCAGTCCTCAAGAGTGTTTGAAAAATTGTTTTGAAAGCTTTTTTGAAAGTGTCGGTGTGAAAAGAGTTTTGATTTGTTTTTTTTAGAGTAAGTATCTATGAGTCATCTACCTACCCTAAGGAATTAAGCGGTGTAAATGTCCTTAAGGTAGTGCCATCCCACCATTGAGAGGTAGGTAGCACCACCGTTGGAGGTGTTCGGGTCAATTCGTTTGTAGGGACAGTTTGGTCACCAGAGCAACAGTAGGACACCTTAGAAGCTACCCTTATGCCATTGATCCTTTTTTATTCCGAGGCAACCATTTCGAGGCAACTGGATCATGTCATGGACATAAGGACTTACTAAAACGTCCCATACTCGACGACCACGTTTCGAGGGCAAGGCAACAGTGAGGCGTACCCTAAGAGTGGTGTGTGAATTTGTGTGTTATTTTCATGTTATGTTTTATCTTGTACATGCATCATGGTGATCTACGCTTGTTTTTAATTTAGGTCATACATTCTTTCATGCAATTATAATTTAAAAGTGCAGAAATTTAAATGCGGAAAGTAAAATCCTATGCTATTACAAGGCGCGGGTCTATACATCGCCAAATTAACAAAGACCCGTTTTAATAAAAAATGCGGAAAATAAATAAATTCCTAATTATTATTACATGGCTTGAACAGTTACATAATATTGAAAAAAGGAAAAATAAGAATAAATGCGCGAAAGAATTAAAGTTGCACGTCCGAGGGCGTTGGACCCTTTTGAAATTAAATTGAATTAAAAGTCTAATTATTATTTAATTAAAAGAAAAGAAATTGTTTTTTAGGTTTTTGGTATTTATGAGATAAAGAAATTAAAATTGAAGAGAAACCCTAATTCTAAGTTATTTTTAATTATTAATGAAAAAAAAATTAAAGTTTAACCCAATTTACTAAATATTTAATGTACATATTTATTTACAAAATAAATTATTAATGAATAATAATAATAATAATAATGAGAAAATTATTTATAAAAAAAATGATGAAAAGTTAAAAACCCTAATTTCTACACATTTTAATTTGTTAAGAAAAAGATTTAAGTTTTAAAACCTAATTTAACTAAATTAATTATTTAACATTTATTTACAAAATAAATTAATAGGAATTAAATATAATTAAACATATTTTAATTTTTCTGTATTTTATATTGTGAAAATTAATTTATGAAATTTAAATAAAACAATTTAAACAATTAAAATAATTAATAGAATTAAGAAAGAAAAACAAATAAAAATTAAAAATTGATGCAAACCATGAGGGGTGTCTGGCCCTTTTTGGAGGTTTTTTTGGAAGTAATTTGGCCCATTAGACAAAAAGCTTTGTTTGACTTTCTAGCATCACGTGCGTGTTCATTGACTCCTGAGTACCGTGGTCTGCATTCTTTGGCCATTGGATTGGGTTTCATGGTCATTTGTGTTCTGGCTGTTGGCCATTTGTGTTCTGGTCTCATCGTGCATAAGTTGTTCTTTTGGCCATTTGGCTTTTGGCTTTTGGCCATGTGGCTTTTGGCTTTTGGCCATTTGTATTTTGGCCTCAACGTTCCTTAATGAACCTGCATGGGATCCTGTCTAAATCTGCAGTGTTGAATCTCATGAACATATTAAATAAAATCATAAAATGCAAATAAAGCCAATATATGAAGAAATTTAATGTTTAGGCACAATATGGCATGTATGAATGATTATACCCTTTTGATCATGGAGATCAAATCAATCTTACCCTTACTGGAAAATTAGTGACCTGAATGCTTTTATGCCCTTTGGATCGTGGAGATCAAGCCAGCCTTATCCTTACTGAAGAAGTAGTGAGGTGTTGGTTTGTAATTGTGATGGCTTGTTTGTAGTGAGAGAGAGATTTGTAATAAGGATTTCAAGGTTTTAGGGTTCTTGAAAGAATTTGATATTCTAACAGTGTTGTGGCAAGGTTTTTTCTCTCCTCCTCCTGGTTTGTGTGAAAAGAAGGTGATTATATAATGGAAATTAGGATAAAGAAAATGGGCTTTGAATGTGCAATTGGGCCTCCAATGTTTACTTGAGTTCGTCACTTTCCAGGCTAAATCACAGGGACTTAAGTGCAATTTTTGAAGTTGAAATGTGAAAACAAAATGTAGCTGACATCGATAACTAACTCTTGTCCGAAAATCGGCTCAATCGGATAAACGGTGAATTAGTTATGAATTTTTGAAGTTTCAGCTCAGACAAACTTATTTTGGGCTCCAGTGTCGACTCTGACACGTTCTTCAATAAAAAACTGGTATTGATCGGTGCATAATTTGGTCTCGACTTTTGAAGCAAAGTTGTAGATCTATGAGTCAGTGACCTTGTGTAAAAATATGAGTCCAATCCGATAAAAATTGACCGAGTTATGAATTTCTGAACATGATGCAAATAAACTTGTCACAAATTTTCTGTATGAGAATACTTGATAAATCTACATTTTTGAAGACCTTCTGATCGAAATTGGCTTCCAGCCGTGAGAGATGAAAACATAGATAATGTCAAGACGAAATTTTGGCCACCGGAACGGGTTCAAAACGAGCCAGGATCTTCAAGTTATGAATTTTTTAGCGCGTAAAAACTGCACTTTCAGCACACTTTTTCACCATATTTCTTCGAGAAAACTCACACATTCGGATACCTTCTTTAAAGAATTGACTCTTGAGCCAAACCTGAATTTGAGAATACGTTATCAGAGATATCTTGGTGAAAGAACACTTGAATATGATGCGCCGGGTTGGACTTGTGAATTTTTCTTGAAATATTTTGAGAAATATGGGAGGGCAAATTTTGGGGTACAACAGTTGCCCCTGTTCAGTCTTCTTAAACCTGAGGATGTAGATTGGCTGGCGTGCCTTTCGTAATCCGAAGGTGGAAGATGATTGAACACTAGAGTGCCCAGAAATTTGCACTCGCATAGTAGAGTGTCAGCAATATGATGCAGGGAATGGGCTTATAGATGCCATTTGGAGACTGATGGATGGGGGGATGGGCTTATAGATGCCATCTAGAGCTGTGACGGAGCTTTGTCGGGAATGGGCTTATGGATGCCATTTGGAGACTGTTGGTATGTGGATGGGCTTATATATGCCATCGAGAGGTTGTCGATCGCGTAAGAGATTCCTTAGCGAGAACTTGCGTACCTGAGAAAGAAAGATAATTACCTGGCCTGTTACAGGGGTTGATCTTCATACTCTTCGTGTAGATGTGCCCTGGCTGGATACAGGTATCGAATCTTTAAACTCTTCAGACGTGCCCTGGAAAGATACAGGAATCGAGTCTAGAATTAGTCGTCAATAGATACACCCTGGCAAGATACAGGAATCGGATTTTCAAACTCTTCAGACGTGCCCTCAACGGGACGACGAGAGAACCTTTGGGCGATTACTACCTCAACGGGATGATGAGAGAACCTTTGGGCGATTTCTACCTCAATGGGACGATGAGAGAACCTTGGGCGATTACTACCTCAACGGGACGATGAGAGAACCTTGGGCAATTACTACCTCAACGGGACGATGAGAGAACCTTTGGGCGATTTCTACCTCAACGGGACGATGAGAGAACCTTGGGCGATTACTACCTCAACGGGACAATGAGAGAACCTTGGACGATTACTACCTCAACCGGACGATGAGAGAACCTTTGGGCGATTTCTACCTCAACGGGTCGATGAGAGAACCTTGGGCGATTACTACCTCAACGGGACAATGAGAGAACCTTGGGCGATTACTACCTCAACGGGACGATGAGAGAACCTTGGGCGATTTCTACCTCAACGGGACAATGAGAGAACCTTGGGCGATTACTACCTCAACGGGACGATGAGAGAACCTTTGGCGATTACTACCTCAACGGGACGATGAGAGAACCTTGGGCGATTTCTACCTCAACGGGACGATGAGAGAACCTTGGGCGATTACTACCTCAACGGGACGATGAGAGAACCTTGGGCGATTACTACCTCAACGGGACGATGAGAGAACCTTGGGCGATTTCTACCTCAACGGGACGATGAGAGAACCTTGGGCGATTACTACCTCAACGGGACGATGAGAGAACCTTGGGCGATTACTACCTCAACAGGACGATGAGAGAACCTTTGGGCGATTACTACCTCAACGGGACGACGAGAGAACCTTTGGGCGATTACTACCTCAACGGGACGATGAGAGAACCTTTGGGCGATTACTACCTCAACGGGACGATGAGAGAACCTTGGGTGATTACTACCTCAACGGGACGATGAGAGAACCTTCGGGCGATTACTACCTCAACGGGACGATGAGAGAACCTTTGGGCTATTACTACCTCAACGGGACGATGAGAGAACCTTTGGGCGATTACTACCTCAACGGGACGATGAGAGAACCTTAGGCGACTACAACCTCAGCAGGATGATGAGAGAATCTTAGGCGACTACAACCTCAGCAGGATGATGAGAGAATCTTTGGAGACTTCAACCTCAGCAGAATGATGAGAGAATCTTTGGCGACTACAACCTCAGCAGAATGATGAAGGAATCTTAGGCGACTACAACCTCAGCAGAATGATGAAGGAATCTTGGACGTCTTCTACTTCAAAAGGTAAAGACTTTTATCTGTTGATCGTTCTTTCCTGAAAAAGTAACGAGTTAGTTGTATGAAATGTCATAATGTATGACATGCATGATGTCATGATGTTCTCAAAAATAAATGAGATTGGGGTGATATGATTCGTGTATGCATGTATCATAATGTATGACAATGTGATGTTTATGAATGTATTTTCGTCTAGGAAAATAAATCCTTGACGGATGCCGGGAACTGAATCCTGGGCTGATGTTGAAGAGAGTTCTTCATTTTCGCTGGGGATGATGGTTGCAAGAATACCGGTAGGAGAAGATGACTCCGTTGGGGAATAAACTTGGCGAATAGAATACTCTGCGGGGAATGCTCTGTGGGAAGAGATGTACTTTGCTGAGGTTTGATGATAACTCCGCTGGGGATACCATTGTTGAGCTTTGTTGGAAGATTGGATGAACTCCGCTGGGGATAGGAAGACTTCGCCGGGGACGATCTTTCCGTGGCAATTGGCTGAGGATAACCCAGTTATATCCTGGTGGGGAAATAACCTTTGAATAAAGCCGGGGGAGAGCGTTCGTACTCTGCAGGTGATAAGCTTCCAGAATCTACTAGGGATAAGCTTCCTACTGGGGAGATTGATTCAACTTTCCTGGGGAGGCTTTTGAGACTGTATTGGGGAAGTGGCTCCACTGGATGTGCGGTATTCCGCCGGGGAACAATCTTAGATCAAGATTGCTGGGGACGCTTGTTAGGAATGTTTGTACTCCGCCGGGGAATATTGAGATCTTCGGGGGATAATCCAACTTCCTTAAGGCTGACAGTAAGTTAACTCTGCTTGGGGAGAGTGTTGTTGACTTGCTGGAGGTATTGTGCCTTCTCTGCTCAGGGGAGTATGGCTGAACCTTATCTCATTCTGTGGGGAATTAAGATATCTTGGTTACATTCTTCAGCCGAATTTACCTTGGTACCTTGGTGGACAGAGCAATTAGATTGCTTAGACAACTCGTACTGCCCCTGTTTCTGATGGGAGAAGGTATCTGCGGAGGTCTTGATAACTGCTGATTTGACAAATCTTCTTCTGCTAGGCCAGTGACGAGATAACAGGACATAGTCGTACGCTTTAATCCCTAAATTTTGCCTGGACCGCCCTTTTGGGTTTTCAGTCCACCAGGATACCCATTTTTGCCCAAGCCGCCTTTTCAGGTTTTCGACTTGCCGGGTGTACAGATTTTTTCATTTCATCCCTCATTTTTCCCGAACCCTTTTGGTTCGCCAGGAAGCCCTTATTTTTGCCTAGGTGTGTCAACCTAGCGGGTCTTTGATTTTGCATAGTATTTTTTTGACTATGTCCACGTTTTCAGAACGTAGGGAGGTGCCCCTGTTGTTGTGTTGCCATGCCACCAGAAGATCTTCGTTTAATCGTCCAATGCCCCAAGTGACTTAGACGAAGATTTTCCCCAGGCTATTTGGCATTTGAGAGATTCTCTGGATCTTGACTTAACTGCCCCAGATGGTAGACCATGATCATGTCGTGCCCCTTGATTGGAGATACTCTTGTTCATTAGACTTTCGTCACGCGAATTTCTCTGCTGTTCAAACAACTAGTCATATGCAAGCACAGTTATGTTAAAAATGCACAGCTTATGTCTGTCCTGGATTTTTTTGAAAATGTTGTTTTTTAGTAAAAGACAAATGAACTTTTGTAAATTGTGATGTCAACTCGTTATTTTACCGCAAGCCTTAAGGAGTCAGGATACCTTTCGTAACAGTATGCCTTTGAACTAACCCATGCTTCAGCTAGGACTTTTTAAGGGTTATAACGTGGCCTGGTTCACGGTTTAAGAAACAAAGGATAAAGGCTCAAATTATATTGTACCCACCCGCTCTTCGTGATGTTCTTCAATCCTAAACTCAGCTGATCGTGCGTTAGACCTTATTTGAGTTTTTGTCCTGATATTCCCGTGATGGTTCAGATATTGATGATTTATTCTGAATAGGCATTCATTTTTGTTTTTGTTGAGGGTTTGTATGACCTCTTTCTTTTTGATTTCGCTATCCCTAAATTTTGCCTGAACTGTTTCTTTTGTGATTACAGTCAGCGGGATGCCCCAGTTTTGTAAGTCTCCTTCATAGGTTTTGACTTAATGGGTTTTTATTTTTGAGATATAATGACTGCCTATCCTTATGATTATTCGGAACCATCACTGTCTTTTGTTTATTTTGTAAGGACCTCTTTGGTGCCATTTGTTATGCACTTGGATCAACTGAGAGAACTACCCTGCCCCAGGTTATGATAAAGGGTTTTAATTTTAGAAAAGAAAAACTCCTACTTCTTTGGCTCAGAGGGGTTGACGAGGGATTATCTTCCTTATAACTCCAATGTTTAGGGATTGAAACAATGCATGTACCTCATCAGCGGGGTCTGTTCAAAAGCATACTGTAAGGATCATGGTATCGTTTTCGTCATCCTCCCTCAAGAGGCTTAGAATTTTCAATAAAGAGTTGATCATCACAAAAATATGAAAACAGTTTGCATATAGTGAATACGAAATAATTACTTCAAAACAGACATGTGTAATGCATTAATGAAATAACCAAGTTTGACATGAAATAAAATGTTTGAACAATCAAAGAAAATTACAATCTGAACATTCAAATGAACAAAAGTTTCCAATCCTAGCCATGTTTTGACAAGGGAGCAGTGGTCACATTCGGAGTCTCTGGAGAGTCGAACTGGACTTCCTTCACGTTGATCAGATCCTGAACCTTGTTTCTCAAAGTCCAACAATCATCTGTAGCATGCCCCGGGCTGTCAGAATGATAAGCGCAGCGAACGTTGGGGTTATACCTTGAAGGCGTCCTGTTGGGATTCTTTGGAGGGTCCATGAGAGTTACCAACTTGGTTTCCAACAACTGTGGCAATATCTGTGACAAGGTCATGCCGAGGGGAGTGAATTGCCTTTTGGGTCTCTCTTCCCTTTGTTGATTGTGACGCTGAGGAGCACCGGTCGGTTTTGCAATAACCACCGCGTTGACATCTTGGCGGTGTTCGGACCTATTCTGCCCTTTTGAGCCATAGACATCACTAGATTCTCTCTTGGATGGTTTCTTCTCAGTGTTCGAGGAGTCACCATTCTGTATTTTCCCTGACTTGATGCCAGCTTCTATTCTTTCCCTGGTCAAGATCAGATATGTAAACCCAGCAGCAGAATTCCCAATCAGGTGCTTGAAGAATGGACCAGACAGGGTCCCCAAGAACATGTCGACGAGCTTGCGGTCAGTCAGAGGTGGTTGTACCCTTCCAGCAAGGTCCCTCCATTTTTGAGCATATTCTTTGAAACCTTCACCTGCACCCATAGACATTCCCTGAAGATGAGTGCGCGTGGGAGCAAGGTCGGTATTGTACTGGTACTGCTTGTAGAATGCAGTGGCCAAATCCTCCCAGCTGCGGATGTTAGCTCCATTCAGTTGATAGAACTAGTCGAGTTGGGTTCCAGACAGACTATCCTGAAAGAAGTGAATCCATAAATTCTTGTCAGCCGTGTAGGGCTGGATCCTCCTTGTGTAAGACCTGAGATGCATCTTAGGACAGGATGCCTCGTCGTACTTGGCAAAGGCGGGTGCCTTGAATTTGTGCGGGATTACTACCCCAAAAGACAGACCTAGATCTTCGAAGTCCAGGCCGGGCACTTTTTGTATTTCCATAGCACTTAGCCTGTCTTCTAGCTGTTTGTACCTATCCTCAGCTGGAGGGTACTGCTCATCATTGTAATCAGTCTCGTTGTCAGAGACCACAGGACTAGGAACCTCTCTCTCATGGGGGCTGTCCTTTCCAACAGATGGGGTAGTCTGCTCAACTTCATTTCGTGATCCATTCCCAGATTTGCGTCTAGGGTTGAACAACACCGTCCTCTTCTTCTTTTTCGAAAGCAGGGTCTTCAGATCTTGTTGCCCCTGGGCCAAACTCATGATCAGCTCTTGGAACTGGGCGTTCTGAGCCTGGAGAGCCTTGATGGACTGCTCAGTAGATGTTTCCGGATTCATGATGAGACTGCTGAAATAAACAACAAAGAAGGTAAGCAACCTGTAGAAAAAAGGGTACCTGTTATGCAATGATATGTATGATATGCATGCGATGTTTTCAAGGATCTCGCGGGGTAAACAGAGAAATTGGTTAGAATTTTGTAGCTTGATTGAAGGAACTTCATGTTGTTGAGAGTCCTTCTTCAAGAGTCAAAGGCTCACCATATCCAGTGGGTCATAGCCCCTGACAACCTTGGCTAGAGGAAAATAAATCCCCTTTGCCCCTTGCCAGACATGTTGGTTCATCATGACCTGCATCACAAGCCCTTGAGATCCTTGAAATGGGTTAGTCCTTATGCGGGATGTATGCAATGGTATGATGTTATGCTATGCATGGGGTAATGTAGGTAAACCCTGTTATGAGTCCCAATTAAGGACTATAAACAAAACCTGCAAGAAACTCAAGTGTCAGATAACAAGCATGCAAGTAGTCAAGTATGAAAGCACACAAGTCACACCACAACCCTTAGAGTTTAGGCCAGCATGGGGTCTAGGTATTACCCTCTTGAAGTTGGTGGGCTCAACCTGTCCTATCAGAAGTAACCGGGTTCTAAGGGTCCCAATATCATTGGATTGCTTTCATTGTTCATCGTTTCGATTTAGCCACTGAACTGGCGACCGAAATATTCCAAGAGAACAACCCTCAATTGAGTGTAGTATCGAGTATCAACCAACCTCGGACTGCACCAAAGTCAGTTATCTCACTACCCTAAAGAGGCCAAGATGGTTCAATTAAGGTTCCTAAGGTCAGTTGATGCTTCACGACACCACGCGGAGGCCCCGTACTCTCCTTGACTGAACTCAAGGGTTACCGGTACACACCAAAGTGCCACATCAACGTAGCAGACTGCTTCAACCATGTCGGTATACCCCGCACAGTTCCCTCACAGCCTTGTTGCTACTTTCTAAGAAGGTATCCCCAGATCCGGGTTAGGATCTATAGAACTCCCAAGACAGTACCCACAATTTAAAGCAAACAATTCAGACAATTGAAAACACAAGTGATCTTAGTCCTAAGGTACACCTCACTTTATAAATTCCCCAGCAGAGTCGCCAGTTCTGTGATCGGTGGATTTAGAACTGACTGTTTAACGCTGGTTCGCGAAATGTCGCGGTAAGCAAGAGTCGCCACCGTCTTTTATTTTCTCCAACATGGACAGAACAAAAGCACAGCAAAATTCCTTATGAGATAGTTTCTCGGTTCGGGAGGTAGATTTATAGAAAGGGAAGGTGTTAGCACCCTTTCTATCTGTGGTTATCCACGGGCTCTTAGATACTTGCTCATTTGTGTTTTCAAAAGGTTTGCTTTTCAATTGTGAGTGAGTTGAAAAAGTTTCGTTTAAAGATTTCAGTTCGACTCTTGTATCAGTCCTCAAGAGTGTTTGAAAAATTGTTTTGAAAGCTTTTTTGAAAGTGTCGGTGTGAAAAGAGTTTTGATTTGTTTTTTTTAGAGTAAGTATCTATGAGTCATCTACCTACCCTAAGGAATTAAGCGGTGTAAATGTCCTTAAGGTAGTGCCATCCCACCATTGAGAGGTAGGTAGCACCACCGTTGGAGGTGTTCGGGTCAATTCGTTTGTAGGGACAGTTTGGTCACCAGAGCAACAGTAGGACACCTTAGAAGCTACCCTTATGCCATTGATCCCTTTTTATTCCGAGGCAACCATTTCGAGGCAACTGGATCATGTCATGGACATAAGGACTTACTAAAACGTCCCATACTCGACGACCACGTTTCGAGGGCAAGGCAACAGTGAGGCGTACCCTAAGAGTGGTGTGTGAATTTGTGTGTTATTTTCATGTTATGTTTTATCTTGTACATGCATCATGGTGATCTACGCTTGTTTTTAATTTAGGTCATACATTCTTTCATGCAATTATAATTTAAAAGTGCAGAAATTTAAATGCGGAAAGTAAAATCCTATGCTATTACAAGGCGCGAGTCTATACATCGCCAAATTAACAAAGACCCGTTTTAATAAAAAATGCGGAAAATAAATAAATTCCTAATTATTATTACATGGCTTGAACAGTTACATAATATTGAAAAAAGGAAAAATAAGAATAAATGCGCGAAAGAATTAAAGTTGCACGTCCGAGGGCGTTGGACCCTTTTGAAATTAAATTGAATTAAAAGTCTAATTATTATTTAATTAAAAGAAAAGAAATTGTTTTTTAGGTTTTTGGTATTTATGAGATAAAGAAATTAAAATTGAAGAGAAACCCTAATTCTAAGTTATTTTTAATTATTAATGAAAAAAAATATTAAAGTTTAACCCAATTTACTAAATATTTAATGTACATATTTATTTACAAAATAAATTATTAATGAATAATAATAATAATAATAATGAGAAAATTATTTATAAAAAAAATGATGAAAAGTTAAAAACCCTAATTTCTAAACATTTTAATTTGTTAAGAAAAAGATTTAAGTTTTAAAACCTAATTTAACTAAATTAATTATTTAACATTTATTTACAAAATAAATTAATAGGAATTAAATATAATTAAACATATTTTAATTTTTCTGTATTTTATATTGTGAAAATTAATTTATGAAATTTAAATAAAACAATTTAAACAATTAAAATAATTAATAGAATTAAGAAAGAAAAACAAATAAAAATTAAAAATTGATGCAAACCATGGGGGGTGTCTGGCCCTTTTTGGAGGTTTTTTTGGAAGTAATTTGGCCCATTAGACAAAAAGCTTTGTTTGACTTTCTAGCATCACGTGCGTGTTCATTGACTCCTGAGTACCGTGGTCTGCATTCTTTGGCCATTGGATTGGGTTTCATGGTCATTTGTGTTCTGGCTGTTGGCCATTTGTGTTCTGGTCTCATCGTGCATAAGTTGTTCTTTTGGCCATTTGGCTTTTGGCTTTTGGCCATGTGGCTTTTGGCTTTTGGCCATTTGTATTTTGGCCTCAACGTTCCTTAATGAACCTGCATGGGATCCTGTCTAAATCTGCAGTGTTGAATCTCATGAACACATTAAATAAAATCATAAAATGCAAATAAAGCCAATATATGAAGAAATTTAATGTTTAGGCACAATATGGCATGTATGAATGATTATACCCTTTTGATCATGGAGATCAAATCAATCTTACCCTTACTGGAAAATTAGTGACCTGAATGCTTTTATGCCCTTTGGATCGTGGAGATCAAGCCAGCCTTATCCTTACTGAAGAAGTAGTGAGGTGTTGGTTTGTAACTGTGATGGCTTGTTTGTAGTGAGAGAGGGATTTGTAATAAGGATTTCAAGGTTTTAGGGTTCTTGAAAGAATTTGATATTCTAACAGTGTTGTGGCAAGGTTTTTTCTCTCCTCCTCCTGGTTTGTGTGAAAAGAAGGTGATTATATAATGGAAATTAGGATAACGAAAATGGGCTTTGAATGTGCAATTGGGCCTCCAATGTTTACTTGAGTTCGTCACTTTCCAGGCTAAATCACAGGGACTTAAGTACAATTTTTGAAGTTGAAATGTGAAAACAAAATGTAGCTGACATCGATAACTAACTCTTGTCCGAAAATCGGCTCAATCGGATAAACGGTGAATTAGTTATGAATTTTTGAAGTTTCAGCTCAGACAAACTTATTTTGGGCTCCAGTGTCGACTCTGACACGTTCTTCAATAAAAAACTGGTATTGATCGGTGCATAATTTGGTCTCGACTTTTGAAGCAAAGTTGTAGATCTATGAGTCAGTGACCTTGTGTAAAAATATGAGTCCAGTCCGATAAAAATTGACCGAGTTATGAATTTCTGAACATGATGCAAATAAACTTGTCACAAATTTTCTGTATGAGAATACTTGATAAATCTACATTTTTGAAGACCTTCTGATCGAAATTGGCTTCCAGCCGTGAGAGATGAAAACGTAGATAATGTCAAGACAAAATTTTGGCCACCGGAACGGATTCAAAACGAGCCACGATCTTCAAGTTATGAATTTTTTAGCGCGTAAAAACTGCACTTTCAGCACACTTTTTCACCATATTTCTTCGAGAAAACTCACACATTCGGATACCTTCTTTAAAGAATTGACTCTTGAGCCAAACCTGAATTTGAGAATACGTTATCAGAGATATCTTGGTGAAAGAACACTTGAATATGATGCGCCGGGTTGGACTTGTGAATTTTTCTTGAAATATTTTGAGAAATATGGGAGGGCAAATTTTGGGGTACAACAGATCTCTATCCGACACAATGCACAAAGGAACATCATGCATCTTCACAATCAAACTCGTGTAAATATCAGTCAACTTCGACACTAGAAAACTGATGTTAATAGGAATAAAATGAGCCGACTTCATAAGCCTATCAACAACTACCCAAATTGAATCATGTCCTCTTAAAGTATTAGGTAACCCCATCACAAAGTCCATCGAAAAGTAATCCCATTTCCATTCTGGAACTTCTAACGGTTGCATCAACCCTGCAGGCTTCTGATGTTAAACTTTCAACATATGACAAGTCAAACATGCATACACAAACCGAGCCACATCACTCTTCATTCCAGGCCACCAAAACAAACCTTTCAAATCTTGATACATCTTTGTAGCTCCTGGATGAATACTCAACTTAATTCTATGACTCTCTTCAAGTATCACTTTCTTCATCTCAGCATCATCAGGAATACAAATCCGATTATGAAATCTCAACACACCTTGCGCATCTAACTTAAAATCATTATTCTCAGACTGATCAATTCCAACCATCGAATCTACCAGTTTCAGATCCAACTTCTGAGCTTCTCTGATACTGTCTAAAAATTCATTATTAATCTTCAACATACCCAACATAACACTCTGCGACGTCACCTCGCAAACTAAGCTCATATCTCTGAACTGTTCAATTAATTCCAACTCTTTAACCATCATTGCCGACATATGTAAAGTCTTTCGACTCAATGTATCAGCTACCACATTCGCTTTTCCTGGATGATAATTTAAACCGAAATCATAATCCTTTAACAATTCCAACCATCTTCGTTGCCTCATATTCAGCTCTTTCTGATCAAATAAATACTTTAAGCTCTTATGGTCACTAAACACTTCAAATCTAGAACCATAAAGATAATGCCTCCAAATTTTCAACACAAAGACAACTGTAGCAAGCTCCAAATCATGTGTGGGATAGTTCTTCTCATGAGTCCTTAACTGCCTTGACACATAAGCAACTACCTTATCATTATGTATAAGCACACCTCCTAAACCCATCTTAGAAGCATCACAGTATACCACAAAAGGCTCTCCTAGATTAGGTAACGTCAAAATCGGGGCCGACGTCAATCTCTTATTCAATTCTATAAAACTTTCTTCGCACTGAACATCCCACACAAAGGCTCTACCTTTACAAGTCAACTTAGTCAACGGAAGTGCCAACTTAGAAAAACCTTCGATAAACCTTCTATAATAACCAGCTAATCCCAAAAAGCTTCTAATCTCAGTAGCTGACTTCGAAGTTTCCCATTGCAGCACGGCATCAACCTTTGATGGGTCTACAGCAATGCCACTACCTGAGGTCACATGACCAAGAAAACTAACCTCCTTTAACATGAACTCACACTTGGACAGCTTTGCATACAACTTCTTCTCTTTCAAAACTTGCAATACTACTCTTAAGTGTTCTGCACGCTCTTCTTCTGACTTAGAGTAAATCAAAATATCATCAATGAACACCACCACGAACCGATCCAAATAAGTATGAAAGATACGATTCATGTATTCCATGAATACTCTCGATGCATTAGTAACACTGTAAGGAATCACTGAATACTATTAATGTCTATAACGTATTCTGAAAGCCGTCTTCTGGATATCTTCATCCTTCACTTTAATCTGATGGTAACCCGACCTCAAATCAATCTTACTAAACACACGAGCATCCACCAACTGGTCCATCAAGTCATCTATTCTTGGAAACGGATACTTGTTCTTAATCGTCACTTTATTCAACTGTCTATAATCAACACAGAGCATCATACTTCCATCTTTCTTCTTTACTAACAACACTGGAGCTCCCGATGGCGATACACTTGGTCTTACAAACATCTTTTCTAGTAACTCTTCCAATTACTTCTTTAACTCAGGCAATTCAGATGCAGACATCCTGTATGGTACCATAGACACAGGTCTGGTACCAGGTACAAGATCAATTGTAAATTTAACTTCCCTTTCCGGTGGTACATCGGGAATCTCATCAGGGAAAACTTCAGGAAATTCACACACCACCTGCAATTCCTCACTTATAGCTTGATTCTCTACAAATAGCGACGCCATCAACGAGAACATCTGTGCTTCCTCTTGCATCAACTTCCTCAACTGTCTAGCCGACAACAGACTATCTTCCTCTTCTTCAGGAGTAGAAAACCTCACAGACTTGTCATAACAGTTAATATGAATATAGTTATGCTCTAACTAGTTCATACCCAAAATCACATCCAACCCTCTTAACAGTAAACAAACCAAATCAACAACAAAGTATCTGTCGAAGATTGACAAGGGACACTTTAAACACACAAAAGAAGTAGTCACCGACCCCTTGGCTGGAGTATCGATGACCATTTCTCCATTCATAGAAGACAACATAAGACCCAATCTTTCAACATAATCAGCAGCAATAAAAAAATGAGTAGCACCGGTATCAATAATAGTAATTAAAGGAGTACTATTAATGAAACATGTACCTCTGATAAGTTTGTCCTCAACAGTTGTCTGATCCTCAACCAAAGTGAACACCTTGCCACTTGTTTGCTCCCTTTTTGGTTTCTGACACTGACTACCAATGTGCCTTTCTTCACTATAATTGAAACAAATCACATCCTTATGTTTGCACTCAGATACAACATGTCTGTTCTTACCACAACGGAAACACCTCTTTACTTCAGTAGTACACACATTACTTTTATGCCCAGGTTTCCCACATTTAAAACAAACCACACTAGCAGGAGCGTCTCCCCCACTAGTCCTCTGACCCTAAGCAACTCTTTGTTTACCTTTACCAACTGGGGTGTCATAAGGCATACCACGATTCTGTTGGTGCTTACCTCTCTTATCATTGATAATCTTGTAATGAGCATTATTATCCTCTTCATAAATCCTACAACTATCAATCAAATCAGCAAAGACACAGATCTTTTGGTATCCAACTTCCTTCTTGATCTCCGAGCGTAACCCGTTCTCAAACTTGATACACTTCGAAAACATAGCATCTGCCTCAGTGTAGTGCGGATAAAACGTAACCAACTCAGAAAACTTTGCAGCATACTCAACAATCGACATATTCCCTTGCTTCAGCTCAAGGAACTCAATTTCCTTCTTACCACGAACGTCTTCAGGAAAGTACTTCTTTAGAAATTCCCTACGGAACACAGCCCAAGTTACATTTTCACCTGCAGCTTCCAATCTCTGACAAGTCTCTAGCCACCAGTCATCAGCCTCAACTGCTAGCATATGAGTACTATGATCGGTGGAAATAAAACTGACTGTTTTTTAAGCTGGTTCGCGAAATGTCGCGGTAAGCAAGAGTCGCCACCGTCTTTTATGTTCTCCAACATGGAAAGGACAAAAGCACAGCAAAATTCCTTTTTTGAGAATGTTTCTCGGTTCGGGAGGTAGATTTATAGAAAGGGAAGGTGTTAGCACCCTTTCTATCCGTGGTTATCCACGGGCTCTTAGGTACTTGCTCACTCTATGTTTTCAAAAATTTGTTTGCTTTTCAAGTGTTTGTGGGTTTTGAAAAAAGTTTAGTTTGAAAAACTTCTAGGTAACTCTTGTATCAGTCCTCAAGAGTGTATGAAGTATTTGTTTGAAAAAAAAACTTTTTAAAGTGTAGGTGCGAAAAGTTGTTTTGTTTGTTTGAAAGAGCAAGTACCCAGGAGAATCTACCTACTCTAAGGAATTAAGCTGTGTAAGAGTCCTTTAGATAGTGCTATCCCACCATTGAGAGGTAGGTAGCACCATTGTTGGAGTTATTCGGGTCAATTCGATTATCAGGGACATGTGTGGTCACCAAAGCAATGGTAGGACACCTTAGCGATAACCCTAATGTCCTAGATCCTTTGTATCCGAGGTAACCGTTTCGAGGCGACTGGATCTTTAGACAGGAGGGCGACCTCTAAGACACCCTATACTTGATGACCACGTCGAGGCAACCAGTGAGGCGTACCCTAGGAGTGGCATGTGCATGTGTGTTGTTTTTTTCAGTTAATGTCTTGTACATGTTATTTGTGAGCTACGGATTGATTTTTATTTTTCATACAAGTCTTTCATGCATTTTTTAACAGTTAAGAGTGCGGAAAATATAGTGCAGAAAAGGTAAATCTAGCTATTACAAGGCGCGGGTATATACATCGCCAAAAACATAACCCGTTTGGAAAATAAAAATGCGAGAAATTAAAAGAAAGCGATAAGGTTCTAATTAACTATTACATTTCTGAGCAGATACATAAATAATCAAAATAACGAATTAAAAATATATGCGCGCGAAAGATTGAATCGGGAACGTCTTAGGGTTTTGACCATTTTTTGAGAAAAGAAAGTAGTTTGTCCCTTTTTTTTTGCAATTAATGAAATTAAGCCTAATTACTAATTAATTAATTTATTAAAAGAAAAAATGTTTTTGTGTTTTTTATGTTTTTAATAAAAATAAAGAAAGAGAAATTAAAAGTGTCAAAAAAAACCCTAAGTCTAATTCATTTTTATTTATTGTAAAAGAAAATTAAAATTAAACCTAATTAAACTAGATTAATTTAAATTAGTGTTTATTTACAAAATAATTAAACTAAAATGAAATTAATAAAATATAAAATATTTACATTTTTAGTTTTTCTGAATTTTTATGGAAAATATTAATTATCTAGTTAATAATAATAATAATAATAATTAAAGAAAATAAAAGGTAAAAGAAAAATGAAAAAAAAAGGAATAGTGAACCATGGGTGCTGGGCCAGTAAAGGGGGTGAGTTTAGAAATTCTGAAGCCCAAGAAGAATCAAGCCCTGTTGACTTTATGGGATTGTCCACGTGCATGTTGACTGAGGAGCACCATGATCCTCCATCTCTGGCCTTTGGATCTGGGTTTGAGGCCACTTGGCGCCCATCTGGATGAGGCGAATGGTGAGATGCTTTCTATAGCCTGCATAGGATCATATGAAGCAAAATATGAAATAATTATTTGGGGGACCTGGGATTCGAACCCAGGTCCCAAGGGATTATGCTTGCACGCCTTAACCAACCCAACTGCCTTGTTCAATTGAAATAATAATAATGAGTGGTTATTATATTAGTAAAACGACACAATGCCTGGAAAAAAAAATATAAACGCGCTACTTTTTGAAAGAGCAAATGAGAGGGAGACGCGTCAGTGTCTTCTTCCTTTGTTACTGGTTTTTTACCTGCGGATTTTTATCCGCAGGAAGTTTCGCAGGCTGCCTCAAAAATTGTGCTCGGGCCATGAAAACGCCACCTAAAGCCATGGGCATATTCGTCTTGGTCCCCTGATCACATCCATACTCATGATTTGCTCCAATTGTACCTGGAAACAAAATGCCTAAAACGCAAAAGGATGAACCCTAGAATCGGGCATCACGATTCAGGGCCTAAAAACGCAATTGGATATTACAGTTATGTTAGAAATCAAATAAGGAACACAAATATGCCAATGCTTTTGAGAAAAAGTGCAAGAATAAGGAGTTCAAGTTTCGTGTACAGGGGTCTGTATTTGAGAACTTACAGCGCTATTCAATGGATCTTAGGACGTGATATTGGTCTCTTTAGGTTCAGTGGACAGCAAGGAGGAAGACTACGTGCTTCTTTTGTTCTCCAAATGCCTGCAACCTTGTTCTAGATCTCTCACTTTTCCAACAATTTTTGAGTTTTGATTTTGCCGTTTCAGCAATGCTTGGGTTGTCAATTAGGTCTGGCCTCCTTGCATATGTATATGGCAATTAGTTTTGGTTCAAATATGGGCTTGCATCCTTGTGTAATTAAGTTTTGAGATTTTGTTGTCCACCATTAAAGAACTTTCCAAACTTGGTTCAAATCTTGGATTTTATGCACAAAAAGGCTTGGCACGGATTTGGTAGCTGGCATGTGACACATGAAAGCTATTCAAATCAAAAGATGCTATTCCATTAAATTTTTAGATTTTATTTGAATTATTATGGATTTAAAATGAATTAAATCAATAAAAATTAAATAAAAATGGAAAAATAAATGTTTGATCTTGAATTTAATCATGGGACACGTGTATGGCATGAAAAGGCTGAATCAAGTGGAATAAAGTGGGCCCTTTTGTCAAAAATTGAAGTTTTAAGGATAGTTGACTTTTGCCATTTCACAAAAATTTCCCAACTTCTCCAATGCATATTTTGCTCAATTTTGATCATATGAACATGTTCTAGGACATTTTGGAAAGGTATTGAAGTCCTCTAACCAATTCCTTTGGTCCCATGTCATTTGGATTTACCAATATCAAGTTATGGTCTTTGACTTAAAATGCCTTTTTGTTGACTTTTGAAATTGACCTATAATGTAGAAATTGATAACTTTTTGTCATAGCATTTCTTGGACTTGGAATGTGAAGATGAGTTGTAGGAAATGTCACCCCCTTCAAAATGAGAATTGGATGGGATTTTTCTGATGAACCTTGAAAAAGTTATGCCTTGGTCAAGTTACAGTTGACTTTTCAGCTGTCCAAAAATATAAACTTTTGCATCTTTGATGATTTTTGAGCCATGCTTGTGGAATCATGATCAAGACTTGATCAAATGATGATTGTGGCTTCAAAATAAGATGTTGATCAAAAATTCTGACTTTTGACTTTAAAATGACCATTTTACCCCTATAGTTGACTGTGAACCAAATAGGGTTTTTGACTGTGCAACTTGACCCTGTGAGCCTTGAAACTTGGCATGTAGATGCTTGACAATGTGTATAGGCCTATGGGACTTGATTGAGCCTTTGAAAACCTCAACTTCCTTGCATGAACCAAAACCCTAATTTTGACTGGCTTATGAGGCAGTTGGACTGTGCAATCTTTGAGAAGTCTTGAAGCATTTGAAGATTGATCTTGACAAATCCTGAAGAATATGGGAGGGAAAATTTTGGGGTACAACAGTTTCCCCTGTTCAATCTTCTTAGACCTGAGGATGTAGATTGGCTTGCGTGCCTTTCGTGATCCGAAGGTGGAAGATGATTGAACACTAAAGTGCCCAGAAATTTGCACTCGCATAGTAGAATATCAGCAATGTGATGTCGGGAATGGGCTTACAGATGCCATTTAGAAAGATGGTGGATGGGAGGATGGGCTTATAGATGCCATCTGGAGATGTGACAGAACCTTGTCGAGAATGGGCTTATAGACGCCATTTGGAAATGTGATGGATATTTGTGGAGATGGGCTTATAGATGCCATCTGAAGGTGTCGATCGCGTAAGAGATTCCTTAGCGAGAACTTGCGTACTTTGAGAAAGTAAGATGGTTTCCTGGCCTGTTACAGGGGTTGATCTTCAAACTCTTCATGCAGATATGCCCTGGCTAGATACAGGTATCGAATCCACAATCAATTGTTCACAGATGTGCCCTGGCTAGATACAGGAATCGAATCCGGAACTTCAAAAGGTTGCTTACAGACGTGCCCTGGCTGGATACAGGCATCGAATCTACAAACAATCACTCACAGATGTGCCCTGGCTAGATACAAGAATCAAATCCGGAACTTTAAAAGGTTGCTTACAGACGTGCCCTGGCTGGATACATGAATCAAATCTCTAAACTTTTCATGCAGACATGCCCTGGCTGGATACAGGTATCGAATCTACAATCAATCACTCACAGATATGCCATGGCTGGATACAGGTGTCGAATCTGGAATTAGTCGTCTACAGATATGCCCTGGCTGGATACAGGTATCGAATCTCTAAACTCTTCATGCAGACATGCCCTGGCGGGATACAGGTATCAAACCTACAATCAATCACTCACAGATATGCCCTGGCTAGATACAAGTATCGAATCTGGAATTGGTCGTCTACATATATGCCCTGGCTGGATACAGGAATCGAATCTCTAAACTCTTCACGCAGATATGCCCTGGCTAGATACAGGTATCGAATCCACAATCAAACACTCACAAATATGCCCTGGCTAGATACAGGCGTCAAATCTGGAACTGGTCGTCTACAGATATGCCCTGGCTAGATACAGGTATCGAATCTCTAAACTCTTCATGTAGATATGCCCTGGCTAGATACAGGTATCGAATCTACAATCAAATACTCACAGATATGCCCTGGCTGATACAAGTATCGAATCTGGAATTAGTCGTCTACAGATATGCCCTGGCTGGATACAGGTATCGAATCTCTAAACTTTTCATGCAGACATGCCCTGGCTGGATACAGGTATCGAATCTACAATCAGTTGCCCACAGATGTGCCCTGGCTAGAAACAGGAATCGAATCCGGAACTTCAAAAGGTTGCTTACAGACGTGCCTTGGCTGGATACAGGAATCGAATCTCTACACTCTTCATGCAGACATGCCCTGGCTAGATACAGGTGTCGAATCTACAATCAGTTACTCACAGATATTCCCTGGCTAGATACAGGAATCGAATCTGGAATTAGTCGTCTACAGATATGCCCTGGCTAGATTCAGGAATCGAATCTCTAAACTCTTCATGCAGACATGCCCTGGCTGGATACAGGTATCGAATCTACAATTAATCGCTCACAGATATGCCCTGGCTAGATACAGGTATCGAATCTCTAAACTCTTCATGCAGACATGCCATGGCTGGATACAGGTATCGAATCTACAATCGGTCACTCACAGATATGCCCTTGCTAGATACAGGTGTCGAATCTGGAACTAGTCGTCTACAGATGTGCCCTGGTTGGATACAGGTATCGAATCTCTAAACTCTTCATGCAGATATGCCCTGGCCGGATACAGGTGTCGAATCTACAATCAGTTACTCATAGATATGCCCTGGCTAGATACAGGAATCGAATCTGGAATTGGTCGTCTACAGATATGCCCTGGCTGGATACAAGAATCAAATCTCTAAACTCTTCATGTAGATATGCCCTGGCTGGATACAGGTGTCGAATCTTGAACTGGTCGTCTACAGATATGCCCTGGCTGGATACAGGTGTCGAATCTCTAAACTCTTCTTGTAGATATGCCCTGGCTGGATACAGGTATCGAATCCACAATTAATCGCTCACAGATATGCCCTGGCTAGATACAAGTATCGAATCTTGAACTGGTCGTCTACAGATATGCCCTGGCTGGATACAGGTGTCGAATCTCTAAACTCTTCATGTAGATATGCCCTGGCCGGATACAGGTGTCGAATCTACAATCAGTTACTCACATATATGCCCTGGCTAGATACAGGAATCGAATCTGGGATTCTTCGTCTACAGATATGCCCTGGCTAGATACAGGAATCGAATCTCTAAACTCTTCATGCAGACATGCCCTGGCTGGATACAGGTATCGAATCTACAATCAAACACTCTCAGATATGCCCTGGCTAGATACAGGAATCGAATCTGGAATTGGTCATCTACAGATATGCCCTGGCTGGATACAGGAATCGAATCTCTAAACTCTTCATGCAGACATGCCCTGGCTGGATACAGGTATCGAATCTACAATCAAACACTCACAGATATGCCCTGGCTAGATACAGGAATCGAATATGGAATTGGTCGTCTATAGATATGCCCTGGCTGGATACAGGAATCGAATCTCTAAACTCTTCATGCAGACATGCCCTGGCTGGATACAGGTATCGAATCTACAATCAAACACTCACAGATATTCCCTGGCTAGATACAGGAATCGAATCTGGAATTGCGACAGTTGATAGTAATCATATTTGGATTGAATTTTTCCTGAAAAGGGAAAGCATTAGTTGTATTCAATATCATGATGTATGAAATGCATGATGTCATGATGTTCTCAAGAATAAATGAGATTGTGTCATATGATGTGTATGCATGCTATAATGTATGAAGATGTGATGTTTATGAATGTATTTCGTCTGGGAAAATAAATCCTTGACGAATGTCGGGAGTTTGTTGAATCTTGGGCTGATGTTGAAGAGTAGAGTTCTTCATTTCCGCTGGGGATGATAATTGCAAGAATAAACCGGTAGGAGAAGATGACTCCGCTGGGGAATAAACTTGGTGAAGAGATTACTCTGCGGGGAATTACTCTGTGGGGAAGAGATATTTCGCTGAGGTTTTGATGATAACTCCGCTGGGGATACCGTTGATATGCTCTGTTGGAAGATTTGATGAACTCCGCTGGGGGATAGGGAGAACTTCGCCGAGGACGATCTTTCCGTGGTAATTAGCTGAGGATAACCCAGTTATAAGCTCTGGTGGGGAATAACCTTTGAATAAAGCTGGGGAGAGCGTTCGTATTCTGCAGGGGATAAGCTTCCAGAATTTACTGGGGATAAGCTTCAAGAATCTACTGGGGAGATTGATTCAACTCTACTGGGGAGACTTTGGACTGCACTGGGAAGTGGCTCCACTGGATGTCTGTATTCCGCCGGGGAACAATCTTATATTAAGACTGTCGGGGATGCTTGCTTAGGAACATCTGTATACTCCGCTGGGGAATATTGAGATCTTCTGGGGATATCCAACTTCCATAAGGCTGACTGTAGGCTAACTCTGCTTGGGGAGAGTGTTGACTTGCCGGAGGTACTGCGCCTTTTTAGGGCTGATGAGAGACCAACTCTGCTCGGGGGAGAATATTGCTGAGTCTTGTCTTACTCTGCGGGGAGTGGAGGTATCTGGGTTACATTCTTCAGCCGAACTTACCTTGGTACCTTGGTGGACAGAGCAACTAGATCGCTTAGACAACTCATTATTTCCCCTGTTTCTAATGTCACCTGTAATTAATCCTTTGTTTCGCATGCAAGTATTTATGAGTAGCAATTAGTGTCAAATGCATATATCAAAAACGAACATTGGACGTTCTTTGCAAAACAAAACAGAAAAAGGAAAAACAATTGGCAATTTGTCTGAAAAATTGAACTTGTATTGATTTTGAATTTGCCTGTAAATAGGCGTTTTATGTACAAGAGGCTGACGTCCTAGTAAGAGAACGCCGCCGAACAACATAGAGTTTGTACAATTTTGTGAAAAGAAAACAAAACAGCTATGTGAAAAGAATAATCCCACTGGGTTCCAACTCTGCTATCGCCTTTATGTCTTCAAGTGTCTCATCACTTGGCTGCTTAATCGAAGATGAAGCTGATTGATTGATGTCGTCTGAGCCTGATAGTTGATACCAAATTCTGGGTGCAAGGTGATCCAATGAGACATAGTATTACGCTTTAATCCCTAACTTTTGCCTGGACCGCCCTTTCGGGTTTCCAGTCCACCGGGATACCTATTTTTGCCCAAGCCGCCTTTTCAGGTTTTTGACTTGCCGGGTGTACAGATATTTTTTTCATTTCATCCCTTATTTTTGCCCGAACCCTTTTGGTTCGCCGGGAAGCCCTTATTTTTGCCTAGGTGTGTCAACCTAGCGGGTCTTTAATTCATGTGTAGTATCTTTTTACTATGTCTGCATTGGCGGGGTGAGGAAGGTCGTCACCATCCATGGTGGTTAGAATCATAGCTCCTCCTGAGAAGACATGTTTAACCACAAATGGCCCTTCGTACGTAGGGGTCCATTTGCCCCTGGAATCACTTTGAGGAAGAATGATGCGTTTGATTACCAGATCCCCAACTTGATACTCTTGTCATTTGACTTTCTTGTTAAATGCCTTGATCATCCGTTTTTGGTACGTTTGACCATGACAAATAGCGGTGAGTCTCTTTTCGTCAATTAGGTTTAATTGATCAAGTCGAGTCTGGATCCAGTCATCTTCGCTCAAATCTACATCCTTCATTATCCGGAGAGAGGGTATCTGGACTTCAATGGGTAGGACTGTCTCCATGCCATAAACCAAGGAAAATGGTGTTGCCCATGTTGACGTTCTTGCTGAGGTATGGTACCCATGAAGAGAAAACGGTAACATCTCGTGCCAATCTTTATAGTTCACTGTCATCTTCTGCACAATCTTCTTGATATTCTTATTAGCTTCTTCTACAGCCCCATTCATCTTCGTCCGGTAAGGAGAAGAGTTGTGGTGCTGTATCTTGAATTGCTTGCAGAGCTCAGCGATCATCTTGTTGTTAAGATTGGTACCATTGTCCGTAATGATCCTTTCCGGGACACCGTAGCGACAGATCAGGTTATGTCGAATGAACCGTGCCACGACGTTCTTGGTTACGGTAGCATAGGAAGCTGCTTCAACCCACTTCGTGAAGTAATCAATTGCTACCAGGATGAAGCGATGCCCGTTGGATGCCGTAGGTCTGATCTCGTCGATCATATCAATGCCCCACGTTGCAAAAGGCCATGGTGCTGTCAAGACGTTCATAGGAACTGGAGAAACGTGCACCTTATCTGCATAGATCTGGCATTTTTGACACGTCCGAGAATGTTGGTAACAGTCGGCTTCCATTGTGGAGCAGAAATATCCTGCCCGAAGGATTTTCTTTGCCATGGTATGTCCACTGGAGTGCGTTCCGAAGGTACCTTCATGCAGCTCCGCCATGATTCTTTTTGCTTCAGTCTTATCCACACAACGCAGTAAGGTTGATTCATGGTTTCGCTTGTATAGAATGCCATTGCTGAGGAAGAACTTTGCAGCGAACCTTCTCAGAAACTTTTTGTCGTTGACTGATGCACCCTCGGGGTATTCTTGAGCTTCCAGGTACCTCTTTACTTCATGATACCAAGGATTTTCAATTACCTCTTCAGTCTCAAGATCACAGTAATGTGCAGGTTCATCCAACTTCCAGATAATGATCCGGGGAGCCTCGTTGTCCCATTTTACTTTGAACATAGAAGACATCATAGCTAACGCGTCCGCCAACTGATTCTCCTCTCTTGGGAAGTGTTCAAAAGTTATCTCCTCGAAATGGGGAATCAACGTCAACACATACTCTTTGTAAGGAATAAGATTTGGATGTTTCGTATCCCACTCGCCTTTGATCTGATTGATCACGAGAGCGGAATCTCCGAAGACACTCATAAACTTGATCCTTAAGTCAATTGCAGCTTGAAGACCCATGATGCATGCCTCATACTCCGCCATGTTGTTGGTGCAGTTGAAACATAGTCGGGCGGTGAGTGGAGTATGAGTGCCTTTAGGGGATACGATCACGGCGCCAATACCGTTACCCGAAGCGTTTGAGGCTCCGTCAAAGTGCATAGACCATCGGGATCCTTCCTCAGGTCCTTCATCCGGTCCAGGTACTTCACAATCAGTGACTACCATGATATCCTCGTCTGGAAATTCAAAGTTCATAGATTGGTAGTCATCCACTGCCTGGTGTGCCAAATGGTCTGCCAATACACTTCCCTTGATTGCTTTCTGAGTCGTGTACTGGATCGTATTCCGTCAAGATCATCTGCCATCTTGCTATTCTTCCGGATAGAGCAGGCTTTTCGAATATGTACTTGATTGGATCCATTTTTGAAATCAAGAGAGTAGTGTGAGTCAACATATACTGTCTCAGCCGGCGAGCAGCCCATACCAAAGCGCAGCAAGTTTTCTCGAGCAATGAGTATCGGGTATCACAGTCGATAAACTTTTTGCTAAGGTAATAAATGGCATGTTCTTTTCGGCCAAACTCGTCATGCTGCCCCAGCACACACCCCATTGAGTTGTCAAGTACTGTCAAGTATAGTATTAGAGGTCTCCCTTCAACCGGTGGCATAAGAATGGGTGGTTCTTGGAGATACTCTTTGATTCTGTCGAAAGCGGCCTGACATTCATCGTTCCAACGTACTACTTGATCTTTCTTCAGTAGCTTGAAGATTGGTTCACAGGTAGCAGTTAGATGTGAGATGAATCGGGAAATATAGTTCAGCCGTCCTAGAAAGCCTCTGACTTCTTTCTCTGTCTTGGGAGTTGGCATATCTTGTATGGCTTTCACCTTAGCAGGGTCCACTTGGATACCTTTGTCGCTCACGACGAAGCCTAGCAGTTTTCCAGATCTCACCCCAAAGGTGCATTTATTTGGGTTCAACCTCAGCTTGTACAACTTCAGACGGTCAAACAGCTTCTGTAGATGGTCAAGGTGTTCCTCCTCAGTTTGGGACCTTGCAATCATATCATCGACATAGACTTCGATCTCGTGATGGATCATGTCATGAAATAAAGCAACCATGGCACGTTGGTAGGTTGCCCCAGCATTCTTCAACCCAAAAGGCATGACCTTGTAGCAAAAGGTGCCCCACTGAGTAACAAAAGTGGTCTTATCCATGTCTTCAGGAGCCATCTTGATTTGGTTATAACCTGAGAACCCATCCATGAAGGAGAAAATCTTATGTTGAGCAGTATTGTCAACCAGAACGTCGATATGAGGCAGAGGGAAGTCATCCTTAGGGCTGGCCCTGTTCAAGCCCCTGTAATCAACACACATTCGGACCTTACCATCCTTCTTCGGCACTGGAACCACGTTGGCAACCCACTGAGGGTAAGAAGTCACTGCTAGAAACCCGGCGTCAAATTGTTTCATAACCTCAACTTTGATTTTCTCGGACATCTCTGGACGCATACGACGGACCTTCTACTTTACCGGAGGACAGTCTTCCTTGGTAGGCAAGTGATAAACCACAATGTCAGTATCCAACCCAGGCATGTCTTCGTAAGACCAGGAAAAGATTTCCACGTAGTCATGCAGCATCTGAATCAACCGCTGCTTCACACTAGCCTCCAGATTGGCACCAATCTTGACTTCCTTTCTGTCTGTCTCAGTACCCAGATTTACCGTTTCCATTGGCTCTTCATGTGGCTGAATGGTCCTCTCTTCCTGGAATAACAGTCTTGCAAGTTCACCAGGCACTTCGCAATCATCTTCACCTTCGTCATCGGCTAAGTTGATCGGATTTTCGAAGTCATAACTGGCAGTAGCAGAGTCGTTACTAGTGGGATCCAGAGTGGATTGGAACCTGTATAAGTGAGTGTGTGTAAATATAGCTGTTTTGCAATATATAAAGAAAGAAAAGGAGCGCAAGATTTGAAATGTGAAAAACGTCCAATGCTTTTATTCATGATATATGAAAGTGACAAATAACAAGCCCTCACAGATGAAGCCACGGTGCCCCGGGTAAGACACCGGGCCATAAAGTTTCAAATTATTGTTCGTTACAACTTTAAAATAAAGGAGTTCATTACTGAGTGACAAAAGTAACATGTGTGAAGTCTTTGGCAGTCCAGTTGCTTGGTCCACCGTTGGTTGTCGGGTAGATCCAGCTGTTGAATTCAGATTCTTCCACGTCGTCATCATCCCCAATAGCATTTACTCCATGGTTGGGCATGGGAGCTGTCACCATATTAGGCCTCTCAGGCGCCTCGAACTGTACCTCTTTAGCATCAATAAGGTCTTGAACCTTATTCCTCAAAGCCCAATAATCATCTGTGTTATGCCCCGGGCTGTCAGAGTGATAAGCGCAGCGGGCGTTGGGGTTGTACTTTGGAGAGGTTGTGTTTACCACCTTCAGAGCTTCCTTGATAGTTACCAGATTGGTTGACAGCAGTTGCGGCAATATCTGAGACAGGGTCATGCTGAGCCGAGTGTACTGCCTTTTGGGTCTCTCACCCCTTGGCTGATTGTACTGCTGAGGAGCAGCAGCAGGCTTTGAAATTACCACCGCGTTGACAGCTTGGTGGCGTTCCGGTTTGTTCTGTCTCCTTGGACCATAAACATCACTAGCTTCCTTCTTGAAGGGCTTCTTTTCAGCACTCGAGGAGGCACATTTCTGTATCTTCCCCGACTTGATACCAGCTTCTATCCTCTCACCGGTCAGAATGAGGTCTGTAAACCCTGCAGAAGAATTACCAATCAGATGGTTGAAGAATGGACCAGACTGGGTCCCCAAGAACATGTCCATGATTTCACGGTCAGTCAACGGTGGCTGCACCCTTCCAGCCAGGTCTCTCCATTTCTGCGCGTACTCTTTAAAACCTTCACCCGTCCCAAGTGACATACCCTGGAGTTGGGTACGCGTAGGAGCGAGGTCGGAATTGTACTGATACTGCTTATAAAATGCAGTAGCCAAGTCCTCCCAGTTTCGAATACTGGCTCCATCCAGCTGATAGAACCATTCGAGTTGAGCCCCTGAAAGGCTATCCTGGAAGAAATGGATCCATAGGTTCTTGTCTGCAGTGTAAGGTTGGATCTTCCTTACATAAGATCTGAGATGCAGCTTAGGGCAGGAAGCCCCGTCGTACTTCGCAAAGGCAGGTGCCTTGAACTTGTGTGGGATCACCACCCCAGAAGACAAACCTAGATCTCCGAAATCCAACCCAGGCATGTGTTGAATCTCCATATCGCTTAGACGGTCCTCCAATTGTTTGTACCTATCCTCAGCAGGAGGGTACTGTTCATCATTGTAATCTGTCTCGTTGTCGGAGACCGCAGGACTAGGAATCCTTCCCCCTTGGGGACTATCCTTCCCTATAGAGGAAGTAGCCTGATCAGCCTCATTCTTCAGTGTATTCCCAAACCTCCGTCCAGTGTTAAACAGAACATTCCTCTTCTTCTTCTTCTTCTCCTTCAAGAGCAGAGTCTTCAACTCCTGTTGACCCTGGGCTAAGCTCATGACCAGCTCTTGAAACTGGGCGTTCTGGGCCTGGAGGGCCTTGATAGCTTGTTCAGTAGTAGGCTCAGAAGACATGATGATTGAGTGCTGAAATAAACAGCGAAGAAGATTAAGCAACCTGTAGAAAAAGGGGTACCTGTTATGCATATGATGCATGAAATGCTATTTATGCAATGCATTCAAGGGTTCGAAAGTTCAAATTCGTTGTAGACAAAAAGGAACACACGTTATATTAAGAAATAATCTGTTCAATACATCAGGGCCTCATGAGCAAAACATTACAAAATACTTAATCCCAAAAGACACTGCGCATCCTCTTTGGAGCGATGTAAGTGTTGAGAGTCTTTTCCTCGTGAAGTAGATGGGTGAGCTCCAAGACCTTCTTCTCACTGGAATGTAGACTGGTTTCAAGAGAATTCCGTTCTTCCTTGAGTTGGATCCAGCTTTTCTGCATTTCTTCCCAAGACGTTGGCATGTCAGGATGTTGAATGGTGTATGGAACCTCTCCTTCCAAAACTGGCTCTTTGATCACGGGGAGAACATGAGGATATGGCATCACAAGCTTCTGGGAACGGGCTCGTACCCACCTGAGATAAGGCTCCAGGGGGATGGAGTTCTTGTGCCCCAGTGTCTTACTATCTACCCTGTTGGGCATCCTCCAAGCTCTGATGAATCTCTGGCGAAGTCCTTGCGTATCATTGTCGAAGTCAAAAACTATGTCAGGAATCAACATGTCATGAGGGCCGTCCCTTCGAGCATATCCAAACTGTCTCAAAGCCAGACACGGGTTGTAAGTAATGCCTCCTCTAATTCCAAGTAAAGGAACATTAGGATACTCTCCGCAACGATCAATGATAGTGACATTTTCTCTGGACCGAGAACACCAATGTATATTAGCATGTGTAAGAGTCATTAATCGTTGTGACCATCTCAAACCCCGCTCGTTCTTCAAAACTGGTTATGGAAGGTGCGAAATAAACCACCTTGCCAGGAGAGGAGTGAAGCACATGAGAACACCTCTTTTTCTCATGGTTCGAGTGTAACATGAGTGGAGGATGTCCCCAAGCAATGTAGGTATAGGATTCCTGGACATGAAAATCTTGACAGCATTGATATCTATAAGCTGATCCGGATTCGGGAACAACACCAACCCATAGACAATGAGTGCCACAACTTCTTCAAAGGCTTGTAGGTCAAGGGAATTCCAACATTCTTGTGCTTTCTCAAACAGGAACTTTGCCAAGAATCCTTTGATACCACTTCTAACTTCCCAATGCCCCTTGATGTCAGATGGTTGCAGACATAATGCTTTAGCAACCTCTTCAAGTTTTGGTTCCCTTTCCATACCGTTGTAGGGTAGTTGATTAAGAATAGGAACCTTTAGAAGCTGAGAAAACTCTTCCAAAGTAGGCACCAATTGATAATCCGGGAAAGTAAAACAGTGGTGCAAGGGGTCAAAGAACTGGAACAACACTTTCACCATATCCTCTTCAATGTTGGTGTTGACCAAGCTGATGAGTCTACCATGCCTTTCACTGAAGGAAGAGTTCTTGGGAATCCTGGATGTAAGCTCCTTAAGCTGAGGAGGGATCCTTACAAGGTTGACCTGAATTGTCTTTCTACGGAGAGATTCCATGTCCTACAAAACAAGAACAAAGATGAAGATTCGAACCCTTGAAGTGGTTAGTAAATGCATATGATGTTGTATGATGCTATGATGTTATGATAAGGACACACCGCAAGTATTCACAAAAAGCAAACATGATAAGGCACACAAGTCACACCAGACAGCCCTTAGAGTTTAGGCCAGCATGAGGTTTGGGGTACTAACCTCTTGAAGTTGGTGGGCTCAAAACCTGTCCTATCAAAAGTAACCGGGTTCTAAGGAGCTCAATATCATTGGGTTGTTTTCTATGTTCATTGTTTTGATTTAGCCACTGAACTGGCGATCAAAATATTCCAAGAAAACAACCCTCAATGAGTGTAGTATCGAGTATCTACCAACTTCGGACTGCACCAAAGTTGGTCATCTCACTACCCCTAAAGAGGCCAGGATGGTCAAGTAAGGTTCCTAAGGTCAGTTGATGCTTCACGACACCACGCGGCGGCCCCGTACTCTCCTTGACTTGACTCAAGGGTTACCGGTACTCACTAAAGTGCCACATCAACGTAGCAAACTGCTTTAACCATGTCGGTATACCCTGCACAGTTCCCTCACAGTTTGTTGCTACTTTCTAAAAGGTATCCCCCAGATTCGGGTTAGGATCTATGACACTCCCAAGACAGGCCCACAATATTAAAGCAAACAGATCAAGCAATTGAAAACATAAGAGTGGTCTAATCTTAAGGTACACCTCACTTATAATATGTCCCCAGCAGAGTCGCCAGTTCTGTGATCGGTGGAAATAGAACTGACTGTTTTTTAAGCTGGTTCGCGAAATGTCGCGGTAAGCAAGAGTCGCCACCGTCTTTTATGTTCTCCAACATGGAAAGGACAAAAGCACAACAAAATTCCTTTTTTGAGAATGTTTCTCGGTTCAGGAGGTAGATTTATAGAAAGGGAAGGTGTTAGCACCCTTTCTATCCGTGGTTATCCACGGGCTCTTAGGTACTTGCTCACTCTATGTTTTCAAAAATTTGTTTGCTTTTCAAGTGTTTGTGGGTTTTGAAAAAAGCTTAGTTTGAAAAACTTCTAGGTAACTCTTGTATCAGTCCTCAAGAGTGTATGAAGTATTTGTTTGAAAAAAAAACTTTTGAAATTGTAGGTGCGAAAAGTTGTTTTGTTTGTTTGAAAGAGCAAGTACCCAGGAGAATCTACCTACTCTAAGGAATTAAGCTGTGTAAGAGTCCTTTAGATAGTGCTATCCCACCATTGAGAGGTAGGTAGCACCATTGTTGGAGTTATTCAGGTCAATTCGATTATCAGGGACATGTGTGGTCACCAAAGAAATGGTAGGACACCTTAGCGGTAACCCTAATGTCCTAGATCCTTTGTATCCGAGGAAACCGTTTCGAGGCGACTGGATCTTTAGACAGGAGGGCAACCTCTAAGACACCCTATACTTGATGACCACGTCGAGGCAACCAGTGAGGCGTACCCTAGGAGTGGCATGTGCATGTGTGTTGTTTTTTTCAGTTAATGTCTTGTACATGTTATTTGTGAGCTACGGATTGATTTTTATTTTTCATACAAGTCTTTCATGCATTTTTTAACAGTTAAGAGTGCGGAAAATAAAGTGCGCAAAAGGTAAATCTAGCTATTACAAGGCGCGGGTATATACATCGCCAAAAACATAACCCGTTTGGAAAATAAAAATGCGAGAAATTAAAAGAAAGCGATAAGGTTCTAATTAACTATTACATTTCTGAGCAGATACATAAATAATCAAAATAAAGAGTTAAAAATATATGCGCGCGAAAGATTGAATCGGGAACGTCTTAGGGTTTTGACCCTTTTTTTAGAAAAGAAAGTAGTTTGTCCTTTTTTTTTGCAATTAATGAAATTAAGCCTAATTACTAATTAATTAATTTATTAAAAGAAAAAATGTTTGTGTTTTTTATGTTTTTAATAAAAATAAAAAAAGAGAAATTAAAAGTGTCAAAAAAAACCCTAAGTCTAATTCATTTTTATTTATTGTAAAAGAAAATTAAAATTAAACCTAATTAAACTAGATTAATTTAAATTAGTGTTTATTTACAAAATAATTAAACTAAAATGAAATTAATAAAATATAAAATATTTACATTTTTAGTTTTTCTGAATTTTTATGGAAAATATTAATTATCTAGTTAATAATAATAATAATAATTAAAGAAAATAAAAGGAAAAAGAAAAATGAAAAAAAAGGAATAGTGAACCATGGGTGTTGGGCCAGCAAATGGGGTGAGTTTAGAAATTCTGAAGCCCAAGAAGAATCAAGCCCTGTTGACTTTATGGGATTGTCCACGTGCATGTTGACTGAGGAGCACCATGATCCTCCATCTCTGGCCTTTGGATCTGGGTTTGAGGCCACTTGGCGCCCATCTGGATGAGGCGTATGGTGAGATGCTTTGTATAGCCTGCATAGGATCATATGAAGCAAAATATGAAATAATTATTTGGGGGACCTGGGATTCGAACCCAGGTCCCAAGGGATTATGCTTGCACGCCTTAACCAACCCAACTGCCTTGTTCAATTGAAAGAATAATGAGTGGTTATTATATTAGTAAAACGACACAATGCCTGGAAAAAAATATAAACGCACTACTTTTTGAAAGAGAAAATGAGAGGGAGACGCGTCAGCGTCTTCTTTCTTTGTTACTGGTTTTTTACTTGCAGATTTCTATCCGCAGGAAGTTTCGCAGGCTGCCTCAAAAATTGTCCTCAGGCCATGAAAACGCCACCTAAAGCCATGGGCATATTCGTCTTGGTCCCCTGATCATATCCATACTCATGATTTGCTCCAATTGTACCTGGAAACAAAATGCCTAAAACGCAAAAGGATGAACCCTAGAATCGGGCATCACGATTCAGGGCCTAAAAACGCAATTGGATATTACAGTTATGTTAGAAATCAAATAAGGAACACAAATATGCCAATGCTTTTGAGAAAAAGTGCAAGAATAAGGAGTTCAAGTTTCGTGTACAGGGGTCTGTATTTGAGAACTTACAGCGCTATTCAATGGATCTTAGGACGTGATATTGGTCTCTTTAGGTTCAGTGGACAGCAAGGAGGAAGACTACGTGCTTCTTTTGATCTCCAAATGCCTGCAACCTTGTTCTAGATCTCTCACTTTTCCAACAATTTTTGAGTTTTGATTTTGCCGTTTCAGCAATGCTTGGGTTGTCAATTGGGTCTGGCCTCCTTGCATATGTATATGGCAATTAGTTTTGGTTCAAATATGGGCTTGCATCCTTGTGTAATTAAGTTTTGAGATTTTGTTGTCCACCATTAAAGAACTTTCCAAACTTGGTTCAAATCTTGGATTTTATGCACAAAAAGGCTTGGCACGGATTTGGTAGCTGGCATATGACACATGAAAGCTATTCAAATCAAAAGATGCTATTCCATTAAATTTTTAGATTTTATTTGAATTATTATGGATTTAAAATGAATTAAATCAATAAAAATTAAATAAAAATGGAAAAATAAATGTTTGATCTTGAATTTAATCATGGGACACGTGTATGGCATGACAAGGCTAAATCAAGTGGAAGAAAGTGGGCCCTTTTGTCAAAAATTGAAGTTTTAAGGATAGTTGACTTTTGCCATTTCACAAACATTTCCCAACTTCTCCAATGCATATCTTGCTCAATTTTGATCATATGAACATGTTCTTGGACATTTTGGAAAGGTCTTGAAGTCCTCTAACCAATGCCTTTGGTCCCATGTCATTTGGATTTACCAATCTCAAGTTATGGTCTTTGACTTAAAATGCCTTTTTGTTGACTTTTGAAATTGACCTATAATGTAGAAATTGATAACTTTTTGTGAGAGCATTTCTTGGACTTGGAATGTGAAGATGAGTTGTAGGAAATGTCACCCCCTTCAAAATGAGCATTGGATGGGATTTTTATGATGAACCATGAAAAAGTTATGCCTTGGTCAAGTTACAGTTGACTTTTCAGCTGTCCAAAAATAGAAACTTTTGCATCTTTGATGATTTTTGAGCCATGCTTGTGGAATCATGATCAAGACTTGATCAAATGATGATTGTGGCTTGAAAATAAGATGTTGACCAAAAATTCTGACTTTTGACTGTAAAATGACCATTTTACCCCTACAGTTGACTGTGAACCAAATAGGGCTTTTGACTGTGCAACTTGACCCTGTGAGCCTTGAAACTTGGCATGTAGATGCTTGACAATGTGTATAGGCCTATGGGACTTGATTGAGCCTTTGAAAACCTCAACTTCCTTGCAAGAACCAAAACCCTAATTTTGACTGGCTTAGGAGGCTGTTGGACTGTGCAATCTTTGAGAAGTCTTGAAGCATTTGAAGATTGATCTTGACAAATCTTGAAGAATATGGGAGGGCAAATTTTGGGGTACAACAAGTACCATATCGAACCTTCTGCGCTGGAGTGCAGTCCATCACACAAAAGATTCTCTCAATCTCTTTCAACCAATCCAATGCTCCGTCAAGATCATACTTTCCCTTGAAGGTAGGCAGATTCTCTCTCTAGAAAGTCGCCAAACTACGAGATCCAGCATTCCCGTCAGCAGTCGGCTGATTCTCCATCGCATACGCCATTACTTCTAAAGCAGCAAGAAGTGCAGCATCATTCCTCCTAGCCATCTCAACTTATCACTATAACATAAATAACGGTTAGAACTCAAATTAACAATACTCGATTGTTAGACAACTATGACTCAACAACAAGGTCGGAAGGACCAGCCTTTGCTCTGATACCAACTTTGTAACACCCCAATTTTACCCGACAATTATAAATGGAAATCAAAGTCATAAAATTCATGCAACTGTATTAGGATGCCACAAATTCAACTTTAAAAACACATCTTTGTAAAGTGGATACATAACACTTTTAAAACTTTGGATGAACTATCAGCATAATAATTTAATTTCTTAATTCATCAACTTAAATATCTACGCATCGGAATTCTTAATAACATCTTTGTCTATCGTTACAACAACTTCAAATCAAGGCATACTTAGTAACAATCAAATTAAAGTTCAACAACTGAAATAATCAATAATTAAAGGCAACAAACGTTCATCCCCCCGATTGTTATGTATCCGAGCAATGACCTTGACTCGAACTACTGAAGGTATATAACCTTCACTCTGGATTACCTGCACGTTACCAGCGTAAGGGTAACATTCAAACAAAAGGGGTGAGATATCTAACAATATAATAAAACGTATGATAAATAATATATTAAATTAGATCACATAACATCACCACTTCTCATCTTATAAACCACAATACTCGCAACAGAATACCAACAATAATACACATTCACCGCATCAATAGACAACTTCTTCATGAAATCATGTAATGCGACTCAATACTATGAAAATGCATGTGGTACCATTGAAGCAGAACTCCCATCTCAAAATAATTTCCAATAAATAGAGGCATCAACAAGGCATAAGCCTTCATCTTAATATTCGCCAATACAGGCCATCTTAACGAGCATCAGCTCCATCTTGAAATGCAATGTATGCGACACAATCATGAATGTAAATACAACACCATAATTAACAACATCTCAACACAACATCATCGTTGGTCAGAAGCCTACATCTTAATAGCTGCCAATTATTAGAGGTATCTCAACATCTTTCATCAACACCATTCATCAACATCATTTATCAACATAATTCATCAAACATCATTTATCATCATAATTCATCAAACATCATTTATCATCATAATTCATCAAACATCATTTATCAACATAATTCATCAAACATCATTTATCATCATAATTCACAGCAACTCAGCCACAACAACAATACAACGGTAGATCGACAATCCCGCAACGTTGGCCATAGGCCTACAACATGATATTGCCTATAATTAATTAATCATCTAACACTTACCTCTAAATTACCAAACTTCTACATATTACTATTCTATAATACTACATCATTATCATCATTAATCTTACTGTTATGAACCAAACAATAATCTATAATCATCTCATCCTCATCATTCTTCACAAAATCATCATAGCGATTAACGCAGGAAGCTAACTCTAGTCCTAAATTGGGTTACTAGGATTATTCTTCTTATCCTTCATTTTAATCCTTAAGAATCAATTTCATCGCATTAGCGATCCAACACTTTGAACGGCACCTCAAACGGAGTCCGAAAATTCAAGTTACAACCTTTGGAAACAAATCTGTCAAAAACTAGACTACATGAATCGACGCATAATGTCTTGTGTCGACGCGTACTGGGCTTAACACGCTACATGAGTCGACGCGTACTCCCTTTGTATCGACTCATATTGAGTCTACAACACTGCATGTATCGATACATGCTCCTTCCTATCGACTCATCCTGAGTCAAAAAAACCTACATGTATCGACGCATGACTTCTTCGTATCGACTCATCCTGAGTCTAAAAGCCTTCATGCATCGACTCATGGCTTTTGGGGTCGACACATATTGTTCTGTCATGAATATTTTTTGCAATTTCACTGTGTTTTCACTGTGGTTTCCATGCTTTAGGCCCTAAAAACATTCTCTAATCATAGGTAATCATCAATTATAATAATCCTATATTTCTACATCAATTATACAGCGTTAGGGTATCATTATTCATCCTTAATCATTGATTTTCATCAAAAAACAAAATATACATTCAAATCATAAACAAGACAGCTTTTCACATCTAATCCCACATACCACTCAACATAAACCCTATTATAGAGTCAGAACCCCACCCTTACCTTGGATTGAAGGTTGCTCTATAACTTTTCCGATCGAATTTTGTTCTGCCTCTTTTCCTTCTTTTCTGCAACTTTCACGTTCTCTTTCTCTTCTTCCAACCCTTGTTTCCTTCTCTTCTTACTGCTTCTTCTTTTTCCCTTATTAACTCTAAAAACTAATATAATAATTCTATCATTCTTATTATGCCTTAATGGGCTTAAGACTACTACACCCCGTACTACTACTTTTATTCTTTAAAACAAACCCACATCAAATAATATTATCATTCTAATATTATTCCACAACTTAATAGAATAAATATATCTAATAACAACAACACATCAACTATCATCATAACACAACTTCACAAATATTCCAAAAATAATTTAATTAAATAATTAATTAAATTATGGGTGTTACAAAGACTGTCAAATATGCAGACAAAAGACTGACTCTGCTTCTGATTTTTTTAGTTTAAATTATTGTTTAGCCTTTGAGTTACATGCTTGTTTAAATTATACAAAGGTTATGTAAATTAGTTTTTGCCAAAATAAGTCAAAGAGGGAGATTGTTAATTCTTTGAATTATGTGATTGACATTATGTTTGGTAAAACTAATATAGTAGAAATATGTTTGATAGGCTGTGCTAACTTTCTAACAAGAACAGGTTGAGCAACAAGTCATATATTATGTTAGGACATGTTGAGTTGAAGTATTTCAACATCTGGAACAACATGCCGGATGAGATGTCCTATGAGGAAGCATACGACATCGCGCCTAAGCTGAATTGGACTGTTATATTCTGTTAAGTCACAGAAACAGAATATACTTTGAGGATAATAAAGTATCTATATTATCCTATGTGGCACTGTTTTATAGGTCAAGAAGAATATTGAAGGATATTTACTTTCTAAATTTGGAGATAATTTAGGAAGATTTGATTAAAGACCTTGATTGTAGCAGAAGTTACTGCTGATTATTATATTTGATATGTTGTATTTTGAAGGCTTAAATACAGTTGGATATAGGTTATAAATAGAAGCTTTGTAACCTAGGATCCGTACCAGTCGAGAATTTAAAATATGTAATCATTAAGGTTGGGTCTGTTAGCCACTCTTGAGGAGAGTTGGTATGTGTGAACCACTCGGGTTGTGAGATGGTCACAGTGTTCTCACTCAAAAGATGTGAAGTAATGAGTTGAGTATTGTTCTTGGAGGAAGCTTGTAAGCAACTCGAAGTTGTGATCTTAATCAAGAGTCTTGGCTAGTGATTATCATGGAAGTATGTCTTTATGTTTGTTCAGAATTGTATTGATCCAATCATTGTCTGTGATTGAAGAAGGATTGAGAAGGGCCTCATATCTAGGTGAGTCTTAGATAGAAATCTAGAAAGGGTAGTGATTAAGTGATTAGTCCATAAACTGGAGGCGTGTTGTAGGTGTTAGAACATAGTTTGATTCTACAACCCTTGTAAGAGTTTTGATGATAACAAACACTCAAATAACAATTATGGTCCCTAAATAAGTATTTTATTTTGTAGAGAAGTTCGGATGGAAGAAGCACAGAAGATGAGTTAGATCGTTGTTTAAACTTTGATTATGCACATCTTATATAGAAAGCAATCTGCATAACACGCTTGTAAATAAGTTCTAATGCTACAACTTTTGAGTGCACTAAAAGCTGCAAATAGAAACTCTGTTATTCTGATTCATACAGTTCTGGAAAGAAGTAAAGGAGTCCCAACGGTAACATTCATCTTCTGAAGAATTCTGAAACAAGCATGTTCTGAAGCGTTACGTTTCATTTATGGTTATTCAAAAGTAACGGCTGAAAGAGGACAAGAATCTCTATGTTTGAAAATTTCTTTAATTACTATTTATCAACATTCCAAAAGCTCCTCACATGCGTTGCCTATATATACAAGACTTGAAGGAGAAATCATTTATGATTTTGCTGTGCACCACTAACGAGATATCTTCATCACCTTCATCTTACTAAAACTCATGTGTAAAAAATCACTTGTGTGATACTATTTTGTTAGAAAACACATCTTGTACACGCTTTCAAATGTTGTATTGTGTAATACCTTGAGATAACTGGGTTGTGGTTTAAACTTAAGAAGACATTTACGGTTGTCATTGTATCTGTGTAATCAAGTTTGATTATTGGATTAAGACCTCGTTAGAGAGGCGGAATCACCTTGGCGGATGGACTGGAGTAGTTTGAGTTCAAATGAACCAGGATAACTAACGTGTATTTTACTTTAAGTTTTTAAAAACCCCAATTCACCACCCCCCCTTCTTGTGTTTTTCCTTTCTTTAATTGGTATCAGAGCTTGGTTCTGAGTACAAACACTTAACTGTGTCAGAAAAAGATCCAAGCCAGAAAAACACTATGGTGGCACCAAGTCAGAACATCAGCAATGATTATCATGATGAGAAGGACAGAATCAACGACAAACCTCCAATATTTGATGGTGAAAACATCGATTACTGGAAGGTCAGAATCAAAAGTTTCTTTCTAGCTCACAACATTGATCTCTGGGATATGGTGACTGATGGGTAAATACATCCTGTTAATGAAAACGGTCAGAAGATTGATAGAAAAAGAATGACAGATCATCAAAAGAGAGAATTCAGAAATCATCACAAGGCCAGAACTATTCTCTTGAGTGCTATTTCATACACAAAGTATGAGAAGATCACAAACAGAGAATCAGCATAACACATGTTTGACTCCTTGAGAATGACACATGAAGGCAACACACAAGTCAAAGAAACCAAAGCTCTTGCTCTCATTAAGAAGTATGAAGCTTTCAAAATGGAAGAAGATGAAACCATTGAAATAATGTTCTCATGATTTCAAATTCTGGTTGATGGGATAAAAGTTCTGGATAAAGGGTACTCAACTGCAGATTATGTAAACAAAATCATCATAAGCTTACCCAGGAAATGGAGACCCATGGTCACAGCTCTTAAACTGGCCAAAGATCTGAACAAAATCTCTCTCGAAGAACTTGTAAGCTCCCTAAGAAGTCAAGAGATAGAGTTATAAGAATATGAGCCCCAAAAGCAAGGTAAGTCTTTAGCTCTTAAATCTAAAAAAATATATGAACTGGAAATTTTGCAGGCAAAAGAAGAAAACTATGGTGGATCCTCATCAGAAGAAGACGAACTGTCTCTTCTATCCAAAAGAGTCAATCAGTTATGGAAGCACAGTCAGAGGAAGTTCAGAACTTCTAGAAGAACAGGGAATCATTCTGAACCATCTTTTGGATACAGAAAATCAAGTAACAGAGACATTGTCTGCTATGAATGCAATGAACAAGGGCATTACAAAAGCGACTGTCCAAATCTTCAAAAAGAGAAACCTAAAAATAAGTTCTTTAAGGAAAAGAAGAAAAGCCTAATGGCAACATGGGATGATTCAGATTCTTCTGAAGCTGAAATAGAATCTGAAGATGAAAGAGCCAACATAGCCCTAACTGCCAACGTATCAAATGACATTGGATCATCTAGATCAGAATCAGACTTGGAGGTAGAATAGGCATTCTCTAACTTTTCTAGATCTCAATTAGAAGAAAGTCTATCATAAATTCTTGAAAGATATCAGCAACTTCGAGTCATAAACAAGAACCTGAAAAAGGATCTAGTTTCTGACTCTGAAGAAACTAAGAAACTGAGATTAGAAAACTCTGAACTTAAATAAAAAATTTCTAAACTAGAAAATAAATTACAAAAGGCTCAGAAAGAAACTCACTCAGAAGTTCCTATTAACTCTAATAAGATCATAAAGGAATATGATCATAGCTTTCAAAAATTTCTTTCTAAAAACATAGACAGAAGCAAGATGGCTTCAATGATCTACAGAGTTAGCAGAAATGGAAGAAAAGGAATAGGATACAAGGGTAAAGTATCTCAACCTAAAAAGGTTAAGAATATGGTTATAAAACACACACCCCTTTATTCTCACTTCACTTATGGGCATATATATGACATAAAGTATACTAGTAATGCTTTTTCTGCTAAACCAAAATTCATATAGAATTTTGGTAACTCTAACAAATAAGGACCCAAAAAGATATGGGTACCTAAGGACAAAATTGTCTATGTTGCAGATGTCTTTAACAACAACATTGAAACACCAATCTTGGTACCTGGACTCTGGATGCTCTCGACACATGACGGGAAGAAAGCATATGTTCTAAAGCCTGGAGCTTAAATCTGGAGGCTACGTAGGTTTTAGAGGAAATCAGAAAGGGAAGATTATTGGCTTTGGAACTATTGGTAATTGTACACTTCCTTCTATAACTAATGTTTTGATAGTAGACGGATTAATGCATAACCTGTTATCCATAAGTCAATTAAGTGATAACGGTTATGATATAATCTTCAATCAAAAGTCTTATAAAGCAGTTAGTCAGAAAGATGGATCTGTCCTATTTAATGGAAAGAGAAAGAACAACATTTACAAAATAAAAATTTCTGAACTAAAAAGTCAGAATGTAAAATGACTATTGTCTGTTAATGATGAGCAATGGGTCTGGCACAGAAGATTGGGGCATGTTAGTATGAGAAGAATGTCTCAGATTAACAAACTCAATCTGGTCAGAGGACTTCCTAACCTGAAGTTCATCTCAGATGCTCTGAGTGAAGCATGTCAAAAAGGCAAGTTTGCAAAACCTTCTTTCAAAACAAAAAAATGTTGTTTCTACCTCTAGACCATTAGATTTTCTGCATATAGATCTATTTGGACCAGTGAAAACTGCATCCATTAGTGGCAAGAAGTATGCATTAGTGATCGTAGATGACTATAGCAGATGGACATGGGTAAAGTTCTTAAGACACAAGGATGAGTCACATTCTGTGTTCTTTGCTTTCTGTAACCAAGTCCAAAATGAAAAATATCTTAGAATTATTAAAGTAAGAAGTGATCATGGTGGGGTATTTGAAAACAAAAATTTTGAAATATTTTTTAATGAGAATGACATCTCTCATGATTTCTCTTGTCCTAGAACTCCTCAACAAAACAGAGTTGTAGAATGAAAGAATAGAACTTTACAAGAAATGTCCAGAACCATGATCAATGAGACTAACATTGCTAAGAACTTCTGGGCAGAAGAAATTAACACAACGTGTTATATTCAGAATAGAATCTCCATAAGACTTATTCTGGGTAAGACTCCATATGAACTGTGGAAGAACGGAAAGCCCAACATTTCTTATTTTCATTCATTCTGATGTACGTGTTTTATTCTAAACACTAAAGAATATCTGAACAAGTTTGACTCTAAAGCACAAAAGTGTCTCATGTTAGGATACTTTGAACGTTCAAAAGGTTATAGAGTATATAACACAGAAACACGGATTGTGGAAGAGTCTATCAGTGTCAGATTTGATGATAAGTTTGGCTCTCAAAAGTCAAAGCAGGGTTAAATTTTGCAAATATAGAAGTTCAATTTACAGGTACTGAAGACACTGTATCAGAAGTTGCTCACAAAGAATCACAGTCAACTCTAGAAGAAGTTGTCACAAACATTAAAACAACATCTGAAGAGCCTCTCCAGAAAATATATTCCAAAAGCGGTTTAGCTCATTCAGAAAACAAGATTATGGGAAAGAAAGAAGACCTAATTAGAACAAGATCTACATTCAGAAACTCTGAAGAATCTCTCATGGGATTAGTGTCTCTGATTGAGCCAACTTCCATTGACGAAGCCCTTCTGGACAATGACTGGATACTTGCAATGCAAGAAGAATTAAACCAGTTCACCAGAAACAATGTGTGGGATCTAGTTCCTAAACCAAAAGGGCTTAACATCATTGGAACCAAATGGGTTTCAGAAACAAACTAAATGAACAAAGAGACATCTTCAGAAACAAAGCACGACTGGTGGCACAAGGTTATAGTCAGCAAGAGGAGATAGACTATATAGAAACATCTGCTTCAGTTGCTAGGTTAGAATCTATTAGACTTTTAATTTCCTTTGCAGTAAATAATGACATCACTCTTTATCAGATGGATGTTAAAAGTGTGTTTTTAAATTGTTACATTTATGAAGAAGTTTATGTGCACCAACCCCCTGGTTTTGAAAATTCAAAACATCCAGATTATGTTTATAAGATTAAGAAATCACTATATGGTCTGAAACAAGCTCCCAAAGCTTGGTATGAAAGACTAAGTAATTTTCTGTTAGAAAACAATTTTACTAGAGAGATGGTGGACACTACTTTATTCTGTAAACTGTTTAAAAATGACATTTTGGTTTGTCAAATTTACGTAGATGATATTATTTTTGGATCTACTAAAGCCTCTTTGGGAAAAGAATTTTCTAAGTCTATGCAGGCAGAGTTTGAAATGAGCTTGATGGGAGAGCTCAAGTTCTTTCTAGGTATCCAAATCAATCAAACTCCAGAAGGAACATACATATATCAAAGTAAGTATGTCAAAGAACTTCTGAAGAAATTTGACTTGTCAGAATGTAAGCCAGCCAAGACTCCCATGCATCCCACATGCATTCTAGAAAAGGAAGAGGTAAGTAAGAAGGTATAACAGAAGATCTACAGAGGTATCATTGGTTCTCTCTTATATTTAATAGCTTCAAGACCGGATATTCTGTATAGTATCTGTCTGTCTGCTAGATTCCAATCAGATCCTAGAGAATCTCACTTAACAATTATGAAGTGAATTTTCAAGTATCTGAAAGGTACTACTAATCTTGGTCTTTGTTATAGAAAAACCAAAGAATACAAATTAGTAGGATACTTTGATGTTGACTTCACTGGAGACAAAATAGATATGAAAAGTACTTCTGAAAGCTGCCAATTTCTTGGAGACAATCTAATCTCGTGGTCTAGCAAGAGGTAATCCACCATTGCATCGTCAACTGCTAAAGCTGAATATATAGCAGCAGCTAGATGCATCACACAGATGCTCTGGATGAAAAGCCAACTTGAAGACTTCAACATATATGAGAGTAACTTTCCTATTCTTTGTGACAATACTTCTGCTATATGTTTTTCTAAGAATCCCATTTTACATTCTAGGGCTAAGCATATAGAAATAAAACATCATTTTATTAGGAACTATATTCAGAAAGGAATTCTTGCATTAAAATCTATAGACACAGACCATCAATGGGTTGATGTTTTCACTAAACTCCTTTCCGAATATAGATTTAACTTCATTCTGAAACATCTCAGCATGAAGTTATGCCTAGAATGATATTTCTGTTTCTGTATTCTTTAACCCTCATAATATATATTTTTTTGTGAACATCTGACCAACAACTCTTTAGAAGTAAGAAGGAAAGTTGTATCAGGATCTATCTAAGAAGATCTGAACATTCTCCAAACGGTTCATTTCAAAGATAAAAGCATGTGGTTCAAAACATCAACACTTTTCATCTCTATGCTAGGTCTTCCTCTAAGGCTGAACACGTGTTCAAATTCTGAAGAGACTGAAATGTTGATTGGATGCATTGAGACTCGTGTCATATCGGTAATTTTTTCATATCTTTATGCTATCCCTCTTTTCAGGAATCATTAGTGCTAGTAATCATTTTCTTTAAATCCTTTTCTTGTTAATTAAGTCTCCTATTTTCCTATATATACGTTTCACACTTTCACTATCACTTTTCCACTCTCAATTCCTTTTTCTCTCTTAATTTTGTTCAATCTTTCAAAAACCCTAAAGAGTCTGTGTGAACAATGGCTTCCTCCCAACAAATTGCTCAAAGCTCTTAAAGCAAAGGTTAATCTTCCTCATCTTCTGTTCAATTATCTGATGAACAACATCAAAGAGACAAGATAAGAAGAAAGAACAAAGAGAGATTGGATCCCTCTGGGAAGACCCATATCAGATATTCTGATAGAAAACAAATTTATAGAACATCTGTCTGAGGCTCAACAAGTCAGCACACTAGAAGGTTGTGCTGGTAAACCTCTCAATGCCAAGAATATTAAGAAGATGAAGATTATTGAAACCATCAAGAAGGATCCAAAAATAACAACCAAGGAAGTCATTACCACTAGAAGAGTACCTCTGAAGGATTTTCCTCTCTTATCTCAAACATATGCTTCTCTAGATATTATTCTCAGGTATCTGGATGCTTACAAAAGGGACGGGACAAATCCAGAAGTGAACATCCGTGATTTGAGACAACAACCTCTGGAAGTTTCTCCCAGAAAATCAAGGAAAAGGAAATATGTTACAGAAGGAACTTCTCAGAAGATTCCCAAAGCTGCCAAAAAGAAAGGTAATCCATCTTTTATTTCTGTTATCGAATAAGTACTGTTATCAACATTTGAAAACCCTTCTTCTCCAAATCCCACAGAAGATCCATCGCCTCAAACCTTTTATGAATTTGACATTGACTTTGACACCTTACTATCTCTAGATAACCTTATGAACAATCCACCTACTACACATCTTGACCAAAATTATCCTGAACTTGCTCAAGTTCTTTCTGATATTGATCAATTTAATCTGTTGTTTGAAGCTCCACACACAGAAAATCCAAACTGAAATTCTGGCTACAGATACTCAATGTCACGTTCAATGTTATGACACCGTATCTGACTTACTATATGACAGTAAATACAAAAGCAATAAAGAACACAGTCAATTGTTTACCCAGTTCAGTGTGCAACAACACCTACTCTGGGGGCTACCAAGCCAGGGAGGAAATCCACTATAAGAGATGTTAATTCAGGAATAAACCAACCAGTTTATCTCCTTCACTTATAACCTACCCAATGCAATTCCAATCTAAGTACAACTTAAACCTGAGTTCCTACTCACTCCACCTCAATCACAGCAGTGATACATAAACCAATTTGACTTAAGAATTGATGAAGACACTCTTCAAAAACAAACACTTGATTAAGCTTCACAACTTTTTAATCAAGCAACACAATCACTCGTGCTTCACAGCTTTGAGTGATGCACACAACTAACTTGACTCTGCTTCACAGCTTTAGTCAAGGAACATTCAAACACTCTTGCTTCAAAGCTTTGAGTGCTACACAGCCCTTACAATTAGAAACCTATTCCAAGGCACTTATCACAATGATAATTGCTTGGAGTACAATAATCAAATCTATACAGATTACAAATGATCTTCTGATCAATAAAAGGGATGCCTTGAAAAACAGCAACTCTGTTGAATATATAGCAGCTGCAACTTCAGTTAGGGTTTCCAAAAACCTAGGGTTAATTCTGTTTGACCTAAAGACCAGGTCACAGGACTTTATTAACCAGGTTAGGGTTGAGCTAGGTTACCCCTCAGAAAACGCAGGATTCTGTTCAGGAAAGACTGAGTTATTTTCCTAAAAAAACTCAGACTTATCCAACCTGTAAACCTGTTAGTTCAGAACAGGATGTCATAACATCTGTTATGACATATGAGAAAACCTGTCTACTGATTTAGCAAAATGTGATCATTTTGCAAAATGCTCAGATACACACTTACAAACATCAGTACTTGAATTACAATATTTTTCTGCAAAGGTACCTAATGAGTCAGTACAAACTGAACTAGAATGTTATGACATCAGTCATGACATTCACACATACACTTGGGATTTACCAAAAATGCAAGCCAATACCTAAACACCTACACAAACTTTGACTTTGATACCACAACATCCATTCCTGGAATCACTTTCCCTCTTATGGTATCTCAACCACCCACAATTCCCTCAACTTCCTCAAAGAACCTCTCCATCCCAGATATGTCATCTCCTTATCAATCTACTCCACCAAACTCACCATATCCACCCATTGTTATTTCTGACTCTCCCTCTCCAAACAACCACCCAGAAGATCTTCTTAGAACTGCTATAGACTTAGAAGCTTTGGACAATCTTGTCACAAGCTCTCAAAAAATTGTCGTACCAAAACAAAAATCTCCAAAGAAGATGTTGGTAAATATTTTATGATTTTTGAAACAGAAATACAGGAACGGGTTAACTCTCTGAAGATAGCTTGCTTAGAGAATATCAATCCAACTGCTTATAATTCTCATTGGAACCAGTTCAGATAATGGTTCAACTCTGAATCTCTGAAACTCAAGGAGCTGAGTTATGAAATAGCTCAACAGAACTTTTATGATCATCTGAATATCTTCAAGGATAAAGTTCTATGTCACTGGGAAAAGAAGCCACTCCTTCTGCTGGACAATATCCCTTGGGAAGATCATCAGCCAACAGAATGTAATGAACCATCTTCTGACCCTCTTCCTCTGGTTAGGTTTCAATACAAAGGCAAGTGAGTTGAAGAAGCTGTAGTTGTTTAGTTATTGGCTTGCATTTTTGGTAAAACCCAAGTGTATGTGTGAATGGCATGACTGATGTCATAACATTCTAGTTTAGTTTGTACTGATTCATTAGGTACCTTTGCAGAAAAATATTGTCATACAGGTACTGATGTTTATAAGTGTGTATCTGAGCATTTTGCAAAATGATCACATTTACCTAAATCAGTAGACAGGTTTTCAGATGTCATAACAGATGTTAAGACATCCTATTCTGAACTAACAGGTATGCAGTTTGGTTAATTCGGAGTCTTTTCAGGAAAATGACTCAGTCTTTCCAGAACAGAATCCTGCATTTTCTTTGGGTTAACCTAGCTCAACCCCAACCTAGTTGATAAAGTCCTGTGACCTAGTCTTAAGGTCAAACGGAATTAACCCTAGCTTTTTGTGGAAACCCTAACTGAAGTTGCAGCTGCTATATATTCAACAGGGCTGCTGTTTTGAAGATAATCCCTTTTTGACAGAAGATCATTTAGAAGCTGTATAGTTTTTACTATTGTAATCCAAGCAATTATCATTGTGATAAGTGACTTGGAATAGGTTTTAATTGTAAGGGTTGTGTAACACTCAAAGCTTTGAAGCAAGAGTGTTTGTATGTCTCTTGACTAAAGCTGTGAAGCAAAGTCAAGTTAGGTTTGTGTATCACTTAAAGCTGTGAAGCAAGAGTGTTTGTGTTGCTTGATTAAAAAGCTGTGAAGCATAATCAAGTGTATGTTTTGAAGAGTGTCTTCAACAATTCATTAGTCAAATTGTTTTTATGTATCACTGCTGTGATTGAGGGGGAGTGAGTAGGAACTCAGGTTTAAGTTGTACTTAGATTGAAGTTGCATTGGGTAGGTCTTAAGTGAAGGAGATAAACTGGTTGGTTTATTCCTGAATTAATATCTCTTATAGTGGATTTCCTCCCTGGCTTGGTAGCCCCCAGAGTAGGTGTTGTTGCACACTGAACTGGGTAAACAATTGACTGTGTTCTTTACTGTTTTTGTATTTACTGTCTTATAGAAAGTCAGATACGGTGTCATAACATTGAACGTGACATTGAGTATCTGCAGCCAGAATTTCAATTGGTATCAGATCCAGAGGATTCGGGCTTCTTTCTTTTCTTGTGAGCAATGTCAGCATTCTTCTCTTTGTTTGATGTCTCAACATTCTTAGAGACATCTGGATTTGCTTCAGCATTTGAGCTTTCTTGGTTCAGAGGAACAGAAATGCCAGGAACTGAGTGGTTCTCGTTCAGAATTCTTGAAACAATTTTTGCTATTGCTTGATTAACATAGGCTGTCCCTTCCCTATTTGCAATTTCAGGGGGAACTGAAGAAGAAGGATGAGATGTATTACCAGAGGCAGAAGCTTGGGGCTTTCCTGCATGTCTTGTTCTCAACTCTTTGACCTTGGTGGGGTTAGTTCCCACTTTTCTACGAGAAGAGATCTCCAGAACGTCAAAGTCCAGACAAGAAGAGATTGTCCTAGAATCTTGATCAGAGGAAGAGGTTGAAATAGTCGTATTGGATGATGATGGTGTTTGAGACATTTTGACAGTCTTAGAGGACCAACAGCAACTGAGGAGAAATTTCTGATTGAGAGACTGGGTTTTGATGAGGAGACGAGAGGGGAAGGAAGCAAGGGAGTGTCTATTCAACTTCTTAAAAGAATTGTAGGAAATGAGAAAATACAATTTTAAACCAATCAGAACAGGCATAACTCCTTTGATCCTTGTTTTAAGCAAAATTAATTGCTACAATTCCTCATGTTGGCAAATACCCAGCTTACCCCTTAAGTTTTCAAATTGATTTGCATCCAGAGCCTTGGTAAAAATGTCAGCCAGCTGTAGCTCAGTGGCAACATGTTCCAATTTGATTGTCTTCTCTTCTACAAGGTCTCTGATAAAGTGATGTCGTATGTCAATATGTTTGGTCCTGCTATGCTGAATGGGATTCTTGGATATGTTGATTGTACTCAGATTGTCACAGTACAATGTCATAACATCTTGTGTGACATTATACTCAGTGATTATCTGTTTCATCCATATCATTTGAGAGCAGCTACTACCAGCTGCAATGTATTCAGCTTCAGCAGTGGAAAGAGACACACAATTCTGTTTCTTGCTGAACCAGGAAACCAGATTACTTCCCAAGAAGAAACATCCTCCAGAGGTGCTTTTTCTATCATCAGCACTACCAGCCCAATCAGCATCACAGTAGCCAGTCAGAGCTGGTTCACAGCCATGAGTATACATCAATCCATAGTTGTAAGTACCACTTACATACTTCAAAATTCTCTTCACTTGATTGATATGACTGACTTTGGGATCAGCTTGGTATCTAGCACAAACTCCAACTGCAAAGGCAATATCAGGTCTGCTGGCAGTTAAGTATAACAAGCTTCCTATCATGCTTCTGTACAGACTTTGATCCACCTTAACCCCACTTGAATCTTTGGAAAGCTTTAGATGAGTAGGAGCAGGAGTCCTTTTGTGACTCGCATTCTCCATACCAAACTTCTTTACAATATTCTTAGCATACTTGCTTTGAGATAAGAAGATTGAGTCCTCCATCTATGAGACTTGTAGTCCAAGAAAATAAGTTAGTTCTCCCATGAGACTCATTTCAAATTCAGCCTGCATCTGGTCAGCAAAGTGTTTAACCATATGTTCTGACATTCCTCCAAACACTATGTCATCAACATATATTTGGGCAACCATCAACTTCCCTCCTTCAGTTTTGACAAAGAGAGTTTTGTCCAAACCTCCTTTTCTGTAGCCTTTGTCTGAGAGAAACTTTGTTAACCTGTCATACCATGCTCTAGGAGCTTGTTTCAGGCCATATAGAGCTTTTCTCAATTTGTAGACATGATCAGGGTGGGTTGGATCCACAAAACCTTTAGGTTGTTCCACATAAGCTTCCTCATTTAAGTACCCATTTAGAAAGGCACTTTTCACATCCATCTGAAATAACTTGAACTTCAGAAGACAAGCAATTGACAACAAGAGTCTGATTGATTCCAGCCTGGCTACAGGTGCAAAGGTTTCATCAAAATCAACCCCTTCAACCTGGGTGTATCCTTGAGCAACAAGTCTTGCCTTATTTCTGGTGACAACTCCTTCAGCATCTGACTTGTTCTTGAATATCCATTTTGTCCCAATGATGTTAGTTCCTTCAGGTCTAGGAACCAGTTCCCAAACTTCATGTTGCTTGAATTGGTTCAGTTCATCTTGCATTGCACCAATCCAATATTCATCAGTTAAGGCTTCCTTGACATTTCTTGGTTCCATTTTGGACACAAAACAAGAGTTTGAGATTATTTCTCTAGATCTTGTGATGACTCCACTATTGGGATCTCCTATGATGAGCTCTTTTGGATGATCCTTCTGAATTCTGATGGAAGGGATCTTGCTAGCTTCCTTTGATTCAGATTCTGTTGTGGTGGAGTTGGGTAGGTCATTCTGTTGGGTTGAAGTCTCAAAGAATGTCTCAACAGTACAAGGAACATCTATTTCTTCATGATAGTCATCAATTATAACATTTATTGATTCCATCATGGTTTTGGTTCTGGAGTTGAATACTCTATAAGCTCTGCTGTTTGAGGAGTATCCTAGAAATATGCCTTCATCACTTTTGGGGTCCAGTTTTCTTCTTTGTTCACAATCAGACAGAATATAGCATTTGCTGCCAAACACATGGAAGTACTTCACAGTTGGTTTTCTTCCTTTCCAGAGTTCATATATGGTGGATGAGGTTCCCTTTCTCAAGGTGACCCTGTTATGAACATAGCAAGCTGTATTCATAGCTTCAGCCCAGAAATACATAGGAAGTCTTTTGGCATGTAACATTGCTCTGGCAGATTCTTGTATGGTCCTGTTTTTTCTTTCCACAACTCCATTTTGCTGAGGTGTTATAGGAGAAGAAAACTCATGACTGATTCCTTCTGAAGAACAGAAGTCATCAAACTTGCTGTTTTCAAATTCCTTGCCATGATCACTTCTGATTCTGACAATACATCCTTCCTTCTCTCTTTGAATTCTCTTGCACAGTTCTCTAAAAACTTCAAATGCATCTGATTTTTCCCTAATGAAATTAATCCAGGTGAATCTGGAAAAATCATCCACAACCACATAGGCATATCTTTTACCACCAAGACTCTCTACTTGCATTGGTCCCATCAGATCCATATGGAGGAGTTCTAGAACCTTAGAGGTGGTCAAATGTCTTGACTTTGGATGTGACATCCTAGTCTGCTTACCAACCTGACATTCACCACAAACTCTTCCTTCATCAATTCGCAGTTTTGGAATCCCTCTGACTGCCTCCAAGGAGATAATCCTCTTCATACCCCTTAGATGAAGATGGCCAAGTTTTTGGTGCCACAGTTTCACCTCTTTTTCTTCTTTTGCAATGGAACACACAGATGAGAAATTAGTGTTCTCAGGCTCCCACAAGTAACAGTTGTCTTTGGATCTGACTCCTTTCATTACTATCTCTTGTTTGTCATTGATTACAAGGCATTCAGATTTTGAGAAATTGACCTTGAATCCTAGATCACACAGTTGACTGATACTAATGAGATTAGCGGTCAGCCCTTTCACCAGCAGTACTTCATTCAGACTTGGAACTCCAGGGCAGTCCAAATCACCAACTCCTTTGATTTCACCTTTAGCCCCATCTCCAAAGGTCACAAAACTGGTGGTGTGAGGCTTAACATTATTGAGGAGGTTCTTGATTCCAGTCATATGTCTGGAACATCCACTGTCAAAGTACCAGTCTTCCTTTGCAGAGACCCTCAGGGAAGTGTGAGCTATCAGTGCAGTAGCCTTTTTCTTCCATTGAGGAGCATGTGGTACCTTTTTAGACTTAGGTTTGACACCTGAGTTCTGATTAGGGTATCCATGTAATCTGAAGCAGAAGGGCTTTATGTGGCCATATCTCCCACAATGATGACATTTCCATCTTTGGTACCTTTTCCTCATATGTCTCTGTTCCTGATGTCGAGAGTTGTGTTGAGACATCTGTTTTGACATTTGCTTACCAGAACCAGATTTCGTTGCTTCCATAAATCCTAGTCCAGATTTATTTCCCACATTTTGTCCAACCTGAAGGATCTCTTCCAATTTGTCTGTTCCATTTGTCAACATCTTGACAGATTTGGTCATTTGATTCAGTTGTGAGTTCAGCAATTGAACTTCTCCTTCTAGATGACTTATAGTTTCAAGGTTTGCCCTTTTTTCAGCCTCCAGCTTTATGATGAGTTTTGATTGTTTCTCATTCTGCACAGACTTCAGTACTTCTGATACACAATTCCTTGTAAGTATCAGCCAGTTCTTCAAAAGTCACCTCTTCATCACTGATGTCACTTTCAGAGGTACAAACACCAGTTAAAGCAGTAACTCGTTTGGCAGTCTCTTCTTCAGAATTACTTTCTGAATCACAGTCAGACCAAGTAACTGTCATTCCTTTTTGTTTCTTAAGAAAGGTAGGACATTCAGCTCAAATATGTCCATATCCTTCACAACCATGGCATTGAATTCCTCTGCCTTGAATTCCCTTCTCTTCTGACCTTGGTCTTCTGCTGGAACTGTCAATGTTAGAGGGAATGTTATGAACATTAGACCTTGACTTTGGATCTATTCTTTTGATGAGTTTGTTGAACTGTCTTCCAAGCATGGCTACAGCTTCTGAAATGTTTTCTTCAACATCAGTGTTGGACATAAGTGCTATGCTCTTGTTCTTCTTGACACCATTATCAGTGATTCCCATCTCAAAAGTATGAAGAGACCCAATAAGTTCATCCACTTTCAACTTGCTAATGTCCTGGGCTTCCTCTATGGCAGTTACCTTCATTGCAAATCTTTTAGGCAAGGATCTGAGAATCTTCTCACCAGTTTTTCTTCTGACATCTTTTCTCCCAGTGCTCCTGAGGTGTTGGCAATCTCCAAGATGTTCATGTGAAACTCATGAATGGTTTCATCTTCCATCATTTTTAGATTCTCAAACTTGGTGGTCAACATCTGAAGCCTTGACATTTTAACTTTGGAAGTGCCCTCATGAGTAGTTTTGAGAGTGTCCCAAACTTCCTTGGCCAGTTCATATTGATGTACTAGTCTGAAAATGTTTCTATCAATTCCATTGAACAAGGCATTTAGAGCTTTTGAATTTCCCAGAGCTAACTCATCTTCTTCTTTACTCCAATCTTCCTCAGGCTTCAGACTGATTGTCCCATCTTTCTCAGTTATGGTGGGATGAATCCATCCTTTGTCAGCAGCTCTCCAAGCCTTTTTGTCCAGAGATTTTAGGAAGGCAATCATACGAGGTTTCCAGTAGTCATAATTAGTTCCATCCAGAATGGGTGGTCTATTTCCAAAAACTCCTTCTTTGTCCATAGTGCCAGAAAGTGATATCCCTAGATCTCACCCAGTAATACAGGCAGGGTGCCTGCTCTGATGCCAATTGAAATTCTGGCTACAGATACTCAATGTCACATTCAATGTTATGACACCGTATCTGACTTACTATATGACAGTAAATACAAAAGCAATAAAGAACACAGTCAATTGTTTACCCAGTTCAGTGTGCAACAACACCTACTCTGGGGGCTACCAAGCCAGGGAGGAAATCCACTATAAGAGATGTTAATTCAGGAATAAACCAACCAGTTTATCTCCTTCACTTAAGACCTACCCAATGCAATTCCAATCTAAGTACAACTTAAACCTGAGTTCCTACTCACTCCCCCTCAATCACAGCAGTGATACATAAACCAATTTGACTTAAGAATTGATGAAGACACTCTTCAAAAACAAACACTTGATTAAGCTTCACAGCTTTTTAATCAAGCAACACAATCACTCGTGCTTCACAGCTTTGAGTGATGCACACAACTAACTTGACTCTGCTTCACAGCTTTAGTCAAGGAACATTCAAACACTCTTGCTTCAAAGCTTTGAGTGCTACACAGCCCTTACAATTAGAAACCTATTCCAAGGCACTTATCACAATGATAATTGCTTGGAGTACAATAATCAAATCTATACAGATTACAAATGATCTTCTGATCAATAAAAGGGATGCCTTGAAAAACAGCAGCTCTGTTGAATATATAGCAGCTGCAACTTCAGTTAGGGTTTCCAAAAACCTAGGGTTAATTCCGTTTGACCTAAAGACCAGGTCACAGGACTTTATTAACCAGGTTAGGGTTGAGCTAGGTTACCCCTCAGAAAACGCAGGATTCTGTTCAGGAAAGACTGAGTTATTTTCCTAAAAAAACTCAGACTTATCCAACCTGCAAACCTGTTAGTTCAGAACAGGATGTCATAACATCTGCTATGACATCTGAGAAAACCTGTCTACTGATTTAGCAAAATGTGATCATTTTGCAAAATGCTCAAATACACACTTACAAACATCAGTACTTGAATTACAATATTTTTCTGCAAAGGTACCTAATGAGTCAGTACAAACTGAACTAGAATGTTATGACATCAGTCATGACATTCACACATACACTTGGGATTTACCAAAAATGCAAGCCAATACCTAAACACCTACACAAACTTTGACTTTGATACCACAACATCCATTCCTGGAATCACTTTCCCTCTTATGGTATCTCAACCACCCACAATTCCCTCAACTTCCTCAAAGAACCTCTCCATCCCAGATATGTCATCTCCTTATCAATCTACTCCACCAAACTCACCATATCCACCCATTGTTATTTCTGACTCTCCCTCTCCAAACAACCACCCAGAAGATCTTCTTAGAACTGCTATAGACTTAGAAGCTTTGGACAATCTTGTCACAAGCTCTCAAAAAATTGTCGTACCAAAACAAAAATCTCCAAAGAAGATGTTGGTAAATATTTTATGATTTTTGAAACAGAAATACAGGAACGGGTTAACTCTCTGAAGATAGCTTGCTTAGAGAATATCAATCCAACTGCTTATAATTCTCATTGGAACCAGTTCAGAAAATGGTTCAACTCTGAATCTCTGAAACTCAAGGAGATGAGTTATGAAATAGCTCAACAGAACTTTTATGATCATCTGAATATCTTCAAGGATAAAGTTCTATGTCACTGGGAAAAGAAGCCACTCCTTCTGCTGGACAATATCCCTTGGGAAGATCATCAACCAACAGAATGTAATGAACCATCTTCTGACCCTCTTCCTCTGGTTAGGTTTCAATACAAAGGCAAGTGAGTTGAAGAAGCTGTAGTTGTTTAGTTATTGGCTTGCATTTTTGGTAAAACCCAAGTGTATGTGTGAATGTCATGACTGATGTCATAACATTCTAGTTTAGTTTGTACTGATTCATTAGGTACCTTTGCAGAAAAATATTGTCATACAGGTACTGATGTTTATAAGTGTGTATCTGAGCATTTTGCAAAATGATCACATTTACCTAAATCAGTAGACATGTTTTCAGATGTCATAACAGATGTTAAGACATCCTATTCTGAACTAACAGGTATGTAGTTTGGTTAATTCGGAGTCTTTTCAGGAAAATGACTCAGTCTTTCCAGAACAGAATCCTGCGTTTTCTTTGGGTTAACCTAGCTCAACCCCAACCTAGTTGATAATGTCCTGTGACCTAGTCTTAAGGTCAAACGGAATTAACCCTAGCTTTTTGTGGAAACCCTAACTGAAGTTGCAGCTGCTATATATTCAACAGGGCTGCTGTTTTGAAGATAATCCCTTTTTGACAGAAGATCATTTAGAAGCTGTATAGTTTTTACTATTGTAATCCAAGCAATTATCATTGTGATAAGTGACTTGGAATAGGTTTTAATTGTAAGGGTTGTGTAACACTCAAAGCTTTGAAGCAAGAGTGTTTGTATGTCTCTTGACTAAAGCTGTGAAGCAAAGTCAAGTTAGGTTTGTGTATCACTTAAAGCTGTGAAGCAAGAGTGTTTGTGTTGCTTGATTAAAAAGCTGTGAAGCATAATCAAGTGTATGTTTTGAAGAGTGTCTTCAACAATTCATTAGTCAAATTGTTTTTATGTATCACTGCTGTGATTGAGGGGGAGTGAGTAGGAACTCAGGTTTAAGTTGTACTTAGATTGAAGTTGCATTGGGTAGGTCTTAAGTGAAGGAGATAAACTGGTTGGTTTATTCCTGAATTAATATCTCTTATAGTGGATTTCCTCCCTGGCTTGGTAGCCCCCAGAGTAGGTGTTGTTGCACACTGAACTGGGTAAACAATTGACTGTGTTCTTTACTGTTTTTGTATTTACTGTCTTATAGAAAGTCAGATACGGTGTCATAACATTGAACGTGACATTGAGTATCTGCAGCCAGAATTTCAATTGGTATCAGAGCAGGCACCCTGCCTGTATTACTGGGTGAGATCTAGGGATATCACTTTCTGGCACTATGGACAAAGAAGTAGTTTTTGGAAATAGACCACCCATTCTGGATGGAACTAATTATGACTACTGGAAACCTCGTATGATTGCCTTCTTAAAATCTCTGGACAAAAAGGCTTGGAGAGCTGCTGACAAAGGATGGATCCATCCCACCATAACTGAGAAAGATGGGACAATCAGTTTGAAGCCTGAGGAAGATTGGAGTAAAGAAGAAGATGAGTTAGCCCTGGGAAATTCCAAAGCCTTAAATGCCTTGTTCAATGGAATTGATAGAAACATTTTCAGACTAGTACATCAATATGAACTGGCCAAGGAAGTTTGTGACACTCTCAAAACTACCCATGAGGGCACTTCCAAAGTGAAAATGTCAAGGCTTCAGATGTTGACTACCAAGTTTGAGAATCTAAAAATGATGGAAGATGAAACCATTCATGACTTTCACATGAACATCTTGGAGATTGCCAACACCTCAGGAGCACTGGGAGAAAAAATGGCAGAAGAAAAATTGGTGAGAAAGATTCTCAGATCCTTGCCTAAAAGATTTGCAATGAAGGTAACTGCCATAGAAGAAGCCCAGGACATCAGCAAGTTGAAAGTGGATGAACTTATTGGGTCTCTTCAGACCTTTGAGATGGGGATCACTGAAAATGGTGACAAGAAGAACAAGAGCATAGCACTTGTTTCCAACACTGATGTTGAAGAAAATATTTCAGAAGCTATAGCCATGCTTGGAAGACAGTTCAACAAACTCATCAAAAGAATAGATCCAAAGTCAAGGTCTAATGTTCATAACATTCCCTCTGACATTGACTGTTCCAGCAGAAGACCAAGGTCAGAAGAGAAGGGAAACCAAGGCAGGGGTATTCAATGCCATGGTTGTGAAGGATATGGGCATATTCGAGCTGAATGTCCTACCTTTCTTAAGAAACAAAAGAAAGGAATGACTGTTACTTGGTCTGACTGTGATTCAGAAAGTAATTCTGAAGAAGAATCTGCCAAACTAGTTACTGCTCTAACCAGTGTTTGTACCTCTGAAAGTGACACTAGTGATGAAGAAGTGACATTTGAAGAACTGGCTGATACCTACAAGAAATTGTGTATCAGAAGTGCTGAAGTCTGTGTGCAGAATGAGAAACAAGAAAAACTCATCATAAAGCTGGAGGCTGAAAAAAGGGAAGATCTTGAAACTATAAGTCATGTAGAAGGGGAAGTTTAATTGTTGAACTCACAACTGAACCAAATGACCAAATCTGTCAAGATGCTGACTAATGGAACAGATAAATTGGAAGAGATTCTTCAGGTTGGACAAAATGTGGGAAACAAATCTGGACTAGGATTTGTGGAAGCAAAGAACTCTGGTACAGATAAGAAGATCAGGCCTGATAAGCAAAGGTCAAAACAGATGTCTCAACACAACTCTCAACATCAGGAACAGAGACATATGAAGAAAAGGTACCAAAGATGGAGATGTCATCATTGTGGGAGATATGGCCACATAAAGCCCTTCTACTTCAGATTGCATGGATACCCCAATCAAAACTCAAGTGTCAAACCTAAGTCTAAAAAGGTACCACATACTCCTCAATGGAAGAAAAAGGCTACTGCCCTGATAGCCCATACTTCCCTGAGAGTGTCTGCAAAGGAAGGCTGGTACTTTGACAGTGGGTGTTCTAAACACATGACTGGAATAAAGAACATTCTCAATCATGTTAAACCTCACAACACTAGTTATGTGACCTTTGGAGATGGTGCTAAAGGTGAAATCAAAGGAGTTGGTAATTTGGACTGCCCTGAAGTTCCAAGGCTGAGTGAAGTATTGCTGGTAAAAGGGATGACTGCTAATCTCATTAGTATCAGTCAACTGTGTGATCTAGGATTCAAGGTCAATTTCTCAAAATCTGAATGTCTTGTAATCAATGAAAAACAAGAAATTGTAATGAAAGGAGTCAGATCCAAAGATAACTGTTACTTGTGGCAGCCTGAGAACACTAATAACTCTACTATGTGTCCAATTACCAAAGAAGAAAAAGAGATGAAATTGTGGCACCATAAGCTTGGTCATCTTCATCTAAGAAGAATGAAAAGAGCTATCTCTATGGAAGCAGTCAGAAGGACTCCAAGACTACAGATTGATAAAAGAAGGGTTTGTGGTGAACTTAAAATTGAAAGGCTTGGTAAAAAGGAACATGTCTATGATGTGGTGGATAAACTTGAAGAAGGATGTGTTGTCAGAACCAGAAGTAATCATGACAAGGATTTTGGAAACAACAAGTCTAATAAATTATGTTTCCCAGAAGAAATGAGTTGTGAAGTCTCTTCTCCTATATCTCACCATCAAAATGGAGTTGACAAAAAGAAAAATAAGATCATTCAAGAATCAACCAGAACTATGATTCATGTCAAAACAATGCCTTCCCAACTTTGTGCTGAAATGGTTGCAGCTAGTAGTAACTGCTCTCAAAATATCTGGACAAAGCAGATGCTCACTGAGTATAATGTCTCACAAGATGTTGTGACATTGTATTGTGACAATCTGAATACAATCAATATTTCCATGAGCCTTATTCAGCATAGCAGGACCAAGCACATTGACTTTGTTGAGAAGAAGTCAATTAAACTGGAACATGGTATCATTAAGCTTCAGCTGGCTGATTCTTCTACCAAGGCTCTTGTTGGAAATAAACTTGAAAACTTGAGGGGCAGGTTGGGTATTTGCCAACATGAGAAATTGTAGCAATTAATTTTGCTTAAAACAAGGGTTGAAGGAGTTAATTTTGTTAAGTCTAATTTTAGTGGGTTAATCATATGTTTTCCCAATTCTTTCAAAATCTTTAAGAAGTTGAAAAGACTCTCTTTTGCCTTCTACCTCTCTCGTCTTTGCAACCTGTTCCCTTATCTCAATCAAAGTTTTTTCTCAAATTGCTACTGGTGCTCTAAGTCAATCAAAATGTCTCAAACATCATCTGACCAAGACTCTCGAGCAATCACCACATGCATAGAATCTGAAGTTCTTGAGATCACTCCTCTCAGAAAGATGGCTACTGACCCCGCCAAAGTCAAAAAGCTGAGAACTAGACATGCAGGAAGAGCTCAAGCTGCTGCCTCTGGTAATCCTTCTCATCCTTCTTCTTCTGTATCAAATAGAGAAGGATCAGTTCAAGTTCATCAAGCAATTGCTAGGCTAGTGTCAAGTATACTAAGCGGAAACCAATCTGTACCGGGGATTTCTGTCCCTTTAAATCAATCAGGAAGCCCAAATGTGGATGTCTCTGAGAATGTAGATGTCTCTGAGAATGTTATGACACAAAATGACAACATTCAGAATCCTTCAGAAAAGACTGTTGATCCACCTATCATTGATGTGGATGAGGAATACTCAGACAATGATCTGATTGCCAATGTAAACCCTAGCATAGCTAGGAGAATGATGAAAAGGAAGAATAATCAGAATGCTGGAAAATGTTTGACAAAAGATAAACCTGCTAATAAGAAATCCAAGGCTGAAGGCATGGCTGGGGTAGAATCTGTGAAAACTGTTCAGTCCAAAGGGAAGGTGAAAGCCCAGGTGCATACTGATAGACAACCAATTTCAAAGAAGAGAAAAGAACCTGAATCTTCTGATTCTGATGAGGAATCAGAGTTTGAGATTGATGCTGAAGAAATTCCTATCAGAAGGAAGCTCCCCTCCAGCAAAATTGCTAGAGTTCCTGAAGTCCCAACAGACAACATCTCTTTTCATCATCCTGACAATGCAAACAGATGAAAGTATGTTTGCTTGAAGAGAATAGCTTTAGAAAGAGAGCTAAACAATGATGCCATGGAGTGCAAAGACATCATGGACCTGATCAAGAATGCTGGACTAATGAAGACAGTGATAAAATTTAACAAGTGTTATGAAAATATGGTCAAGGAGTTCATAGTTAACTTGTCTAATGATTGTGCTGATGGAAGGTCAGCTGACTTTGAAAGTGTTTTTGTTAGAGGAAGAAGGGTTAATTTCTCTCCATCAGAAATTAACAACTTTCTTGGAAGATCAAATGAGGATTGTCCTGTCCTGGAAGTCACTGACAATGAAGTTTGTCAAACCATCACAGCAAGGCAAGTGAAGTGCTGGCCCTTGAAAGGAAAGCTGAATGCCAGCAAACTTAGCATGAAATTTGCCATCCTGCACAAGATTAGTGCAGCCAACTGGGTCCCTACAAACCATAAATCAACTATCTCCACAGGATTGGGGAGATTTATTTATGCTGTGGGAACCAAGACTGCTTTTGACTATGGAAGGTATATTTTTGAACAAACTTTAAAACATGCTGGTCGTTATGTTGTCAAAGGACCAATTGCCTTTCCCTCCCTCCTGTGTGGAATTATCCTTGCACAATACCCTGATATCCTGGTGGCAAGAGATACTGCTTGCAAAAGAGCTCCTGCCCTTGGGTTGCACTACAAACTGTTTCAGGGATCTCATGCTCCTGATATTGTCATAACATCAGCTGAGACATCGTCTGTGAAGACCCAGTCCAGAACATCTGATGTCATAGCTGTATTAAAAGAGACCTGCAAAGAACTGGAAGCTAGGAAAAAGACCCTAGAAAACCTAATTGCCAGGTTAGAAAAGGAGGAAGCTGAAGGAAACAGAAGGGAAGAGGGTGTAGAAGCTAAAGGTCATCTCAATACTGAAGAAACTAGCTCCTCTGAGTGTGATGACAGTGCTTAAAGGTTGGTGGAGTTGCTGATTGGTGGATTTGGTGCTGGTACCTGGTAGAGTTTGGAAGTGTGTTCAGTTTTTTTAGTTCTGCTCTCATTACTTTTTCTGGATGACTGTATAACTTTTAAGAACATGTATCTTTGTCCCATTTGTGGCTAAAGAGGGGGAGATATATTTTGGTACTTAATTAGACATTCTATTTTTCTGCAGTCATTTCTTTCTGCTGCTATCTATCTCTGATTGCTTAGGGTCTTTAGCCAAAAATCTGCCAAAGGGGGAGTTTGTAGTTGTTTAGTTATTGGCTTGCATTTTTGGTAAAACCCAAGTGTATGTGTGAATGTCATGACTGATGTCATAACATTCTAGTTTAGTTTGTACTGATTCATTAGGTACCTTTGCAGAAAAATATTGTCATACAGGTACTGATGTTTATAAGTGTGTATCTGAGCATTTTGCAAAATGATCACATTTACCTAAATCAGTAGACAGGTTTTCAGATGTCATAACAGATGTTAAGACATCCTATTCTGAACTAACATGTATGCAGTTTGGTTAATTCGGAGTCTTTTCAGGAAAATGACTCAGTCTTTCCAGAACAGAATCCTGCGTTTTCTTTGGGTTAACCTAGCTCAACCCCAACCTGGTTGATAAAGTCCTGTGACCTAGTCTTAAGGTCAAACGGAATTAACCCTAGCTTTTTGTGGAAACCCTAACTGAAGTTGCAGCTGCTATATATTCAACAGGGCTGTTGTTTTGAAGATAATCCCTTTTTGACAAGATCATTTAGAAGCTGTATAATTTTTACTATTGTAATCCAAGCAATTATCATTGTGATAAGTGACTTGGAATAGGTTTTAATTGTAAGGGTTGTGTAACACTCAAAGCTTTGAAGCAAGAGTGTTTGTATGTCTCTTGACTAAAGCTGTGAAGCAAAGTCAAGTTAGGTTTGTGTATCACTCAAAGCTGTGAAGCAAGAGTGTTTGTGTTGCTTGATTAAAAAGCTGTGAAGCATAATCAAGTGTATGTTTTGAAGAGTGTCTTCAACAATTCATTAGTCAAATTGTTTTTATGTATCACTGCTGTGATTGAGGGGGAGTGAGTAGGAACTCAGGTTTAAGTTGTACTTAGATTGAAGTTGCATTGGGTAGGTCTTAAGTGAAGGAGATAAACTGGTTGGTTTATTCCTGAATTAATATCTCTTATAGTGGATTTCCTCCCTGGCTTGGTAGCCCCCAGAGTAGGTGTTGTTGCACACTGAACTGGGTAAACAATTGACTGTGTTCTTTACTGTTTTTGTATTTACTGTCTTATAGAAAGTCAGATAAGGTGTCATAACATTGAACGTGACATTGAGTATCTGCAGCCAGAATTTCAGAAGCTCCTGAGTCAGAATCAGCCGCAACTTGCTCTGAAAAAGTGGTACCTTCTGCTGATATACCCTTTTCATCTCTTGTGCTGCAAACTCTAGAGGAGTTGAAGAAAGAGAATGTTGTGTTTAAGGAAAGGCTAGACAAGCAGGATGATACGTGCAAGGAAATCAAGGGGTTGCTTGGAAAATAAGAAGAATCAAACAATCAAATCAAGAGTTTATCGGAAGCCCTATTCACACGACTTCCACCACTTCAAACTTAGTTCTGAAATTTGTTTTCTTCATTGTATTCTTTTTATTTGTTTCCTTCAGAATGTGTTTTTATTGGAATCTTTTTGAATACAACATGCCTCTTATTGTCTAAAGTGTTTTTATTGCTTTTTGATTCTTGACAAAAAAGGGGTAGAACGTAAGATATTTCGAATATAACAGTATAGAGACTCAGTATCAAACATTTTGAATATCATAACTTTTATGGTTTTTTTTCTGAAAGCAAAACAGGAACAAACTCTGTTGAGGGACGCATCAAAAATCTTTTTCTCAAAAACTCTGATTCGTACAATCTTCAGGAAAGTATTTATTCTCTATCTGAGTATTCAACTCAGGGGGAGACTTTAAATGATTTATGTTCTTTAATGAAAGAATTAAAGGGGTCCCAATGGTAACAATCATCTTCTGAAGCATTCTGAAGCAAGCATGTTCTGAAGCATTACATTTCATTTATGGCTATTCAAAAGTAACGGCTGAAAGAGGAAAATAATCTCTATGTTTGGAAAGTTCTTTAATTACTATTTATCAGCATTCCTAAATCTACTCACATGTGTTTCCTATATATAGAATACTTGAAGGAGAAACCGTTTACGATTTTACTATGCACCACAAATGAGATATCTTCATCACCTTCATCTTACTAAAATTCATTTGTGTAAAATATCACTTGTTGGATACTGTTTTGTTAGAAAACACATCTTGTACACGCTTTCAAATATTGTATTGTGTAATACCTTGAGTGTTGTACCCCAAAATCTTCCCTCTCATTTCTCAAGAAATCTCTCACAAGATCTCCTTTGATTCAAGACTACATGAGGATTGATCAGCTCAAGACACTTCCTCAAGCACTGATGACTGAAAATTAGGGTTTGAGTTTGCACAAGGACAAGTGGACTTTTAATGCCACATATGACTTTCATAGATCATTTTGGACCCTCAATATTCCTCATGTCAAGTTCCAAGTCTTGGATCACATTTTTGCTCAGTCAATTGATCAGTTGACCTAAAATCAACTGTATTGGGGGAAAAGTCAACTGTGGTCAATTTACATTCAAACTTCATAATTTTTTATTCATATCAACATTATAAACTCATATATGTCATTTGATCAAGTTTGGATCACAATTCCTCAAGAAATTTGATCAAATCATCAAAAGGGCAAAATGGTCAAAATTAGGGTTTTAACTGAGAAGGTGCAATTTCTGATTTTTGACCTAGCAAATGATTGATTGGTTTAAGTTATGATCTCAAGGTTTAAAATAATTTATTTTGACATAATGGCATGGCTCAAAACATTCCTCAATATCAATTGGTTGACAGATGAATTTTAGTCAACTGATGAAAAGTCAACTGTACACTGAAAAGTCAAACTTTGACTTTTTGGTCAAAATCAAGTATCAAAGATCACAATTCATCAAAACATGTCAAAATATGAAACTTGTTCATCAAGAAATCAAAAATTCAAAATTTCATTTTGAAAAGTCAAAATTTCTAAACTTAGAAATTTTTCTAAGTGTTGGAAAATTCATATTTTTTCACAACTTTGAGCCAAAATTCCACCATGATGCAAGATGATTCAAAGGAAACTTCCAACATGAAAGTCTTAGATCTCAATGAGATCTAAAACATTGTAGAATACAAAATTTTCTATAAATTCATGTATTTCAAGTTATGATTTTAAGAAGACATGTTCATGAAACTTGGAAACTTAGTGAAATTTTGCCCTAGTTTAGGCAGGATTTTGACCTAACTTCATGGAAATTTTTCACATAGTTCCAAGATGAATCTTCAAAAATGTTCAACATAGAGGTTGTATATGATGTTACAAGCTTTCAAAAATGTCAAAGAACTCATTGAGATCATGCTTGAGCAAGGAGAATCGAAGGCAAGACGTTAGGGTTTCATTCTTGAATTACAAGTCATTTCTTGATGAACGCATAACTCAATTTCAATGTTAGGCTGCATAATATTGCTTTTCAGGCCTTCTAAATTGTGTATATATACATCATTAATGTATTACACAAACTTTTTAAGCTATAATCCAAGTGGTTTAAGCTTTATCCAATTCACATTTCCATTTTGGGAAGAAAGTGAAGAATGTCATTCTTGAAAAGCAAGCTTTATGCACAAAGTCAATTCTTGAGCCACTAAATTGTTCCCTCTGATCAAACTCCATCTAAAAAGTCATAAGCAAGCTTGTTTAAAGCATAACCACTCTACATTAGCAAGTACACAATACATTGAAACTTGGATTTCTCAAAAAATCACATGTTAAGCTTAAACATTTGTTTTTGAATTCTGATCAACAACAAGTATCCAAACTTGTTTCTTATAAATAGAGTAACTATTTGTAAGCTAAGACACGAGCATTGACACCCTGAAACACTCTCAAACTCCCTCAAATCAGAAATTTCCCAAAAACTCCATTGTTGCACAGTTTCTGACTTTGAACTTGTAACTTCCATTTCCCTTGTGCGTTTCTTGGCCTTTTGATTCCTAAAGCTCCTACACATCAAATATAGACCATCCCCATCCTTATTCCAGAACTATAACACCATTTACCATAACCTCCATAACCAAAAAACATAGTCTTCACATTGACTTATCCAAGCCATTCCAGCCATCCATTGCTCAAGCTAACCATTGCATTAGATTCCTGGGAACTTGAGGAAGCTAACCTGATCATCACAACTCCTTGAAGGCAGCTCAAACTCATTTCACGATTTCCACTTTTGAGGTATATTTTATGAACTTATATCTTCTCATTTAGGCATTGTTAGGCTTGCATTTGTGAAGATAAAATGTAGACATTATTTCTCTGGAGCTGTACATGTCCATAGAATTCATTTATATTGCTTGAACTTAGATTATTTTAGGATTGAATCTCTGAAAATAATTAGGTCAGGATTTGGTACTTTTAGAAATCCATGTTCATCTTTAAGAATTAGCTTAAGTTATTTACATATTCAGAATCATGATGAAATTTCTAACAAGTTTGATGTTGGAAGTTTTGTGAATGGATGAGAAATGAGTGAGTTACAGGAACCATGGTTGGAGGTTGAAGATGAAGTTCATTTCTGGAACTTGTTTTGTATTGTGTATTTATTATTTCAGTTATGTTACCGGATGTACAACCACCCCAGTGGCAAAGATAGCGCGCGTTTGTGTGGGAGGTCATGGGTTCAACACCCAGCGCTATCTTTTGTGTTGTTTTTCCAGCATTTTCCCCTATTTTTGTCAAACAGGCATTGGGCCTTCAAGATGTTGGGCTTGGTCTTTTTGCTGGCTTCTAACCCCCTGCTTTACTTTTGCACCTGGCCCAACTTATTTTATTTATTTCATTTTATTTATTTATTTTTCTTATTTTATTTTATTTCTATTTTATTTTATTGTTTTTTTATTACTATTATTATTATTATTATTATTATTATTATTATTTTTACTATTAAAAAATATAAAAATATTTTTTGCTTATTATTTACACTTATATATTTTATTTTCATTATAAAACAAAAAAGAACAAAAATATTTTCTTAATAAATTAATTTATTTTCCTTTTAATAAATAAATATTTAGATTTAGGTTTAATTATTATTTTTCTTTTTCTTAATTAAAATTAACTTAGAATTTAGGTTTCTTTTAATTAATTTCTCATTATTATTAACTTAAAACCTTTTTCATAAAAACCCTAAAAAATACTTTTTTAACTTAATTTCTTTTCTTAATTAGTTTAAGTTTATTATGTTTAAATTAATCATTTTCCTTAATTAGGTCAAAGTTAAAACCCTTTCATTAAAAACCAAACAAAAATCATTTCTTTTTCCATTTATATTCTTGCCTTATATTTTCAATTCTTGTACAATATTCAATATGGTTTTAATAGTTAATTAGGTTTAATTTTCTTGCAAATTCCCATTTGTAAATTTGTGTACCCCCTCCACTAATGATGTAATAGCGTAGTAATTTTACTTTATGTAATTTATGCTTTATATAAATGCTAGTAATTAGAGTTTGTATAGAAAGACTAAAATCAACAAGTAGCACACCCAAATTTAAGACAAAAAATGCATGTAAATTAAACACACTTGCACACTTTCACCCTTAGGGTAATTCCAACTTGTTGCTTTACAAAAATGTCCATGTTATGCATGTGGGATATCGTAGCAAAAACAAAACAAAAATACAAGATCATAGTCCCTCGATGATGCTATCAATGTTGCCTTTCAAAATGATCTTAGTCCCTCAAAGAGAAAATGCTAAGATGTCTCACAATATTGCTATCATGGCTATACGATGACCCATTCCTGTCCCTTTACATCCAAAGATAAGGCTTCTTACCAAATCAATGGTAGGATAGCAATATCAAAGGAAAGGAAGATAAGGCTTGCTAATTTATATCAAAATATCCTTGCTTATTTTTTAAAACAAACACCAACACTTTCAAAAACACTTTCAAAAAACACTTTCAAAACATTTTCCAAACATAAAACATTTTCAAAAGATCAACACTTTGTATATGTTCTTACGAACGAGAACTATTACAAAGTTTTCCTAAACGAATGTGCCTTTTCAAAATACTTTCAAAAACCACACAAAGCATATTTTAAAACAAAAGCAAGTGATCTAGCAAGTATCTAAGAGCCATAGATAACTATGGATGAAAAGGGTGCTAACACATTCCCTTTTTATAATCTACCCCCCGAACTCAATAAATAATATCAAAGGTCTTTCCAGTTCTTTTCAACCTTTCCTTTTGGATAAAAGAAAAGTCGGTGGCGACTCTTGCTAACCGCAACATTTGCGATAAAATGCAAAACACCAAGTCAGTTCTCCCACTGTATCACATTGAGAAAATCGATTTGTGGTTTAAACTCAAGAAGATGTTGACGGTTGTCATCATATCTGTGTAATCAAGTTTGATTAGTGGATTAAGTCCTCGTTGAGAGAGGCGAAATCACTTTGGCGGGTGGACTGGAGTAGTTTGAGTTCAAACGAACCAGGATAACCAACTTGTCTTTTACTTTAAGTTTTTAAAAACCCCACCCCTTCTTGTGTTTTTACATTCTTCAATAGGGTCTATGAATTGATATTATTTGAGTGGATTTGTCTCTGGCTGTATTCCCCCAGAGTAGGAGAGTTGCTCCGAACTGGGTTAACAATTCTGGTGTGTTATTTATGCTTTTCAATACTGTTTTTATTGTTAATACCTTACCTGTTTGTTTATGTCGGATCAGATTTCCCGACATGTCATAGGGCATCTGAGTTCTGTAATACCAGAATTTCAAGAATGAAAAATCAAAAGAAAAAGCCTTCTAAGTCAAAACCAATGAAGGAGATTTAGGCAAAAACTAGGGGCATCCCGCTGACTATAATATCAAATGAAACAGTTCATGCAAAAGTTAGGGATAACAAAAGTAAAAAAAAAAAGGTCACCTAAATCCTCAAAGACAAGAGAGAGTTGAACAAATTCCTCAACAAAAGCAACAAAATATTGTAAAGGAGAAGTGACGGCCATCTAAAAAAAATCCCTTCCTTTCTTAGCCATCATCATTACTATCATCAGTACAATTCCAAAATCTCTTGGAACCCGAATGCGTAGTATGAATAAATTGAACATAGGATTGAAGAACATCACGAAGAATGGGTTAGGTACAAATAAACTTTGAGCCTCTATCCTTTGTTTCGTAAACAATGAACCATGCCACGTTACAACCCTCAAAAGACTTAATTGAAGACAGGTTTCTTTTGAAAGCATACTACAACAAGGTTATGTAAACTGACTCCTATGATCTTTTGCAAATAATTTGTCTTGGTATCATACATTTTCTTTCTCTTTCACTTTAGATGTCTGAACTGGCGTGTTTTGGCTAGTGACTCATTTTCTATACATCATTCCAAAAATGATTTTGATTTTAAAACTTTTGCATGAACTTTTCATTAAAATTACCATGTTTGAATGAAAAAAATTTCTTGCAAACAAGCTTTCCTCATCAAGGAATTTCAAACAGTTGAGAAACTTGGCTAGTGATCCTATCAGGGGAAAGTATCTTCCAGATCATGTTATGAATCAGTTCAAGATTTGTTGTTCAATACAAGTTATTATCAGTATTGTTTAACTAGAATATCTCTTTCAAAACTCATACTGGGGTAATCCTTTCCCTAAGTCATTTCAAGAACTAAGCCATGATCCATTTATCACCATCAATTGTCGACTGAAGCCATGATCAGTTTATCCCCAATAATCATCTAATTTGGGGAAGTTTAATTCAAGAGAATCCCCAAGCATCTCTTCATGTCCTTTCTCAGAGGATCGTCAACTTGATACAATTTACAAGTGTGACAAAAGCGTTTCTCAAGACTTCTTATTTCCAAGCAAAGTTGACAATGTTTCATGTGTTAAGGATTCGATGTTCCGATCTTCCTCCACAAAAGAGTCAAGCTCATATGTCTCAATAACTTACATTACATGCTTAGATCATTCATATATCATTCATATATCATGCATAGAAAATCCAATATCATACATAGCTTGAATAGTGTTTCATCCTCATTTGCATTTCTTGAGGTCTTGTTGCTATCAACATCTTTTTCTTATTTTATTTTATTTCAGTTTTATTTTATTGCTTTTTTTATTACTATTATTATTATTATTATTTTTATTTTTACATTTAAAAAATATAAAAATATTTTTTGCTTATTATTTACACTTATATATTTTATTTTCTTTATAAAACAAAAAAGAACAAAAACATTTTCTTAATAAATTAATTTATTTTCCTTTTAATAAATAAATATTTAGATTGAGGTTTAATTATTATTTTTATTTTTCTTAATTAAAATTAACTTAGAATTTAGGTTTGTTTTAATTAATTAATTTCTCATTATTATTATTATTAACTTAAAACCTTTTTCATAAAAACCATAAAAAATACTTTTTTTAACTTAATTTCTTTTCTTAATTAGTTTAAGTTTATTTTGTTTAAATTAATCATTTTCTGTAATTAGGTCAAAGTTAAAACTCTTTCATTAATAACCAAACAAAAATCATTTCTTTTTCCATTTATATTCTTGCCTTATATTTTCAATTCTTGTACAATATTCAATATGGTTTTAATAGTTAATTAGGTTTAATTTTCTTGCAAATTCCCATTTGTAAATTTGTGTACCCCCTCCCCTAATGATGTAATAGCGTAGTAATTTTACTTTCTGTAATTTATCGCTTTATATAAATGCTAGTAATTAGGGTTTGTATGGAAAGACTAAAATCAACAAGTAGCACACCCTAATTCAAGACAAAACAATGCATGTAAATTAAACACACTTGCACACTTTCACCTTTAGGGTAATTCCACTTTGTTGCTTTACAAAAGTGGCCATGTTATGCATGTGGGATATCTTAGCAAAAACAAATCAAAAATACAAGATCATAGTCCCTCGATGACGCTATCAATGTTGCCTTTCAAAATGATCTTAGTCCCTCAAAGAGAAAATGCTAAGATGTCTCACAACATTGCAATCATGGCTATACGATGACCCATGCCCGTCCCTTTACATCCAAAGATAAGGCTTCTTACCAATTCAATGGTAGGATAGCAATATCAAAGGAAAGGAAGGAAAGAAAGATAAGGCTTGCTAATTTTATATCAAAATATCCTTGCTTATTTTTTAAAACAAACACCAACACTTTCAAAAACACTTTCAAAAAACACTTTCAAAACATTTTCCAAACATAAAACATTTTCAAAAAATCAACACTTTGTATACGTTCTTACGAACGAGAACTATTACAAAGTTTTCCTAAACGAAGGTGCCTTTTAAAAATACTTTCAAAAACCACACAAAGCATATTTTCAAAGTAAAGCAAGTGATCTATCAAGAAACTAAGAGCCCATAGATAACTATGGATGAAAAGGGTGCTAACACCTTCCCTTTTTATAATCTACCCCCCGAACTCAAGAAATAATCGCAAAGGTCTTTCCTGTTCTTTTCAGCCTTTCCTTTTGGATAAAAGAAAAGTCGGTGGCGACTCTTGCTAACCGCAACATTTACGATAAAACGCAAAACACCAAGTCAGTTCTCCCACCGTATCACATTGAGAAAACCAATTTGTGGTTTAAACTCAAGAAGAAGTTGACGGTTTTCATTGTATCTGTGTAATCAAGTTTTATTAGTGGATTAAGTCCTCATTGAGAGAGGCGAAATCACCTTGGCGGGTGGACTGGAGTAGTTTGAGTTCAAACGAACCAGGATAACCATCGTGTCTTTTACTTTAAGTTTTTAAAAACCCCAATTCAAATCCCCCTTCTTGTGTTTTTCCATTCTTCAGTAGGGTCTATGAATTGATATTATTTGAGTGGATTTGTCTCTGGCTATATTCCCCTAGAGTAGGAGAGTTGTTCCGAACTGGGTTAACAATTCTGGTGTGTTATTTATGCTTTTCAATACTGTTTTTATTGTTAATACCTTACCTGTTTGTTTATGTCGGATCAGATTTCCCAACAAGTCATAGGGCATCTGAGTTCTGTCATACTAGAATTTCAAGAATGAAAAATCAAAAGAAAAAGCCTGCTAAGTCAAAACCTATGAAGGAGATTTAGGAAAAAACTAGGGGCATCCCGCTGACTATAATCTCAAATGAAACAATTCATGCAAAAGTTAGGGATAACAAACTTAAAAAAAAAGAGGTCACCTAAATCCTCAAAGACAAGAGAGAGTTGACCAAATTCCTCAACAAAAGCAACAAAATATTGTAAAGGAGAAGTGACGGCCATCTATAAAAAATCCCTTGCTTTCTGAGCCATCATCATTACTATCATCAGTACAATTCCAAAATCTCTTGGAACCCAAATGCATAGTATGAATAAACTGAACGTCGGATTGAAGAACACCACGAATAATGGGTTAGATACAAATAAACTTTGGGCCTCTATCCTTTGTTTTGTAAATAATGAACCATGCCACGTTACAACCCTCAAAAGAATTAATTGAAGACAGGTTTCTTTTGAAAGCATACTACAACAAGGTTATGTAAACTGACTCCTATCATCTTTTGCAAATAATTTGTCTTAGTATAATACATTTGCTTTCTCTTTCACTTTAGATGTCTGAACTGGCGTGTTTTGGCCAGTGACTCATTTTCTATACATCATTCCAAAAATGATTTTGATTTTAAAACTTTTGCATGAACTTTTCATTAAAATTACCATGTTTGAATGAAAAAAATTTCTTGCAAACAAGCTTTCCTCATCAAGGAATTTCAAACAGTTGAGAAACTTGGCTAGTGATCCTATCAGGGGAAAGTATCTTCCAGATCATGTTATGCATCAGTTCAAGATTTTTTGTTCAATACAAGTTATATTCAGTATTGTTTAACTAGAACATCTCTTTCAAAACTCATACTGGGGTAATCCTTTCCCTCAGTCATTTCAAGAAATAAGCCATGATCCATTTATCACCAACAATTATCGACTGAAGCCATGATCAGTTTATCCCCAATAATCATCTAATTTGGGGAAGTTTAATTCAAGAGAATCCCCAAGCAGCTCTTCATGTCCTTTCTCAAAGGATAGTCAACTTGATACAATTTACAAGTGTGACAAAAGCGTTTCTCAAGACTTCTTATTTCCAAGCAAAGTTGACAATGTTTCATGTGTTAAGGATTCGATGTTCCGATCTTCCTCTGCAAAAGAGTCAAGCTCATATGTCTCAATCACTTACATTACATGCTTAGATCATTCATGTATCATTCATATATCATGCATAGAAAAGTTTAATATCATACATAGCTTGAAGAGTGTTTCATCCTCATTTGCATTTCTTGAGGGCTTGTTGCTATCAACATCTTTTTATTCTTTTATTTTATTTCAGTTTTATTTTATTGCTTTTTTTATTACTATTATTATTATTATTATTATTATTTTTACTATTAAAAAATATAAAAATATTTTTTTCTTATTATTTACACTTATATATTTTATTTTCTTTATAAAACAAAAAAGAACAAAAACATTTTCTTAATAAATTAATTTATTTTCCTTTTAATAAATAAATATTTAGATTTAGGTTTAATTATTATTTTTCTTTTTCTTAATTAAAATTAACTTAGAATTTAGGTTTCTTTTAATTAATTAATTTCTCATTATTATTATTATTAAATTAAAACCTTTTTCATAAAAAACCCTAAAAAATACTTTTTTTTAACTTAATTTTGTTTTCTTAATTAATTTAAGTTTATTTTGTTTAAATTAATCATTTTCCGTAATTAGGTCAAAGTTAAAACCCTTTCATTAAAAACCAAACAAAAATCATTTATTTTTCCATTTATATTCTTGCCTTATGTTTTCAATTCTTGTACAATATTCAATATGGTTGTAATAGTTAATTAGGTTTAATTTTCTTGCAAATTTCCATTTGTAAATTTGTGTACCCTCTCCCCTAATGATGTAATAGCGTAGTAATTTTACTTTCTGTAATTTATCGCTTTGTATAAATGCTAGTAATTAGGGTTTGTATGGAAAGACTAAAATCAACAAGTAGCACACCCTAATTCAAGACAAAACAATGCATCTAAATTAAACACACTTGCACACTTTCACCCTTAGGGTAATTCCACTTTGTTGCTTTACAAAAATGGCCATGTTATGCATGTGGGATATCTTAGCAAAAACAAATCAAAAATACAAGATCATAGTCCCTCGATGACGATATCAATGTTGCCTTTCAAAATGATCTTAGTCCCTCAAAGAGAAAATGCTAAGATGTCTCATAACATTGCTATCATGGCTATATGATGACCCATGCCCGTCCCTTTACATCCAAAGATAAGGCTTCTTACCAAATCAATGGTAGGATAACAATATCAAAAGAAAGGAAGGAAAGGAAGATAAGGCTTGCTAATTTTATATCAAAATATCCTTGCTTATTTTTTAAAACAAACACCAACACTTTCAAAAACACTTTCAAAACATTTTCCAAACATAAAAAATTTTCAAAAGATCAACACTTTGTATACTATCTTACGAACGAGAACTATTACAAAGTTTTCCTAAACGAAGGTGCCTTTTCAAAATAATTTCAAAAACCACACAAAGCATATTTTCAAACAAAAACAAGTGATATATCAAGCAACTAAGAGCCCATAGATAACTATGGATGAAAATGGTGCTAACACCTTCCCTTTTTATAATCTACCCCCCGAACTCAAGAAATAATCTCAAAGGTCTTTCCTGTTCTTTTCAGCCTTTCCTTTTGGGTAAAAGAAAAGTCGGTGGCGACTCTTGCTAACTGCAACATTTGCGATAAAACGCAAAACACCAAGTCAGTTCTCCCATCGTATCACATTGAGAAAACCGATTTATGGTTTAAACTCAAGAAGACGTTGACAGTTTTCATCGTATCTGTGTAATCAAGTTTAATTAGTGGATTAAGTCCTCGTTGAGAGAGGCGAAATCACCTTGGCAGGTAGACTGGAGTAGTTTGAGTTCAAACGAACCAGGATAACAACGTGTCTTTTACTTTAAGTTTTTAAAAACCCCAATTCAAATCCCCCTTCTTGTGTTTTTCCATTCTTCAGTAGGGTCTATGAATTGATATTATTTGAGTGGATTTGTCTCTGGCTGTATTCCCCCAGAGTAGGAGAGTTGCTCCGAACTGGGGTAACAATTCTGGTGTGTTATTTATGCTTTTCAATACTGTTTTTATTGTTAATACATTACCTGTTTGTTTATGTAGGATCAGATTTCCCGAGATGTCATAGGGTATCTGAGTTCTGTCATACTAGAATTTCAAGAATGAAAAATCAAAAGAAAAAGCCTGCTAAGTTAAAATCTATGAAGGAGATTTAGGCAAAAGCTAGGGGCATCCCGCTGACTATAATCTAAAATGAAACAGTTCATGCAAAAGTTAGGGATAACAAAAGTAAAAAAAAGAAGTCACCTAAATACTCAAAGACAAGAGAGATTTGACCAAATTCCTCAACAACAGCAACAAAATATTGTAAAGGAGAAGTGACGGCCATCTAAAAAAAATCCCTTGCTTTCTGAGCCATCATCATTATTATCATGAGTACAATTCCAAAATCTCTTGGAACCCGAATGCATAGTATGAATAAACTGAACGTAGGATTGAAGAACATCTCGAAGAATGGGTTAGGTACAAATAAACTTTGAGCCTTTATCCTTTGTTTCGTAAACAATGAACCATGCCACGTTACAACCCTCAAAAGACTTAATTGAAGACAAGTTTATTTTGAAAGCATACTACAACAAGGTTATGTAAACTGACTCATATGATCTTTTGCAAATAATTTGTCTTGGTATCATCCATTTGCTTTCTCTTTCACTTTAAATGTCTGAACTGGCGTGTTTTGGCCAGTGACTCATTTTCTATACATCATTCCAAAAATGATTTTGATTTTAAAACTTTTGCATGAACTTTTCATTAAAATTACCATGTTTGAATGAAAAAAAATTCTTGCAAACAAGCTTTCCTCATCAAGGAATTTCAAACAGTTGAGAAACTTGGCTAGTGATCCTATTAGGGGAAAGTATCTTCCAGATCATGTTATGAATCAGTTCAAGATTTTATGTTCAATACAAGTTATTCTCAGTATTGTTTAACTAGAACATCTCTTTCAAAACTCATACTGGGGTAATCCTTTCCCTCAGTCATTTCAAGAACTAAGCCATGATCCATTTATCACCAGCAATTATCGACTGAAGCCATGATCAGTTTATCCCCAATAATCATCTAATTTGGGGAAGTTTAATTCAAGAGAATCCCCAAGCAGCTCTTCATGTCCTTTCTCAAATGATCATCAACTTGATACAATTTACAAGTGTGACAGAAGCGTTTCTCAAGACTTCTTATTTCCAAGCAAAGTTGGCAATGTTTCATGTGTTAAGGATTCGATGTTCCAATCTTCCTCCACAAAAGAGTCAAGCTCATATGTCTCAATCACTTACATTACATGCTTAGATCATTCATATATCATGCATAGAAAAGTTTAATATCATACATAGCTTGAAGAGTATTTCATCCTCATTTGCATTTCTTGAGGTCTTGTTGCTATCAACATCTTTTTCTTATTTTATTTTATTTCAGTTTTATTTTATTGCTTTTTTTATTACTATTATTATTATTATTATTTTTACTATTAAAAAATATAAAAATATTTTTTGCTTATTATTTACACTTATATATTTTATTTTCTTTATAAAACAAAAAAGAACAAAAACATTTTCTTAATAAATTAATTTATTTTACTTTTAATAAATAAATATTTAGATTGAGGTTTAATTATTATTTTTATTTTTCTTAATTAAAATTAACTTAGAATTTAGGTTTCTTTTAATTAATTAATTTCTCATTATTATTATTATTATTAAATTAAAACCTTTTTCATAAAAAACCCTAAAAAATACTTTTTTTAACTTAATTTCTTTTCTTAATTAGTATAAGTTTATTTTGTTTAAATTAATCATTTTCCGTAATTCGGTCAAAGTTAAAACCCTTTCATTAAAAACCAAACAAAAATCATTTATTTTTCCATTTATATTATTGCCTTATATTTTCAATTCTTGTACAATATTCAATATGGTTGTAATAGTTAATTAGGTTTAATTTTCTTGCAAATTCCCATTTGTAAATTTGTGTACCACCTCCCCTAATGATGTAATAGCGTAGTAATTTTACTTTCTGTAATTTATCGTTTTATATAAATGCTAGTAATTAGGGTTTGTATGGAAAGACTAAAATCAACAAGTAGCACACCCTAATTCAAGACAAAACAATGCATCTAAATTAAACACACTTGCACACTTTCACCCTTAGGGTAATTCCACTTTGTTGCTTTACAAAAATGGCCATGTTATGCATGTGGGATATCTTAGCAAAAACAAATCAAAAATATAAGATCATAGTCCCTCGATGACGGTATCAATGTTGCCTTTCAAAATGATCTTAGTCCCTCAAAGAGAAAATGCTAAGATGTCTCATAACATTGCTATCATGGCTATATGATGACCCATGCCCGTCCCTTTACATCCAAAGATAAGGCTTCTTACCAAATCAATGGTAGGATAGCAATATCAAAGGAAATGAAGGAAAGGAAGATAAGGCTTGCTAATTTTATATCAAAATATCCTTGCTTATTTTTTAAAACAAACACCAACACTTTCAAAAACACTTTCAAAAAACACTTTCAAAACATTTTCCAAACATAAAACATTTTCAAAAGATCAACACTTTGTATACCTTCTTACGAACGAGAACTATTACAAAGTTATCCTTAACGAAGGTGCCTTTTCAAAATAATTTCAAAAACCAAACAAAGCATATTTTCAAACAAAAGCAAGTGATCTAGCAAGCAACTAAGAGCCCATAGATAACTATGGATGAAAATGGTGCTAACACCTTCCCTTTTTATAATCTACCCCCCGAACTCGAGAAATAATCTCAAAGGTCTTTCCTGTTCTTTTCAGCCTTTCCTTTTGGGTAAAAGAAAAGTCGGTGGCGACTCTTGCTAACTACAACATTTGCGATAAAACGCAAAACACCAAGTCAGTTCTCCCACCGTATGACATTGAGAAAACCGATTTATGGTTTAAACTCAAGAAGACGTTGACAATTTTCATCGTATCTGTGCAATCATGTTTTATTAGTGGATTAAGTCCTCGTTGAGAGAGACGAAATCACCTTGGTAGGTGGACTGGAGTAGTTTGAGTTCAAACGAACCAGGATAACCAACGTGTCTTTTACTTTAAGTTTTTAAAAACCCCAATTCAAATCCCCCTTCTTGTGTTTTTCCATTCTTCAGTAGGGTCTATGAATTGATATTATTTGAGTGGATTTGTCTTTGGATGTATTCCCCCAGAGTAGGAGAGTTGCTCTTAACTGGGGTAACAATTCTGGTGTGTTATTTATGCTTTTCAATACTGTTTTTATTGTTAATACATTACCTATTTGTTTATGTAGGATCAGATTTCCCGAGATGTCATAGGGCATCTGAGTTATGTCATACCAGAATTTCAAGAATGAAAAATCAAAAGAAAAAGCCTGCTAAGTCAAAACCTATGAAGGAGATTTAGGAAAAAGCTAGGGGCATCCCGCTTACTATAATCTAAAATGAAACAATTCATGCAAAAGTTAGGGATAACAAAAGTAAAAAAAAGAGGTCACCTAAATCCTCAAAGACAAGAGAGAGTTGACCAAATTCCTCAACAAAAGCAAAAAAATATTGTAAAGGAGAAGTGACGGCCATCTAAAAAAAATCCCTTGCTTTCTGAGCCATCATCATTATTATCATCAGTACAATTACAAAATCTCTTGGAACCCGAATGCATAGTATGAATAAACTGAACGTAGGATTGAAGAACATCTCGAAGAATGGGTTAGGTACAAATAAACTTTGAGCCTCTATCCTTTGTTTCGTAAACAATAAACCATGCCACGTTACAACCCTCAAAAGACTTAATTGAAGACAGGTTTCTTTTGAAAGCATACTACAACAAGGTTATGTAAACTGACTCCTATGATCTTTTGCAAATAATTTGTCTTGGTATCATACATTTGCTTTCTCTTTCACTTTAGATGTCTGACCTGGCGTGTTTTGGCCAGTGACTCATTTTCTATACATCATTCCAAAAATGATTTTGATTTTAAAACTTTTGTATGAACTTTTCATTAAAATTACCATGTTTGAATGAAAAAAATTTCTTGCAAACAAGCTTTCCTCATCAAGGAATTTCAAACAGTTGAGAAACTTGGCTAGTGATCCTATCAGGGGAAAGTATCTTCCAGATCATGTTATGAATCAGTTCAAGATTTTTTGTTCAATACAAGTTATTCTCAGTATTGTTTAACTAGAACATCTCTTTCAAAACTCATACTGGGGTAATCCTTTCCCTCAGTTATTTCAAGAACTAAGCCATGATCCATTTATCACCAGCAATTATCGACTGAAGCCATGATCAGTTTATCCCCAATAATCATCTAATTTGGGGAAGTTTAATTCAAGAGAATCCCCAAGCAGCTCTTCATGTCCTTTCTCAAAGGATCATCAACTTGATACAATTTACAAGTGTGACAGAAGCGTTTCTCAAGACTTCTTATTTCCAAGCAAAGTTGACAATGTTTCATGTTTTAAGGATTCGATGTTCCAATCTTCCTCCACAAAAGAGTCAAGCTCATATGTCTCAATCACTTACATTACATGCTTAGATCATTCATATATCATTCATATATCATGCATAGAAACGTTTAATATCATACATAGCTTGAAGAGTGTTTCATCCTCATTTGCATTTCTTGAGGTCTTGTTTCTATCAACATCTTTTTCTTATTTTATTTTATTTCAGTTTTATTTTATTGCTTTTTTTATTACTATTATTATTATTATTATTTTACTATTAAAAAATATAAAAATATTTTTTGCTTATTATTTACACTTATATATTTTATTTTCTTTATAAAACAAAAAAGAAGAAAAACATTTTCTTAATAAATTAATTTATTTTCCTTTTAATAAATAAATATTTAGATTTAGGTTTAATTATTATTTTTCTTTTTCTTAATTAAAATTAACTTAGAATTTAGGTTTCTTTTAATTAATTAATTTCTCATCGTATCTATGTAATCAAGTTTGATTAGTGGATTAAGTCCTTAATGAGAGAGGCGAAATCACCTTGGCAGGTGGACTGGAGTAGTTTGAGTTCAAACGAACCAGGATAACCAACGTGTCTTTTACTTTAAGTTTTTAAAAACCCCAATTCAAATCCCCCTTCTTGTGTTTTTCCATTCTTCAGTAGGGTCTATGAATTGATATTATTTAAGTGGATTTGTCTCTGGCTGTATTCCCCCAGAGTAGGAGAGTTGCTCCGAACTGGGTTAACAAATCTGGTGTGTTATTTATGCTTTTCAATACTGTTTTTATTGTTAATACATTACCTGTTTGTTTATGTCGGATCAGATTTCCCGAGATGTCATAGGGCATCTGACTTCTGTCATACTAGAATTTCAAGAATGAAAAATCCAAAGAAAAAGCATGCTAAGTCAAAACCTATGAAGGAGATTTAGGAAAAAACTAGGGGCATCCCGCTGACTATAATCTCAAATGAAACAGTTCTTGCAAAAATCAGGGATAACAAAAGTAAAAAAGAAAAAGAGGTCACCTAAATCCTAAAAGACAAGAGGGAGTTGACCAAATTCCTCAACAAAAGCAACAAAATATTGTAAAGGAGAAGTGATGGCCATCTAAAAAAAATCCCTTGCTTTCTTAGCCATCATCATTACTATCATCAGTATAATTCCAAATCTCTTGGAACCCGAATGCATAGTATGAATAAACTGAACGTAGGATTGAAGAACATCACGAAGAATGGGTTAGGTACAAATAAACTTTGAGCCTCTATCCTTTGTTTCGTAAACAATGAACCATGCCACGTTACAACCCTCAAAAGACTTAATTGAAGACAGGTTCCTTTTGAAAGCATACTACAACAAGGTTATGTAAACTGACTCCTATGCTCTTTTGAAAATAATTTGTGTTGGTATCATACATTTTCTTTCTCTTTCACTTTAGATGTCTGAACTGATGTGTTTTGGCCAGTGACTCATTTTCTATACATCATTCTAAAAATGATTTTGATTTTAAAACTTTTGCATGAACTTTTCATTAAAATTACCATGTTTGAATGAAAAAAATTTCTTGCAAACAAGCTTTCCTCATCAAGGAATTTCAAACAGTTGAGAAACTTGGTTAGTGATCCTATCAGGGGAAAGTATCTTCCAGATCATGTTATGAATCAGTTAAAGATTTGTTGTTGAATACAAGTTATTATCAGTATTGTTTGACTAGAAGATCTCTTTCAAAACTCATACTGGGGTAATCCTTTCCCTCAGTCATTTCAGGAACTAAGCCATGATCCATTTATCACTAGCAATTGTCGACTGAAGCCATGATCAGTTTATCCCCAATAATCATCTAATTTGGGGAAGTTTAATTCAAGAGAATCCCCAAGAAGCTCTTCATGTCCTTTCTCAAAGGATCATCAACTTGATACAATTTACAAGTGTGACAGAAGCGTTTCTCAAGACTTCTTATTTCCAAGCAAAGTTGACAATGTTTCATGTGTTAAGGATTCGATGTTCCAATCTTCCTCCACAATAGAGTCAAGCTCATATGTCTTAATCACTTACATTACATGCTTAGATCATTCATATATCATTCATATATCATGCATAGAAAAGTTCAATATCATACATAGCTTGAAGAGTGTTTCATCCTTATTTACATTTCTTGAGGTCTTGTTGCTATCAACATCTTTTTCTTACTTTATTTTATTTCAGTTTTATTTTATTGCTTTTTTTATTACTATTATTATTATTATTATTATTATTATTATTATTATTATTTTTACTATTAAAAAATATAAAAATACTGTTTGCTTATTATTTACACTTATATATTTTATTTTCTTTATAAAACAAAAAAGAACAAAAACATTTTCTTAATAAATTTATTTATTTTCCTTTTAATAAATAAATAATTAGATTTAGGTTTAATTATTATTTTTATTTTTCTTAATTAAAATTAACTTAGAATTTAGGTTTCTTTTAATTAATTAATTTCTCATTATTATTATTATTATTATTATTATTATTATTATTAACTTAAAACCTTTTTCATAAAAACCCTAAAAAATACTTTTTTTAACTTAATTTCTTTTCTTAATTAGTTTAAGTTTATTTTGTTTAAATTAATCATTTTATTTAATTAGGTCAAAGTGAAAACCCTTTCATTAAAAACCAAACAAAAATCATTTCTTTTTCCATTTATATTCTTGCCTTATATTTTCAATTCTTGTACAATATTCAATATGGTTATAATAGTTAATTAGGTTTAATTTTCTTGCATATTCCCATTTGTAAAATTGTGTATCCCCTCCCCTAATGATGTAATAGCGTAGTAATTTTACTTTCTGTAATTTATCGCTTTATATAAATGCTAGTAATTAGGGTTTATATGGAAAGACTAAAATTAACAAGTAGCACACCCTAATTCAAGACAAAACAATGCGTGTAAATTAAGCACAGTTTCGCACTTTCACCCTTAGGGTAATTCAACTTTGTTGCTTTACAAAAATGGCCATGTTATGCATGTGGCATGTCTTAAGAAAAAACAAATCAAAAATACAAGATCATAGTCCCTCGATGACGCTATTAATGTTGCCTTTCAAAATGATCTTAGTCCCTCAAAGAGAAAATGCTAAGATGTCTCATAACATTGCTATCATGGATATATGATGACCCATGCCCGTCCCTTTACATCCAAAGATAAGGCTTCTTACGAAATAAATGGTAGGATAGCAATATCAAAGGAAAGGAAGGAAAGGAAGATAAGGCTTGCTAATTTTATATCAAAATATCCTTGCTTATTTTTTTAAAAAAACACCAACACTTTCAAAAACACTTTCAAAAAACACTTTCAAAACAGTTTCCAAACATAAAACATTTTCAAAAGATCAACACTTTGTATACGTTCTTACGAACGAGAACTATTACAAAGTTTTCCTAAACGAAGGTTCCTTTTCAAAATAATTTCAACAACCACACAAAGCATATTTTCAAACAAAAGCAAGTGATCTAGCAAGCAACTAAGAGCCCATAGATAACTATGGATGAAAATGGTGCTAACACCTTCCCTTTTTATAATCTACCCCCCGAACTCAAGAAAGAATCTCAAAGGTCTTTCCCGTTCTTTTCAGCCTTTCCTTTTGGATAAAAGAAAAGTCGGTGGCGACTCTTGCTAATCGCAATATTTGCGATAAAACGCAAAACACCAATTTAGTTCTCCCACCGTATCATATTGAGAAAACCGATTTGTGGTTTAAACTCAAGAAGATGTTGAAGGTTGTCATTGTATCTGTGTAATCAAGTTTGATTAGTGGATTAAGTCCTCGTTGAGAGAGGCGAAATCACCTTGGTGGGTGGACTGGAGTAGTTTGAGTTCAATCGAACCAGGATAACCAACGTGTCTTTTACTTTAAGTTTTTAAAAACCCCAATTCAAATCCCCCTTCTTGTGTTTTTCCATTCTTCACTAGGGTCTATGAATTGATATTATTTTAGTGGATTTGTCTCTGGCTGTATTCCCCCAGAGTAGGAGAGTTGCTCCGAACTGGGTTAACAATTCAGGTGTATTATTTATGCTTTTCAATACTGTTTTTATTGTTAATACCTTACCTGTTTGTTTATGTCGGATTAGATTTCCCAAGATGTCATAGGGCATCTGAGTTCTGTCATACTAGAATTTCAAGAATAAAAAATCAAAAGAAAAAGCCTGCTAAGTCAAAACCTAAGAAGGAGATTTAGGCAAAAACTAGGGGCATCCCACTGACTATAATCTCAAATAAACAGTTCATGCAAAAGTTAGGGATAACAAATGTAAAAAAAAAGAGGTCACCTAAATCCTCAAAGACAAGAGAGAGTTGACCAAATTCCTCAACAAAAGAAACAAAATATTGTAAAGGAGAAGTGACGGCTATCTAAAAAAAATCCCTTGCTTTCTGAGCCATCATCATTACTATCATCAGTATAATTCCAAATCTCTTGGAACCCGAATGCATAGTATGAATAAACTGAACGTAGGATTGAAGAACATCATGAAGAATGGGTTAGGTACAAATAAACTTTGAGCCTTTATCCTTTGTTTCGTAAACAATGAACCATTCCATGTTACAACCCTCAAAAGACTTAATTGAAGACAGGTTTCTTTTGAAAGCATACTACAACAAGGTTATGTAAACTGACTCCTATGATCTTTTGAAAATAATTTGTCTTGGTATCATAAATTTGCTTTCTCTTTCACTTTAGATGTCTGAACTGACGTGTTTTGGCCAGTGACTCATTTTCTATACATCATTCCAAAAATGATTTTGATTTTAAAACTTTTGCATAAAATTTTCATTAAAATTACCATGTTTGAATGAAAAAAATTTCTTGCAAACAAGCTTTCCTCATCAAGGAATTTCAAACAGTTGAGAAACTTGGCTAGTGATCCTATCAGGGGAATGTATCTTGCATTTCATGTTATGAATCAGTTCAAGATTTTATGTTGAATACAAGTTATTATCAGTATTGTTTAACTAGAAGATCTCTTTCAAAACTCATACTGGGGTAACCCTTTCCCTCAGTCATTTCAAGAACTAAGCCATAAACCATTTATCACCAGCAATTGTCGACTGAAGCCATGATCAGTTTATCCCCAATAATCATCTAATTTGGGGAAGTTTAATTCAAGAGAATCCCCAAGCAGCTCTTCATGTCCTTTCTCAAAGGATCATCAACTTGATACAATTTACAAGTGTGACAGAAGCGTTTCTCAAGACTTCTTATTTCCAAGCAAAGTTGACAATGTTTCATGTGTTAAGGTTTCGATGTTCCAAGCTTCCTCCACAAAAGAGTCAAGCTCATATGTCTCAATCACTTACATTACATGCTTAGATCATTCATATATCATTCATATATCATGCATAGAAAAGTTCAATATCATACATAGCTTGAAGAGTGTTTCATCCTCATTTGCATTTCTTGAGGTCTTGTTGCTATCAACATCTTTTTCTTATTTTATTTTATTTCAGTTTTATTTTATTGCTTTTTTATTACTATTATTATTATTATTATTTTTTTTTTTTTTTTACTATTAAAAAAAAATATTTTTTGCTTATTATTTACACTTATATATTTTATTTTCTTTATAAAACAAAATAGAACAAAAACATTTTCTTAATAAATTAATTTATTTTGCTTTTAATAAATAAATATTTAGATTAAGGTTTAATTATTAATTTTATTTTTCTTAATTAAAATTAACTTAGTATTTAGGTTTCTTTTAATTAATTAATTTCTCATTATTATTATTATTATTATTATTATTATTATTATTATTATTATTATTATTATTATTATTATTATTATTATTATTTACTTAAAACCTTTTTCATAAAAACCCTAAAAAATACTTTTTTTAACTTAATTTCTTTTCTTAATTAGTTTAAGTTTATTTTGTTTAAATTAATAATTTTCCTTAATTAGGTCAAAGTTAAAACCCTTTCATTAAAAACCAAACAAAAATCATTTCTTTTTCCATTTATATTCTTGCCTTATGTTTTCAATTCTTGTACAATATTCAATATGGTTGTAATAGTTAATTAGGTTTAATTTTCTTGCAAATTCCCATTTATAAAATTGTGTACCCCCTCCCCTAATGATGTAATAACGTAGTAATTTTACTTTCTGTAATTTATCGCTTTATATAATTCTAGTAATTAGGGTTTGTAAGGAAAGACTAAAATCAACAAGTACCACACCCTAATTCAAGACAAAACAATGCATGTAAACTAAACACACTTGCACACTTTCACCCTTAGGGTAATTCCACTTTGTTGCTTTACAAAAATGGCCATGTTATGCATGTGGGATATTTTTGTACCCCAAAATTTTCCCTCTCATTTTATCAAGATTTCTCATCACAGACTCTTTGGACTCAAGATCAAGCTAGGGTTTACTCTGCTCAAGACATCTCCTTGCACTGTTGACCTAAATTAGGGTTTGAGTTGGCACAGGGATTTTGGGACTTTCAATGCTCAAAATGAATTTCATACTACATGTTGGACTTATAAGATTGCCCATACCAAGTTCAAGCCTTGAATCAAATTTTTGCCCAGTCAATTGGACAGTTGACCTAGAAATCAGATGTATTGGGGAAAAAGTCAATTGTGGCCAATTTACAGTCAAACCTCATAAATTTTGATCCATATCAACATTATAATCTCATATGAACCATTTGATCAAGTTTGGACCACAACCCCTCAAGAAATTTGATCAGATCACCAAAAGGGCAAAATGGTCATTTTTAGGGTTTTGACTATAGAAGGGCAATATCTGACTTTTGACCTAACCAATGGCAAATTGGGTTCAAGCATGGATTCAAGGACTCAATGGCATCATCTTGACCTATTCACATGGTTCAAAAGATCTCAATTGCATTGGATTAACAAATGAATTATTCAATCAACTGATCAAAATTTGACTTTTTGGTCAAAATCAAATGCCAAGGGTCATTTTTCATCAAAATATGTCAAAACATGAAACTTTTTCATCAAGAAACCTAATTTTGCAAATTAGGGTTTAAGATTGAAAAATTTCATAACTTAGAATTTTTCTAAGTTATGAAATTTTCTTAATTTTTCCCAACTTTGCCCAACATTTTCATCATGATGAAATTGGATTCAAACAAAACTTCCAACATGAAAGTTGTAGTCCTCCACAAAGTCTACAACTTTTATTCACAAAGTTTTCCAAAAATAATCTTGGATCTAAAGTTATGATTTTTGGAACAAGGGTCCATGAAACTTTTAACTTAGTGAAATTTTGCCCTAGTTTAGGCAGGATTTTGACCTATCTTCTTGGCAATTTTTCACCTAGTTCCACTTGGAATTTCAAAATTCATTTCAAATATAGATTGTAGAGCATGTTACAAGATTTCTAAAATGTCCAAGAACTCTCTAAAATCATTTGTGGTTAGGGAGAATCGAAGGCTTGAAGTTGGCAAAAACTCACTTTTGATCCATGGCATGTTCATATTGATACAAGTTGCAAACTCTAATCAGCCTTGTTTGTACTTGATTACAGGTCTCAAAACCCTTCCATACTCAATAATTAAATGCAAATCCATTTGTTTTAGGCTTTGTTCTGGTCATGGGAGGATTGCATACAAGATTAATCCTTAAATAGCAAAAAGGCAACATTGCCATTTTTGTCAATTTTGCTTTATGTCAAATAGAATCCTTGAGCCTTGAGCCAAGATCTGGTACAACACACAATATCCACCAACTTGAGGGGCCAAGATCACAAGGTGCAGGCTGATAGATAGCCTGTACAGGCTTGTCTTGCATCATTGCTTATTTTTGCTTAAAATACAAGAAACATATCAAATACAACACAACTTGCATATCTGTAAAAACCAACCCTTACAAGCTTTTGAAACAAGTTTTGTGCATTCCCTTGAGCCAGAAACACGAGCCATTGAACCCTTAAACCTTCCATAGCACAAAATCACCTTCCATTGGCAAAACAGGGCACTCCCTGCAGTTTGACTTCCATAGCAAAAACCCCTCGTGTGTTTTGCCTCAAACTTGTCCAAACACATTCCACATAACTTATCCAAGCTATCCCAACCATTAAAGAGTGATTGTAACTCCCTTTATAAGGTTTACCATTTCTGTTTTCAGCTTGTGCAGGTTGAGTTCTACAAGCTTGTTCAAGCACATTCAAGGCAAGCTAGGCATTGGGGAAGGTCAGTGGAAGTTCAAGCAAGCTCCCAAACACCTCAGGCCTCACTGAAAAGCTCCATATTGTCATACATGATTCCAACTTAAACAGGTTTTTTATCAACTTCCTATCTCTCTATTTAGGAATCATTAGGCTTAGGTTTGTGAATGAAAAATGTAGTATTCATAGCCATGAAGTTGTACATATGCTCAGTTTTCATTTAAGTTAAACGTGTTAAGAGAATTTGATCCATGAACTTCCTGAAAAAATTAGGTTAGAATTTAGGGCCAGAGAAATTCTCTCTGGTCTTTGAGAGTTAGATTAAGTTTCTTATATGGTTGAATTTGTCTTGAAAAATGCTACAACTTTGATGTTATGGGTTTTTGCATTAGAGCACGTATGCAGGATCTGGAAGTTTGTACAGGGCGCGCGTTTTGGTTTTTTGACAAAGGTTGAAGATGAAGTTTATGGGCTGGGCTTGGTTCTGGCCTTGATTTTGACACCTCCCTTTTACTGATTGCACCCCCCTGGCCCATTTCTTTATGTTTTTATATTTTTGTATTTATTTTTCATTTCTGATTTTATTTTATTATTTTCCAAACATAAAAAATACCAAAAATATTTTTATAAATTTTCACATTTATTTTTGTATTTTATTTTATTTTTTCTAACATAAAAATAATTTAGTGAGTATATACCTTTATTTTTATTTTAATGAAAACTTGAAAATAATACATTAAATATTATACTTTTACTTTTTATTATTTATACTTAAATAATATTTTTTCTAAATATGTTTTATTTTTGTATATACATTATTTTATTTTATTGTACATAAAAAATATATATAATATATATATTTACTTTCTTAAAGAAAATTAGGGTTTTTACCCTCATTAAAAAATATATAATCTTTTATTTCTTTTTTATATATGCACTAAATATTTTTTACATACATAAAAAATAAACAAAAACATTTTTTGCATATTCATAATATTTTGTATATTTATTTAATTGATCATTTAAATACTTGTCCAATTATTTATTTGTACCATTTATTCAATTTGGATGTAATAGTAAATATTAGGGTTTTAATTTCTTGCAAAATAATCCCCTATTCAAAGATTGTATCCCCCTTCCCATATCAAATGTTGTAATAGTGTAGATTTATTTTACGCATTTATGCTTTCAAATATGTCATGTTAGAGATTAAGGTTTGTATGTGAAAATCCAAAATCAAACAAATAGCTTGACTAATACAAAGACAAAAAGCATGTAAATTGACAACACAATACACACATGCACCCCTAGGGTTTCATCCAATTGTTGCCTTTAAAATTGGCCATGTTATGCATGTTGAGTACTTTGGCAAAACAAAAACAAAACAAAAGACCATAGTCCCTCGATGACGCTATCTTGGTTGCCTACATAAAATGATCTAGTCCCTCGGAAAATTTGCTAAAAATACTTAACACAATTGCTATCATGGTCTATACGATGACCCGCGCCTCTCCCGTTTAACATCCTAATACAAGGTTGTTTACCAAATGCAATGGTAAAACAACATTTTCAAAAGGGTTAAAAATGTATAGGAAAGAATTTTGAGTAAAATAGGGTAGACAACTTTTAGTTACTTGACCAAAACTTGCAAAACATTCTTGCTATTTTCAAACACACTTCACAACACAATTTCAAAACATTTTCCAAAACAAACTTTCAAACATTGAAATATCTTTTCAAAAGACAAACACCTTTGTATATATTCAAACAAGAATCATTACAAAGGTTTCCTAGACAAGGCCTCTTTTTCAAAGCATTTTCAAAAACCACACACAAAGCACCATTTCAAACAATTGAAAAGCAAAAGCAAGTGATCTAAACAAGTATCTAAGAGCCCATGGATAACCATGGATGAAAAGGGTGCTTGCACCTTCCCTTTTCATAATCTACTCCCCGAACCCAAGGAAACATCTCAAAGGTCTTTCCTGTACTTTTTGACCTTTCCTTTGGATAAAATAAAAAGTCGGTGGCGACTCTTGCTAAACTGAAACATTTGCAAACACAAATGCAAAACCTCAAGTCAGTTCTCCCACCGTATCACAGATATCTTAGCAAAAACAAATCAAAAATACAATATCATAGTCCCTCGATGACGCTATCAATGTTGCCTTTCAAAATGATCTTAGTCCCTCAAAGAGAAAATGATAAGATGTCTCACAACATTGCTATCATGGCTATACGATGACCCATGCCCGTCCCTTTACATCCAAAGATAAGGCTTCTTACCAAATCAATGGTAGGATATCAATATCAAAGGAAAGGAAGGAAAGGAAGATAAGGCTTGCTAATTTTATATCAAAATATCCTTGCTTATTTTTTAAAACAAACACCAACACTTTCAAAAACACTTTCAAAAAACACTTTCAAAATATTTTCCAAACATAAAACATTTTCAAAAGATCAACATTTTGTATACGTTCTTACGAACGAGAAATATTACAAAGTTTTCCTAGACGAAGGTGTCTTTTCAAAATACTTTCAAAAACCACACAAAGCTTATTTTCAAACAAAAGCAAGTGATCTAGCAAGCAACTAAGAGCCCATAGATAAATATGGATGAAAAGGGTGCTAACACCTTCCCTTTTTATAATCTACCCCCCGAACTCAAGAAATAATCTCAAAGGTCTTTCATGTTCTTTTCAGCCTTTCCTTTTGGATAAAAGAAAAGTCAGTGGCGACTCTTGCTAACCGCAACATTTGCGATAAAACGCAAAACACCAAGTCAGTTCTCCCACCGTATCATATTGAAAAACCGATTTGTGGTTTAAACTCAAGAAGATGTTGACGATTGTCATCGTATATGTGTAATCAAGTTTGATTAGTGGATTAAGTCCTTGTTGAGAGAGGCGAAATCACCTTGGCGGGTGGACTGGGGTAGTTTGAGTTCAAATGAACCAGGATAACCAACGTGTCTTTTACTTTAAGTTTTTAAAAACCCCAATTCAAATCCCCCTTCTTGTGTTTTTCCATTCTTTACTAGGGTCTATGAATTGGTATTATTTTAGTGGATTTGTCTCTGGCTGTATTCCCCCAGAGTAGGAGAGTTGCTCTGAACTGGGTTAACAATTCTGGTGTGTTATTTATGCTTTTCAATATTGTTTTTATTGTTAATACCTTACCTGTTTGTTTATGTCGGATCAGATTTCCCGACATGTCATAGGGCATCTGAGTTCTGTCATACCAGAATTTCAAGAATGAAAAATCAAAAGAAAAGCCTGCTAAGTCAAAACCTATTAAGGAGATTTAGGCAAAAACTAGGGGCATCCCGCTGACTATAATCTCAAATGAAACAGTTCATGCAAAAGTTAGGGATAACAAAAGTAAAAAAAAGAAAAAAGAGGTCACCTAAATCCTCAAAGACAAGAGAGAGTTGACCAAATTCCTCTACAAAAGAAACAAAATATTTTAAAGGAGAAGTGACGGCCATCTAAAAAAAATCCCTTGCTTTCTGAGCCATCATCATTACTATCATCAGTACAATTCCAAAATCTCTTGGAACCCGAATGCATAGTATGAATAAACTGAACATAGGATTGAAGAACACCACGAAGAATGGGTTAGGTACAAATAAACTTTGAGCCTCTATCCTTTGTTTCATAAACAATGAACCATGCCACGTTACAACCCTCAAAAGAATTAATTGAAGATAGGTTTCTTTTGAAAGCATACTACAACAAGGTTATGTATACTGACTCCTATGATCTTTTGCAAATAATTTGTCTTGGTATCATACAGTTGCTTTCTCTTTCACTTTAGATGTCTGAACTGGCGTGTTTTGGCCAGTGACTCATTTACTATACATCATTCCAAAAATGATTTTGATTTTAAAACTTTTGCATGAACTTTTCATTTAAATTACCATGTTTGAATGAAAAAAATTTCTTGCAAACAAGATTTCCTCATCAAGGAATTTCAAATAGTTGAGAAACTTGGCTAGTGATCCTATCAGGGGAAAGTATCTTCCAGATCATGTTATGAATAAGTTCAAGATTTATTGTTCAATACAAGTTATTCTAAGTATTGTTTAACTAGAAGATCTCTTTCAAAACTCATACTGGGGTAATCCTTTCCCTCAGTCATTTCAAGAACTAAGCCATGATCCATTTATCACCAGCAATTGTTGACTGAAGCCATGATCAATTTATCCCCAATAATCATCTAATTTGGGGAAGTTTAATTCAAGAGAATCCCCAAGCATCTCTTCATGTCCTATCTCAAAGGATCATCAACTTGATACAATTTACAAGTGTGACTGAAGTGTTTCTCAAGACTTCTTATTTCCAAGCAAAGTTGACATTGTTTCATGTGTTAAGGATTCGATGTTCCAATCTTCCTCCACAAAAGAGTCAAGCTCATATGTATCATTCACTTACATTACATGCTTAGATCATTCATATATCATGCATAGAAAAGTTCAATATCATAATTGCTTGAAGAGGGTTTCATCCTCATTTGCATTTCTTGAGGACTTTTTGCTATCAACATCTTTTTCTTATTTTATTTTATTTCAATTTTATTTTATTACTTTTTTTATTACTATTATTATTATTATCATTATTATTATTATTATTATTATTATTATTATTATTATATTTACTATTAAAAAATATAAAAATATTTTTTGCTTATTATTTGAACTTATATATTTTATTTTCTTTATAAAACAAAAAAAAACAAAAACATTTTCTTAATAAATTAATTTATTTTCCTTTTAATAAATAAATATTTAGATTTAGGTTTAATTTTTATTTTTATTTTTCTTAATTAAAATTAACTTAGAATTTAGGTTTCTTTTAATTAATTAATTTCTCATTATTATTATTATTAACTTAAAACCTTTTTCATAAAAACCCTAAAAATACTTTTTTAACTTAATTTCTTTTCTTAATTAGTTTAAGTTTATTTTGTTTAAATTAATCATTTTCCTTAATTAGGTCAAAGTTAAAACCCTTTCATTAAAAACCAAACAAAAATCATTTCTTTTTCCATTTATATTCTTGCCTTATATTTTCAATTCTTGTACAATATTCAATATGGTTGTAATAGTTAATTAGGTTTAATTTTCTTGCAAATTCCCATTTGTAAATTTGTGTACCCCCTCCCCTAATGATGTAATAGCGTAGTAATTTTACTTTATGTAATTTATCACTTTATATAAATGCTAGTAATTAGGGTTTTTATGGAAAGACTAAAATCAACAAGTAGCACACCCTAATTCAAGACAAAACAATGCATCTAAATTAAACACACTTGCACACTTTCACCCTTAGGGTAATTCCACTTTGTTGCTTTACAAAAATGGCCATATTATGCATGTGGGATATCTTAGCAAAAACAAATAAAAAATACAAGATCATAGTCCCTCGATGACGCTATCAATGTTGCCTTTCAAAATGATCTTAGTCCCTCAAAGAGAAAATGCTAAGATGTCTCACAACATTTCTATCATGGCTATACAATGACCCATGCCCATCCCCATACATCCAAAGATAAGGCTTCTTACGAAATCAATGGTAGGATAGCAATATCAAAGGAAAGGAAGGAAAGGAAGATAAGGCTTTCTAATTTTATATCAAAATATCCTTGCTTATTTTTTAAAACAAACACCAACAATTTCAAAAACACTTTCAAAACATTTTCCAAACATAAAACATTTTCAAAAGATCAACGCTTTGTATACGTTCTTACGAACGAGAACTATTACAAAGTTTTCCTAAAAGAATTTGTCTTTTCAAAATACTTTCAAAAACCACACAAAGCATATTTTCAAACAAAAGCAAGTGATCTAGCAAGCAACTAAGAGCCCATAGATAATTATGGATGAAAAGGGTGCTAACACCTTCCCTTTTTATAATCTACCCCCAGAACTCAAGAAATAATCTCAAAGGTCTTTCCTGTTCTTTTCAGCCTTTCCTTTTGGATAAAAGAAAAGTAGGTGGTGACTCTTGCTAACCGCAACATATGCGATAAAATGTAAAACACCAAATTAGTTCTCCCACCGTATCACATTGAGAAAACCGATTTGTGGTTTAAACTCAAGAAGACGTTGACGGTTGTCATTGTATCTGTGTAATCAAGTTTGATTAGTGGATTAAGTCCTCGTTGAGAGAGGCGAAATCACCTTGGCGGGTGGACTGGAGTAGTTTGAGTTCAAACGAACCAGGATAACCAACGTGTCTTTTACTTTAAGTTTTTAAAAACCCCAATTCAAATCCCCCTTCTTGTGTTTTTACATTCTTCACTAGGGTCTATGAATTGATATTATTTGAGTGGATTTGTCTCTGGCTGTATTCCCCCAGAGTAGGAGAGTTGCTCTGAACTGGGTTAACAATTCTGGTGGATTATTTATGCTTTTCAATACTGTTTTTATTGTTAATACCTTACCTGTTTGTTTATGACGGATCAGATTTCCCGACATGTCATAGGGCATCTGAGTTCTGTCATACCAGAATTTCATGAATGAAAAATCAAAAGAAAAAGCCTGCTAAGTCAAAACCTATGAAGGAGATTTAGGCGAAAACTAGGGGCATCCCGCTGACTATAATCTCAAATGAAACAATTCATGCAAAAGTTAGGGATAACAAAAGTAAAAAAAAAGAGGTCACCTAAATCCTCAAAGACAAGAGAGAGTTGACCAAATTCCTCAACAAAAGCAACAAAATATTATAAAGGTGAAGTGACGGCCATCTAAAAAAAATCCCTTGCTTTCTGAGCCATCATCATTACTATTATCAGTACAATTCAAAAATCTCTTGGAACCCAAATGCATAGTATGAATAAACTGAATGTAGGATTGAAGAACATCACGAAGAATGGGTTAGGTACAAATAAACTTTGAGCCTCTATCCTTTGTTTCATAAACAATGAACCATGCCACGTTACAACCCTCAAAAGACTTAATTGAAGACATGTTTCTTTTGAAAGCATACTACAACAAGGTTATGTAAACTGACTCCTCTGATCTTTTGCAAATAATTTGTCTTGGTATCATACATTTGCTTTCTCTTTCACTTTAGATGTCTGAACTGGCGTGTTTTGGCCAGTGACTCATTTTCTATACATCATTCCAAAAATGATTTTGATTTTAAAACTTTTGCATGAACTTTTAATTAAAATTACCATGTTTGAATGAAAAAAATTTCTTGCAAACAAGCTTTCCTCATCAAGGAATTTCAAACAGTTGAGAAACTTGGCTAGTGATCCTATCAAGGGAAAGTATCTTCCAGATCATGTTATGAATCAGTTCAAGATTTGTTGTTCAATACAAGTTATTCTCAGTATTGTTTAACTATAACATCTCTTTCAAAACTCATAATGGGGTAATCCTTTCCCTCAGTCATTTCAAGAACTAAGCCATGATCCATTTATCACCAGTAATTGTCAGCTGAAGCCATGATCAATTTATCCCCAATAATCATCTAATTTAGGGAAGTTTAATTCAAGAGAATCCCCAAGCAGCTCTTCATGTCCTTTCTCAAAGGATCATTAACTTGATACAATTTACAAGTGTGACAGAAGCATTTCTTAAGACTTCTTATTTCCAAGAAAAGTTGACAATGTTTCATGTGTTAAGGATTCGATGTTCCAATCTTCCTCCACAAAAGAGTCAAGCTCATATGTCTCAATCACTTACATTACATGCTTAGATCATTCATATATCATGCAGAGAAAATTTCAATATCATACATATCTTGAAGAGTGTTTCAACCTCATTTGCATTTCTTGAGGTCTTGTTGCTATCAACATCTTACCTTATAGTCAAATTCCAACTTACTTGGCACCTACCAAAACAAATTTTATCTCCCTTGTGTTTTATTTGTCTGTGCTTATCTGATCTTTTTTCGAATATGTCTTTCATTATGATGTTTTCCCAGAACCTTACCTTTTCTATCTGATGTTTTTCTGGATATGTCTTTCATTTTGACGTTTCCCTAGAACCTTGCCTTTTTTATCTGATGTTCTTCCGGATATGTCTTTTGTTCTGATGTTCTTCCAGAACCTTATCTTTTTTAACTAACATTCTTCCATATTTGATTGTGTTTATCCGACACTTTCCCGGATATGCCTTGTTGTTATAATGTTTTTCTATAACTTGTTCTCGTGCATTAATGTTTTTCTGAATGTTTTGGATGTGCCTTCAAGATCATCGCTTTCATCCAATGTTTTTATGGGTGTCTCTGTCGTATTTTCGGGTTGTAAGTTTCTTATGCATTCAATGGTTTTCTAAATTTCTTGGTTTCCTTCCATATAATGCTTTTCTAGATGTCTCTGACGTTCCCTCGGAGTTTGGATTCCTTTCTATTCAATGTTTTTCTGGATGTGATTTCCCAAAGTTAATTTAATGCTTTTTTTAATATCTTTGATGATGTGTTCCAGAGTTCCATTCAATGATCTTCTGAATGTCTCTGGTTATTTATTTCTCGCACATTATATGCTTTTCTGAATACTCCTGATTCCATGTTCGAAGTTCATTCAATGCTTTTCTGAATGTCTTTGATGATGTGTTCAGAGTTTTATTCAACGCTCTTCCGAATATATGTGATGATTTGTCTCTCGGATGTTCAATGATTTTCTGAATGTACTTGATGTTCTTCCAAAGATCATTCAGTTCTCTTCTAAATATCTTTGATGTTTTCCCTAGAAAAGGTCATTCAATGTTTTTCTGAATGTCGTCAATGTCTTTCCTTGTTTCATCCTCAGTATAGTCCAATGTTTTCCTATTAGTCTCTGAGGTATTATCATGTTTAGTCTCATTCCGCATCTAATGCTATTCTAGATGTTTTTGGTGTATTTTCCAGATTATAGTTACCTTTTGCATCTGATGCTCTTCCGGATGTCTCCTATCTTTCCAGGGTCTTGTCCTTCTATTGATGGATACTTCTTGTCACCTTGATAGATATCCAGAAATAGTTTGTGTTCCCCAACGTGTCTTGTCACGTAGTCTCATTCAATCTTCCATAAATCTCTTGTTTCAAGTTTACACATAGTGTCTTATCCTATGCATTCATATCATATGTCAAAAAAATGTATGTAAAAAAAGGGTTCATTGCATTTGTTCATAGCATTGCATCGAGGGATAAAAATTGGCTACTTCAGTATTTAACTATCTCCCACTATGATTATATGAAGCCTAATCATCTTTATATCATCTGGTAGAAGATATTTAAATAGGGGCAGCTGTCATACCCCAATTTTTGCCCCTAAGATCCCTCATCACTTCATATCATCATAATGCATCAAGATCACGAATTTGGGTTGGTTATCATTTCTAGTCTCTCTTATCTTTAAGTTTTCTTTTAGGGATCACCAAGCACCTTGAATTGTGAATCTTGTATGTATGTGTTTTATATTTTTTTTACTGACCTCTAACCAAAATACCAAAAATATTGCTTTGTTCTTGTGTATTTGTGTTTTGTAGGTATCAGGCAAAGCATCCAACCAACAGAGCTTTTTGTCATTTTTTCGCAACAGAAATCGATTTACCATATACATGAAATCGATTTCCCTCACTATTTTTTGCACCAGGATTTCCATTTTTTAGTGGAAATCGATTCCCCTATATGGAGAAATGGATTTCCTGTGCTAAATTGCCAAAAAAAAAGTGCATTTTCAAGTTTCTAGCATTGTGGCTCCAATTTTATTTTTTAAGAATATTCTTGATTACCAAAAAAAATAATTCTTCTACCTCATCATAATTATATTCCATCATACACCCTCATTTGATTACATGTGCACCACTTGGTTTAATTTTGGCTCCAAAAATCAATTATCAAGTGGATGGCAAGACTTTCAATATCGCAGAGACAATCTGTTGTGAAATCTTTGCAGGTGATAGTCTCTTTATATGAGACAGTTTATATATTACTCTTTCCAGGCATAGTGCCTCGGTTAAAGAAGAAGTTGAGATCCTTTCTAGTTGAAATGCCAGAATTTTGGTAAAACTTGTTATCTCTTTCTACCTTTAGTGAAAGTTGGTAGGTCACCTTCAGTGAAAGTTGGTGATTGTTATCTTTTTTCTACATTCAGTGGACGTTGGTAGTTCACCGTCAGTGAACGGCGGTGCTATGATATATTCTCTCTCTACCTTCAATGAAAGTTGGTGATTGTTATCTTTTTGCTACCTTCAGTGAATGTTGGTAGTTCATCGTCAGTGAACGGCGGTGCTATGATATATTCTCTCTCTACCTTCAGTGAAAGTTGGTAGGTCACCTTCAGTGAAAGTTGGTGATTGTTATCTTTTTGCTACCTTTAGTGAACATTGGTAGTTCATTGTCAGTGAATGGCGTGCTATGATATATTTTCTCTCTACCTTCAGTGAAAGTTGGTAGGTCACCTTCAGTGAAAGTTGGTGATTGTTATCTTTTTGCTACCTTCAGTGAATGTTGGTAGTTCATCATTAGTGAACGATGGTGCTATGATATATTTTCTCTCTACCTTCAGTGAAAGTTGGTAGTTCACCTTTAGTGAAAGTTGGTGATTGTTATCTTTTTTCTACCTTCAGTGAACGTTGGTAGTTTCGCCTTCAGTAGGAGTTGGTGTATCCTTTGACCATTTTTTTACCATCCTCTATAAGTCGGGTCTTTTGATCCACTAGTGATTTATTTTCCTGGTCAGGTTGCTTTCCTGTTTCTTTATTTTGTTACATCCCCAATGGTGTTTTGCGTCTCTTTGGTCTTGTTCATAGGCATTCATGCTCATAAGCATTGCATGGCATCTTAGGGCCAAAAATAGGGTTTGTTTTATATTTAAGTATCTTTGATCGCGTCAACACGAAGATTTTTAACCTTCATATCTCCGGATAGAAGAAACTTAAATAAGACCGTTGTTGTACCCCAATTTTTGCCCCTAAGATCCCTTCATCATACCATGTTGATTCCATCACAACAAGATCACATTAGGATTCGTGGTTCCCCTCCCTATATTTAGCTTTTCTCTTTGAGGAATCACCAAGCACCTTGACTTGTGTTCTTTTGTGATCATGAATATTTTTTGTCTTGATTTCTTCTCTTAATTAATAAAATGCAATGTTGGTTTGTATTGCTTGTTACTCATGTAGGTATAGGCAATGAGATTCAGCAAGTTGCTCCATGGGTTCATGAGTTTATTTCCATGCCCTAGTCAATAAAGCTTGAGAAGTTCAAACCTCACCATTGGATTTGTTTTGGAGGAAATTGCATGGCAAGGTTATTTTGGTTCACCATATTTCAAGATTATCAAATTTGGCTCAAAAGTACAAGGGATTGATTGGAGAAGTTGTCATGCTTGGACAAGGCTTTATTCCCATTGGTCACAAATGCATATTTCTCTCAATTCTCAAGATATGGAAGTGGTTGTGGTTTCTATGAGTTCTTATTATCATCCTTAACAACTTATATTTACAAAGAATTTGTGTTGGTACAAGAAGTTTGTTCAAAATTGTCAAAGTTCCTCAAGGCATTTTTCTTGATCTAGGAGCTAGGGTTTTGAACTTCAAAGAAGCATATCTTGCTCATCTGTTGGTATTTGGAGTGATTCCAAATACATCCTTCTCTTTAAATGGTTACCAACAAATCACTTCAAAAGTTCCAAGGAGTTTTCATGTGGAATAAACTTGATGATGAAGAAAGATTACAAGTCCTCCAGATGAACCCCCATTTTCCTATGCGTGACTTAAAATGATCATAACTTGGTCAATATTTGTCACCTTGAGACCACTATTTTCCATAATGATCTTGAGGATGTGAAATTTATTCCTTCTTTCATGTGCAAAGTGAGAAAATGGATGGAAGATGCCCTAAGCATACAAAAACTTATAGGTCACTTCATGGTTTTTTGTCAACTTCAACAATCCATAACTCTCTCAATTTTTGGATATTTTAGATGGTTCAAGTTTCAAAATGTCATTCAAGAGGTCTAATTCATACCACCTTTTTTGGTCAAGAGAAAATTCCAAGAGGAAGGCCATGTTTGGATGCAAAACATTATAGGTCACTTTTGAAGAAAAACTTAAAATATTTCTATGTATGGAAAGTCAACCTTTTTTCCCCAACTTTGACTCAATGCAACTTTCAGCTCAAGCATCCATTTGATTCCATTCTTTTTCCATTGCAAAGCTTGTTACCTCATATTTCTAAAGTGTCAAGAATAATGTCTTAAGACCCCTTGAACTGAGAATGCTATTGGATTGAACTTGGTAACTTGGAACTGAAGTTTTCCCATAAGTCAGAATTTGAAGTCTTTGTTTTGGCTTCTAATCACAAGTTTTCCACGCGTTTATGCCTCTAAACATGTTTAGTGAAGTTCCAGATTTGATTAGCACAATAAATCGCGCATTTTGGATGAGTTTTGATCAAATTGGAAGTCACACTTTTCTTGTTTGCAACTTCACACGATTTCCCTCCAAACTTCATCATTTCACACACTTGGATAGCCAGAATTAACCTGCCAAACATGTTCCATAACTCAAAATTATTCTACTTCGAAATCTTCTTTCAAGACTTTTTCAATCCAATTTTTCCATCAATTCACCTTCCTTGATCTTCCCTTAAGCTAACCATATAATTACATTCAAGAATCGTGCCTTAGATTGCTCCATAGAAGTCTAGTTTCAGAGCTCTGCAACTCAACTCCAATCGGTAGATTCCTTCATCAACTCTTCAAAACTTTGATATCATTGTGATGTCCTATTGCCCTGGTTCTAGTCGCAACACTTACTTTCATCTGGAAACTTGTTTTGACCATGAAATTTCAAATTCCTTTTCAAAACTTTCCTTCCAATTTGCTTGAGCTACAGTTTATATAAATTTGTCGCGAAGGTGTGGTTGTCTTCGTCTTGAAGAGACGAAGTGAATGGCATAGGTTTGAGCTTCTAATTTTACAGTTTAAGAGACCTGCAATTCACGTTGGCTGGAGGTTGAAGATGACCAACGTGTCATCTTCCAACCAATGATGGCACGCCACTTGTATTTTTTGAAATCTGATTTAATTAATGATTTAATGCATTATCCACTAAAGTCCATAACATGCACAGCGCGCCAGGTCCACTTTATCTATTTACTAACGCGTTTTGACATTGATCAGATATCCCTTTTTTATTTTCTTTTCTCATTTTTATATTTAATTGTTTTAAATTTCAATAAATTATAGAAAATTCATTTTTAGTCCAAAAAATCTGAAAAAATTATGAAAAATATTTTTGATTTTTCTCTTTCTGATTTTTATTTTTTCACAATTTTATTTTGTGTTTTGTTATTTTTATAAACTTTCACTTTATTTGATTTTTTTTAAATGTTTAAAAATACTTTTATGCATTTTTAAATTCTGAAAAAGAATATGGAATGATCCAATGATATTGTGACAAATATTGGTGACCTCACTTATTTTTTATTTCTGATTTTGGTATTTTTTTAATCATTTTTGGTTTATTTTACTTATTTCTTTTAATTTTAAAAATAGTTTCTGACTATAAAAAATTACCAAAAAATTTATAAAAATATTTGAGTCCATTTATGATTTTTCTATGGTCTTACTTTTCATTTCTTGATTAATTTGAACATAGTTTATATTTGTATCTCTTATTTCTATTTTAAATATTTCTAAAACCTTTTTTTAATGTACATATTAAAATGCAATATTATTTTGTGATTGTTTTCTGGCTAATCTTGGGTTGAATTTTTGATCATCAACTTTATTAACATCATTGGATCCATGGTGTTGAGTTTAACTCCATAAAAGTGGATGAATGATTTTAATAATAGTTTGATTAAATTTTAATTCAAAGGTGATTTGTATATTCTTCCTCACCCCTCTCCATCTCATCCATTTCTTATTGCACTAAGTGTTATTGGAGCATGATCTCTATATCATGTCTCAAAACAAATGGTGCATAGATTGCTATTGATTGGCCTCAAAATAGGTGCGACTTCTACATAAGTCCACTTACGATTGCTTAACATAACGCTAAATTTTGTCCCGATTCGAATAAATGATCATTCGTGACCCAAACCTATGTTTGCAAGCCCAAGTATGTTAATTTAATCTCTTTGATCCAATAACTTTGAGATTCATTATGTGGAGGCTTCGATTCTACCAATCCTCTAATGGATCTACAACACTTTTGGTCAACGCGGATCACTTAAACATTGTTGATCATTAAATGGCACTTTTAAGGATCCCAAATGGATGATATACTTGACAAGTCTAGTCAATCCCATGGCTTGGTCTTAAACATTTCTACCGCTACAGAAAAATGGCGACTTCACTGGGGACAGATTGACCTCTTGTTGGTCCATACCTAAGTGAGTTGAGCCTATCTTTGTTTATATCTGTGTATATGTTATTGTTATTTATGTGTTATATGTTGAACATATGTTTATCTGGATTTTCCTGGTTTTCAGGGTGCTTGGTGATTACTCATAAGTCCTATACCCTGACTTGGGCAAACTTTAAGATAGGACAGGCAGTATAGTCATGTTAACTTTGAGGGAGTAATCCCAAAAAAGGAGGCATGAGATCCCCCACTCAGTGGAGGCCCCTTTGACTATAGTGTCATTTACCGAGTAATCGGGAAGACGTACTGCTTTCGACCTGGGAGCCTGCTGAAGCTGAGGACCGTAGAATATCAAACCTATCTTGGCGTTTTAGGTGTAGTGTGGAAGCTATGACGGATTAATCCGGAAATAGTTGTCACGCGATGCTACGCTCGGACGAGTCTTTCTTGAGAATATTACTAATTACCGAGTTAATCAGGAAGCTGGTAATATCCGAAGGAAGGATGTAGACTCTGGGAACCTCTAGAACCTTTCTCGGAAGGTGATAACTTTTAGACCATACCTTATGGGTAGTACCTTCGACCTCATACTCGTGACGTTAAACCTATGAACCCTATATGTGTGATCTTGTGTGTGATTGTTGCATCATGCATCCATGCACTCATAAGCATCTTTTGAAGAAATATTATTTCAAGGGATTTAAAAGTTGACCATTTGTGAATATCTCAGGTACTTTTTAACCATGGATTCTGGAAAGAGAAAGACTGTGAAGTACAATTTCAAGGATCCCAAGATAGATGAGTTGATCAGTCTAATTCCTGAGATTGAGTGTTCTGCAGATTTTCAGAAGAAGTATGGATCCATCATTCCTCTCATGAAGTTGAAGATGAAGGAGGGTATTCTCTCGACCTTGGTCCAGTTCTATGATCCGATGTATCATTGCTTTACTTTTCCCGATTATCAGTTGATGCCTACACTAGATGAGTATTCTTATCTAATGGATTTACCTATTACCGATCATGTTCCTTTTACTGGCTTGAAGGATGAGCCAAAACCACATGAGATTGCTGCTTTGATTCATCTGGGAAAATATGAGGTTGAAGCCCATATGACTACTAAATGAGGGATTAGAGGATTACCAGCTCAATTCTTATTGGAGAAAGCTCGCTAATTTGCCAGGATGAAGAGTACAGTCGCTTTTGAGGCCAACTTTGCTCTACTTGCTTACATGTTGTTCTTATTTCCTAATGTGGACAAGTTTGTTGACATTAAATCTATCAGGATCTTCATAATCAGAAACCCAGTTCCTACATTGTTGGATGACGCTTATTACTCAATTCATCTTCGGAATTCTTACCAAACTACAACGGAGCTAAAGAATTGGCATGCAAAGGACTTCGTGCCCATCTTCTTCATTGAGGAGTAATCTACTTGTTATTGCCTTTCTTTCAATTCAATAACTTTTTGTCTGTAATATTTTAACAATGACTTTTAAGCCATGTTTCTGGTCCAGGGAACTTTGGTCCATTTGTCAAGGGTTTTATTTATGTTCATCTAATCATATGATCATTCAGTACATTGGACTCTTTTGCATTTAAATATTTGTGTTCATTGTCTTTCCTTTCTTTCAAATACATTTTCAAAAAATAGCCATGTATCTTACATGCACACACACACATTCTTGCATGTCCTCATCCACTATGGATCTTATTGCCAATGACTCTACTATTGTCGACGATGACTTTGAATATCCAATCAACCAAGCTGAAGATGAAGGCGAGGAAGATTGTGAAATACCGAGAGAACTAGCCATACTTCTATTACAAGAGGAAAAAGTTATTCAACCTCACGAAGAGTCAGTTGAAGTCATCAATCTGGGTACTGAGTTAGATAAGAAGGAAATCAAGATCGGCACTAATTTGGAAAGCAGTGTCAAGAGAAGGTTGGTTCAGATGTTGCATGATTATGTGGAAGTATTTGCTTGGTCTTATGAAGATATGCATGGTTTGGATACCGACATCGTAGTTCATCGTCTGCCGAAAAAAGAAGACTGTCCTCCCGTCAAACAAAAGGTTCGTCGCATGAGGCCTGATCTGTCTGAAAAGATCAAAGCTGAGGTGATGAAACAATTTGATGTAGGATTCCTAGCTGTGACATCCTATCCCAAATGGGTTACTAATGTGGTGCCAGTGCCGAAGAAGGATGCAAAAGTTCGCATGTGCGTAGACTATAGGGATCTGAATAGGGAAAGCCCCAAGGATGATTTCCCTCTATCACACATTGACGTCTTAGTCGATAATACTGCTCAGCATAAAGTCTTATCATTCATGGATGGTTTCTAAGGCTATAATCAAATAAGGATGGCTCCTGAAGATATGGAGAAGACTATTTTTGTTACGCAATGGGGCACCTTCTGCTACAAGGTCATGTCGTTCGGATTAAAGAATGCAGGGGCAACACATCAAAGAGCTATGGTAGCTTTGTTTCATGATATGATTCATCATGAAATAGAGGTCTATGTGGATGATATGATTTCCAGATCACAAACTGAAGAAGAACATCTTGATCACCTGTATAAGTATAAACTGAGGTTAAACCCTAACAAGTGCACGTTTGGAGTACGATCTGGAAAGCTTCTAGGATTTGTTGTCAATAATAAAGGCATTGAAGTTGATCCTGCCAAGGTAAAGGCCATCCAAAAAATGCCAGTCCCTCATTCTGAAAAAGAAGTCAGAGGATTCTTGGGTCGTCTCAATTACATTGCTCGCTTCATATCACACTTAACTGCTACTTGTGAGCCAATCTTCAAACTCTTGAAGAAAGATCAGGTAGTCAGATGGAACGATGAATGCCAAGCTGCCTTCGACAAAATCAAAGAATATCTGCAAGAGCCTCTTATTCTCATGCCTCCAGTTGAAGGAAGACCCTTGATCATGTACTTGACAGTACTAGAGAACTCTATGGGGTGTGTTTTGGGCCAACATGACGAGTCTGGCCAAAAAGAGCATGCTATTTATTACCTGAGCAAAAAGTTTATCGACTGTGAAACCAGATATTCACTGCTCGAGAAAACTTGTTGCGCTTTGGCATGGGCTTCTCGCCGGCTAAGACAATATATGTTGACTCATACCACTCTGTTGATTTCTAAGATGGATCCAATCAAGTACATCTTCGAGAAACCTGCCCTTTCCGGACGAATAGCCAGATGGAAAATGATCTTGACTAAGTACGACATTCAATACACTACACAAAAAGCCATCAAAGGAAGTGTACTAGCAGATCATTTGGCCCATCAAGCTATGGATTATTATCAGTCAATGAACTTCAACTTCCCTGATGAGAACATCATGTTGGTAACCGATTATGCGAAACTTGGACCATATGACAGACATGAACAAGGATCCCGATGGACTATGGTCTTCGATGGGGCTTCCAACTCCTTAGGTAACAGAATTGGTGTTGTGATCATCTCTCCTGAAGGTTGCCACACTCCATTCACTGCTAGACTATGCTTCGATTACACGAACAATATGGCTGAGTATGAAGCGTGCATCTTGGGGCTGAAAGCTTCCATTGACTTGAGGATCAAGCATTTGAATGTGTTTGGGGATTCTGCTCTAGTGATCAGCCAAGTAAAAGGAGATTGGGACACTAAACACCCTAATCTTATCCCTTACAAGGAACTTGTTCTATCCCTAATTCCTTACTTCAAAGAGATCACTTTTGAGCACTTCCCTAGGGAAGAAAATCAGTTGGCTGACGCTTTGGCAACCATGTCTTCAATGTTCAAGGTCAGATGGGACAATAAAGCCCCTACGATTACAATTGAAAGATTTAACGAACCTGTACATTGCTGTGAGCTTGACACTGACGCGGAAAAGCCATGTTACCATGAGTTGATGAGGTATCTTGAAGCACAAGAGTATCCAGAGGGAGCATCCATCAATGACAGAAAATTCTTACGAAGATTTGCAGCCAAATTCTTCCTAAGCAACGGAATATTGTACAAACGCAACCATGACTCCACTCTACTCTAATATATGGACAAGAAGGAGGCAGAGGAAGTCATGGAAGACATGCACGATGGTCTCTTTGGTACTCACTCAAGTGGACATACAATGGCCAAGAAAATCTTAAGAGCTGGCTACTATTGGTCAACAATGTAGACCGATTGCCATCAACATTCAAGAACTTGTCACAAATGTCAAATCTACGCTGACAAGGTCCATGTGCTTCATATCCCTCTGAATGTCATGACCGCTCTGTGGCCATTCGTAATGTGGGGCATCGATATGATTGGAGAAATCAAGCCCACCGCTTCCAATGGACATCGTTTCATTTTGGTCACTATTGATTATTTCACCAAGTGGGTCAAGGTCGGCTCTTTTGCCTCAGTCGCCAAGAATATGGTAGCCAGATTCATCAGACACAACCTCATCTACCGCTATGGTATCCCTGAAAGGATTATCACCGACAATGGGACCAACCTCAACAATGCTACGATTACTGAGCTTTGCACTCAGTTTAAGATCAAGCATCACAATTTTTCTCCATATAGATCGAAAAAGAATGGCGCAATCGAAGCAGCCAACAAAAATATCAAGAAGATTCTGCAGAAAATGGTGGTAACCTATAAGGATTGGCATGAGATGTTGTCATTTGCGCTACATGGCTACCGCACTTCAGCTAGAACATTAACTGGGGCAACTCCCTTTTCTCTAGTTTATGGAATGGAAGTTGTTTTGCCAGTGGAAGTTCAGATTCCCTTGCTGAGGATTATAAATGAAGCAGGCCTAGGCGAAGACGAGTGGATTCAAACGAGATTGGATCACCTAAACTTGATTTATGAAAAATGATTGGCTGCTGTTTGTCATGGTCAGACGTACCAAAAATGGATGATCAAGGCTTTCAACAAAAAGATTAAGCCTCGAGTATATCAAGCTGGTGACTTGGTGATAAAACACATCGTTCTACCACAAGGCGACCCCAGAGGCAAATGGACTCCCACCTATGAAGGGCCATTTGTTGTCAAGAGAGTATTCTCTGGCGGTGCCATGATGCTGACTACCATGGATGGTGAAGATTTCCAACATCCTATAAACGTGAACATAGTTAAAAAATACTACGCATAAGAGACCCGCTAGGTTTACACACCTAGGCAAGATAAGGGCATCCCGGCAAACCAAAATGTTTGGGAAAAAATTAGGGATATATGCAAAAGATTGTACACCCGGCAAGTTGAAAACCCAAAAGGTGGACTTGGGTAAAAATGGGTATCCTGGTGGGCTGAAAACCCGAAAGGGCGGTCCAGGAAAAAGTTAAGGATTAAAAGTGTATGACTATGTCCCATGGAATCACCACAATCAACTTTATCACCAAGGTCCGAGTTCAAACGTTCCAAGATCAATCCAATAAATTTTCGTCAACGGCAAGGGGCATTCGAAGACATTGGGGCAATAGTAGAATTGGAAGGCAATGACATCATTTCACATGGCTATTTGTTTTTGTTTTTAATTTTGTTTCCCTTTCAATGATTTCCTCTTACTAGGATTTCCGTCTATTTGTACAAAAATTCCTATTCACGGGCAAAATACCAATACAAATATACTTTGAAGTGCAAACTTTCTGTTTTTTTTGTTTTGAATGCAAATTTGTCCAATGACTAAAATTGAATGAACATATGCATATGAACATAATTAAAACTGTTTGGCACATATGACCTAAGCAATAAAAAGCACCTCTTTAATGTATATGGAATACCCCCACAGAGTTATTTCATTAACATCCTCATCAACAAAGTTACTCACAAAGTCTCTTTGCATAGGATAATCTCTAAACAGAGTCTCAATCTCTTGACAGCTCTTTCCCCAGCTATGTCGGATCTTACAAGTAGAGGCCTTGTGGATCTCTTCCCAAAAGGAACTCACCTCTTCAACAGGGTTTATTTCCCCAACAAACAACAAGTATAATAACTCCCCAGTGGAGTACAAAATTCCCCAGCTGAGCCTGATACCCCCAGTTGAATATGCCTCACCAAGTTGAGTCTGTCCTCCCCCACTGAGTCTATGCTCTCCAGTTTGAGTTTGTCTTTCAGACTATTACAAATCATAGGGCCACAACCCCTAATCCCCAGTAAAGTCGTCAACAAAACCTTTATTATCTCCAAAAGCTACTATGAAGCCTGGACCCGACCAGATATTAGTACAAATTTCAAATTACTATGAAGCCTGGACCTGACCAGATAATAGTCAACTTCTTAAGTCACTATAGAGCCTAGACCCGACCAGATAATGGTTTGACTTCATCAATTGCTGAAACCTGGACCCGACCATATAACAGTTTAAGTTTCTGAAACCTGGACCCGACCAGATAACAGTTTGAGTTTCTGAAACCTGGACCCGACCAGATACCAGTTCACCTCAAGTTCAAAATTGCTGAAGCCTGGACCCGACCAGATAACAGTTTAATTCCTACAAAATCACTAGCAAAACTCCTCTTCCCTAGTAGAGTTTACCACTATCCCGAGTGAGTTGCTGAAACCTGGACCCGACCAGATAACAGTTTGAGTTTCTGAAACCTGGACCCGACCAGATAATATGTTAACTCTTCAAAATATAGAAGAACCTGAACTCAACCAGACTAGGGTTTAACTTCTTATCCCCAGTAGAGTTACCTCTCCCAATGAATTGTTGTAAAGCCTGGATCCGACCATATAGCAAATACCCTCAAAGATTCATTGTGAAACCTGGACCCGACCAGATAGCAATTGACCTCATCATCCTCAGAGATTTGCAAAGCCTGGACCCGACCAGATGTCATCTTTCCAAACAGTTTATTGTGAAACCTGGAGCCCGGCCAGATAACAATTGACTATGATCCCCAGAGAGACACTATGAAGCCTGGACCCGGCCAGATAATAGTATAACTTTCCAATAACCATGAAACCTAGACCTGACCAGATAGTAGTTACCACTTTAAGTTATTGCAAATCCTGGATATGACCAGATAATAGTTAACTTCCTTATCCCCAACAAATTTTTGTGAAGCCTGGACCCGACCAGATAACAGTTTAAATTCAAGAAATTTGCTGCAAAGCCTGGAATCTGACCAGATAACAGTTAAATTGTCTCTTCCCCAATAAGTTGTTGTGAAGCCTAGATCCGACCAGATATCAGTTGACTTCCTCATCCTCAACAATTTGTAAAGCCTGGATCCGACCAGATAACAGCTGACATTCAAGAGATATTCCCCAGCGGAAGCATCCTTTCAATAAAGTTTGAAGATATGCATATTCTTCATCCCCAACGACAATCAGGGATTCAACCCCCCAAAATTTCCTCAGCGGCAGTCAAGGATTTATTTTCCCATACAAAAACATACATCTCACATTCATACATCATGTCACATACATACGAAATGTATTTAGCATAATACCGCATTTGGTGAACATCATGCATACATCTGCAGTTTACTAACTCTTTTTCTCACAGGTAAAGCATCAAGTTTTATTATAAATCAGCAAGAGATTTATGTTGATACTTCTTCCAGTATTTTCCAACGTTCCTCCAAATGGCATCTATAAGCCCATTCACAATCCATCTTCGAGTGCAAATTTCTGGACACTCTAGTGTTCAATCATCTTTCACCTTCAAGTCACGAATGGCGGATCCGCCAATCTAACTCTTCAGGTTTAAGAAGATTGAACAGGGGAAGCTGTTGTACCCTGAAATTTTCCCTCTCATTTATCAAGTATTCTCTCACAAGATCTCCTTTGGTTCAAGACTGCATTAGGGTTAATCAGCTCAAGACACCTCCTCAAGCACTGATGGCTGAAAATTAGGGTTTGAGATTGCACAAGGATAATTGAATTTTTAATGCCCCATATTACTTTTATGGATCATTATGAACCCTCAATATTGTTCATGTCAAATTTCAAGTCTTGAATCCCATTTTTGCTCAATCAATTGATCGGTTGACCTAAAAATCAACTATATTAGGGAAAAAGTCAACTATGGTCAATTTATAGCCAAACTTCATAATTTTTTATCCATATCAACATATTGAACTCACATATGTCATTTGATCAAGTTTGGATCACAATTTCTCAATAAATTTGATCAGATCATCAAAAAGGCAAAATGGTCAAAATTAGGGTTTTGACTAAGAAAGGGCAATTTCTGATTTTTGACCTAGCAAATGATTAATTGGTTTGAGACATGATCTCAAGGGTTCAAATGCATCATTTTAACCTAATGGCATGGCTCAAAACATTGCTCAAGATCAATTGGTTGACAGATGAATTTTCAATCAACTGATCAAAAGTCAACTATACACTAAAAAGTCAAACTTTGACTTTTTGGTTAAAATCAAGTGTCAAAGATCAAAATCCATCAAAATATGTCAAAAAATGAAACTTATTCATCAATAAATCAAAAATTCAAGATTTTATTTTGAAAAGTCAAAATTTTCAAACTTCAAAAATTTTCCAAGTGTTGAAAACTTCATATTTTTTCATGACTTTGAGCCGATTTTTCACCAAGATGCAAGATGATTCAAAGGAAACTTTCAACATGAAAGTTGTAGATCTCAATGAGGTCTAAACATTTCTGAACACAACTTATCCTAGAAATGCATTGATTTCAAGTTATGATTTTGTGAATACATGTTCATAAAACTTGGAAACTTAGTGAAATTTTGCCCTAATTTAGGCAGGATTTTGACCTAACTTCATGGAAATTTTTAACATGGATCCAAATGGAATTTTCAAAAGTTACCAACAGAGAGGTTTTAGAGGATGTTACAAGCTTTCCAAAATGTCCAAGAACTCATTAAGATCATGTTTGAGCAAGGAGAATCAAAGGCATGAAGTTGGCATTTCATTCTTGAATTATAGGTCATTTCCACGATGAACAAGAATTCAAATCCAAGCCTAGGCTGCATAATCTTTGTTTTGCAGGCTTCAAGCTTGTTTGTAAATCCATAATTAAATTCCTACACAACTGTTAGAAGCTTAAATCCAAGCATTCAATGCATTTCCCATGCTTAATTCCATTTTAGGAAGAAAGTAACCATTTCATTCTAGTAAAGTTGCTTTAACCACAAAATCAGATTTTCCTTGCGCATTGAACTTGTCCTTTCTGCATAAGCATTCCATACACAATCAGAACAAGTATGTTTAAAGGTTACAGCCATCCTACAAGCTTCGTACTTCACATTGAAATAAGATGTTTCAAGCTTGCTTCAAAAACACGCAAAATCCCATAACTTGTACTTGTGTGATTCTGACCCTCTCAAGCCTCAAAACCTTTTCCATATAGTTATAAAAATTGTTTACAAGAAAACACACGAACACACAAACTCAAAAACTCCCCCAAAGTCAGATTTGCATAATAAACCTCCATTGTTGTATATTCTTGCCAGAAATCCCAAAATCAAAAACTACTCATGCGTTTCTTGGCCTTTTGATTCCAAAAGCTTCCAAACTTCATAAATAAGCCATCCTTGTCCCTGTTACACGACTATAACACCATCTTCACCCACTTCCAAGTTCAAAAACAGGGCATCACAGTTGGACTTCTCCAAACCATTCAAGCCACCTTCAGTCCAAGCCAACCATTGCATTAGCTTCCTAGAGGTCCAAGAAAGTTAACCTGATCATCACCATCACTTGAAACAAGCTCAAATCTATTTCATGATTTCCAGTTTTGAGGTATTTTTCTTGAACTTATATCTCAATATTTAGGCATTGTTAGGCTTGCATTTGTGAAGATAGAATGTAGGTATCATTGCCCTGAAACTATACATGCCCATAGATTTCATTTATGTTGCTTGAGCATGAAGAATTTTGAGTTTGAACTTGCTGAAACATTTAGGTCAGAATTTGGTACTTTCATAAATCCATCCTTATCTTTGAATGTTAGCTTAAGTTAGTTACATGGTTGGATTCGTGTTTAAAAAATGCACAAGTTTCATGTTTAAATTTTTTAAAATGGTTGAGATTTGAACAAGTTTGAGATCCTTTGGTTGGAGGTTGAAGATGAAGTACAGTCAGGGCAACATTTGTGTTATGTATTTATTATTGTGCACAAGTTAACGGATGTATCACCATCCCAGTGGTTAAAGCGCGCGCCTGTAACCCGAGGGACCTGGGTTCGAGCCTCAGTGGTACCCTTTTGTTTCTTTTTCATATTTTCTCTCTTTTTTTCCTTGTTTGCAGGTGATGGGCTCCCCTTGTTGGGCTTGGTATTTTATTCATTTCATACTCCTTGTTTCATTTTCGTACACCCTGGCCCATTTATTTCTTTATTTCATTTTCATTTTTATATTTTAGTTTATTTTACTTTCATATTTTCTTGTTATTATTTTTATTACTAATATTATTTTTTTTATTAATAGAAAAATCCAAAAATATTTATTTATTATTTTCACAATCATATTTTACTTTTCTTTATAAAAACTAAAAAGAACAAAATTAATTTCTTTTAACAAATTAATTTCTTTTTATGAATTAATATTTAGACTTAGGATTAATTATTACATTATTTTCTTTTCTTAATTAAAATTAATTTAGAACTTAGGTTTATTTTAATTAATTAATTTTCCTATTATTTTTTAATTAAAAACCTTTTCATGAAAAACCCTAAAAAATCATTTTAACTTATTATTCTTTGTTAATTAATTTAGGTTTTAGTTTTAGCTAATTTTAATTAATCATTTTTCTAATTAGGGTTAGGATAAAATCCTTTCATAAAAAATCAAATAAAAATCATTTCTTTTTCATTTTTGGATTCTTGCATTTATATCCAATTTTGTATATTTATTCAATATGGTTGTAATAGTAACTTAGGATTTAATTTGCTTGCAATCTCTATTTGTAAATTTGTATACCTCCTCCCCAATGATGTAATAGCTTAGTATTTTTATTTTCCGCAATTTAATTCTTTATATATAAATGCTAGTAAATTAGAGTTTGTATGGAAAGATTAAAATCAACAAGTTAGAAAACCCTAAATCGAGACAAAACAATGCATGTAAATCAACACACTTGCACCCTTAGGGTAAATTCACTTTGTTGCCTTATGAAAAATGACCATGGTATGCATGTGGGGTATCTTAGAAAAAAGCAACCAAAAATACAAGATCATAGTCCCTCGATGACACTATCAAAGTTGCCTTTCAAAATGATCTCAGTCCCTCAAAGAGAATTACTAAAATATTTCACAACATTGCCATCATGGCTATACGATGACCCACGCCCGTCCCTTTACATCCAAAGATAGGGATTCTTACCAAATCAATGGTAAAATAGAAATATTAAAGGAAAGGAAGAAATGAACTAAGATTTTTGAGTAGGTAGATTGTTCCTAGTTGCTTGCTCACTTTCAAATCAACATTCTTGATATTTTCAAAACAAACACCAACACTTTAAAAACATCTTTCAAACTTGAAACATTTTCAAAGATCAACACT